>ML660200.1:57703372-58077311 GCA_007570785.1 Antilocapra americana | reverse complement strand
GGCGGGGGCGGGCTGGAGGCCCGGGGAGGCCCGGCCGGGGGCGGCGGGCGGCGCCCGGGGCGGAAGCCGCGGCCTCGCGGCGGCAGGCCCGGCCGGGGGCGGCGGGGCGCGCCGCGGCCTAACGCGGAGCGCTGGCGTCTCTCCCGCCGGCTCGCGGGCCGGCCGGGGCGGAGGGGAGCCATTTCCCGGCCCCCAGCAGTGGGAACCGGCCGGCCCGGCGCGGGGCGAGGGGCGAGGGGCGCCGCCGCCGCCGCCGCCCCCTCCCCGGCGCCCTGGCCCCAGGAGCGGGGTCTGCGGAGGGAGGAGGACGGACGAGATGCTGGGAGGGGGCAGGAAAACTTGGGTGTTCCGTAACTGAGCTCGAAAGGTAGAAATCGGGCGGAGGTGGTAGCAGTCCCCCCCACCCCCAGTTCTTTTGGTATGCAAGTGGGAATGTGGGACGGGAATGGCTAGTCTGGATGAACCCTACCTCTCCTCCACTTGGCCATTTTATTCTGGATTGCCAAATGAAAGCCATGTAAGAGTGTGTTGACGATTTGGAATTATTTCATTTTGAAGGTGGAAAGGAGGTGGGAGTGAGGGTGGAACCAATTTTCTCCTGAAATACTTCTGCGTTGTGAGTCACTAGGACAGGAATAACAACCTCCTTCTCTCTTTTCTCTTTTACTCCTCCTCATCTTAGTTTTTCCAACCATGTCGATAATACCGAAACATCGTTTCTTAAATTTCTTTACGTTCGGTGTCCATACAAAATGAAAGCTGTGATTGTGGTGCTATTATGCTGATTTTATGGTGTAGTCTGATAATTTGAGTAGCTCTAGCTAATAGGCCCATTGAAAGTCTTTACATGGCTTTCGCAGAGTGAGGAATGAAAGACTGAGTTGGAGTTCAGAAAAATAGATTGAGAGATAGAGCAAATATTACATTAATTTATTTTAGAAAAGAAAGACCAAAATTCTATTCCTTTTAAGGCAAAGTTAGTAAGTTTTTAGTAATTTGATGAAAACTTAAGATTTTTTGATGCAAGCTAGATCCTGACAGTTTCCAGTGTGTATTTGATGTTATATTTCATAATTATTTTTGTTGGCTTTTTAATGCTTCTGAATATTTCCCTTTAGTTTAATCGTAGCAATAGAGTTGTAGCTCTTGTAAATTAGGGCTCCTGAAGAAAAGAAGACTTTAAAAAAACTCATATGATGAAGTTCAATATAAAACTGACCTATTTCAGCAATTTGATGTAGACACTGAAATTCTAGAGGAGAAAACTGTCCTGGTTTAATGGTGATAAATTTTGTGTAGCGATGGCTGTGTTCCATTGACTTTCCTGAATATGAGGATTGGTTGACCTTAACCTAGTGCACTCTGGAGAGTAAAATGCCTCTTCACACTTACATTTTGTGTGACAGGAGCTCAGGGTTATTCCAATGAAACCCTCTGCATTTACCGAAAAGAGACTTGGTTATAAGTCTATGTACGTTTGTAATAATTTTAGATAGTAATACTTATAGGTTCATTGACCTGAATTTTTTTGTGAGGTTATGCTCCTTAACTTGGAAATTCGTTCCTATATGACCTTTGTGCAAAAAAAAACAAACAAGACAAATATCGCTAAAAGTTACTAGACGTGTGGTATTGTGGTTAAAGGAAATGGTTATGATGGTTTCCAAAAGAGGAAGTGAGAGTAACATCAAAAGTGATTCGGGTATTTAGGCAAAATTCCTCTTTTTAAAGCATTCGTTACACATTTTTATGGCATGAATACAGTCAGATTTTCCAATTCCATCTTCATAGATGATCTAAGATTAGATTAAATCCTAAGCGTTCAAATGCTTCATTCAGTTCACTGCCTTTTCTCAAAAGCATATATTTTCACTTCCTGTTTTGAGAAACTTTAGGCTCTTGCATTATTGAACTAGTACAATTTAAAGTGAGTTGATCATTATATCCAAGTGTCTAATATTTTGAATTATTGAAATGTTATATTTCAGGACTTCACACAATTAGATTTTCTTGAGAAATACTTCTACCTTATCTGAGTAATTTTGAGTTCCCACTCAGTGGGGACTGTGTTACTCATTTTTGAAGTACTTGGGGTCTTACATGGTCCATGAAGCTTTCAGTTAGGACTTGTTGAAAAGATGAATACATTATGTATGTATGTATATGCAATGTATATATGAGCATGTGTGTGTGTGCATGTGTGTGTAATCTTGCTCTAGTTTTAATAATAATAGCTTTTCATCTGTCCTCCTTGTGTGATTTTATATACAAATACATCAGATGGCTTTTGAGTCTTTCAGCCTGTGTATAAAGGCTGGCATATCTTCCTGGCTGGCTGGGATTGAAACATTTGTTCAAAAATCTTGCCCAAAAAAAGTGAATAAGATCTGTTTATCATGTGTTTATAAGGTTCGTGCTGTCTACATTTTTATGGCAGTATAAACCCACGTAATCTTTTGAATCTAAGTCTCTTATAATCCTCAAAAAAAAAAAAACCTCCTTCTACCACATAATATATGTCTGCCAGTCAGTTACCACGTTTTCATTAATTCATGTTTACATTAGATTGTCTATCACATCTGATTACTGTTTCAACTAAAAGTCTGCAATGGCAATATTTTAGTGAGCATATACAGTGAAAAATATTTCAGTGACCTAAGTATCAATAAAATAACTTTAAATTGCTATAACCAAGAATAATAGGCTTCATTACTAAGGGGAATGTCACATCTCTCCTGAAAAATATTTTGCTTTCTGAAGTAAAATTTTATTAATTGTGTAATTTTTGATATCTTAGTATGTACAGGCTGGAGAAGGAAATGGCAACCCACTCCAGTGTTCTTGGCTGGGAAATCCCACCAACAAAGGAGCCTTGTGAATTATAGTCCATTGGGTCACAAAAGAGTCGGACACCACTTAGTAATTAAACAACAATGAACAAATATGTACAGGTTATGAAAATTTTAAGAATTTGTAATTAGCCATTTAAGATGTGGAGGAGAAGTTTAGGGGGAAAAGGTGAAGGTGGTAGGTAGTTTTACATTTAAATTTATTTCATAATATCTTAATTTTTTAAAAATTAAAAATATCTTCCCTTTTCTGGAGCTAATACTACTACCCACTTATATAGTGACTTTTAACATTTTTAGCCTACTTTTATATCACTCATTGTGACATGGCAGAGCAGTGTGGTGCAAGTAAATAGTATCGAGCCAGAAATTAGGAGACCTGCCTTCCAGTCTTCAGTATGTCCCTGAGAGTTCTGTAATATTGGGTGGGTGTCTTGACTTCCCTGAGTTTTATTGTCTTTCATCTGAAAGGAACACTCAAGTCTGTTCCGACTCTGATTATGTTATCTTAACAAAGTAGAAGTTAAGGCCCATTTTTAAACAGTTTAACTGAGCTCAGGTTAGTTTTTCTTAATACAGGGATGGTAATACATCACCTGTCTATTTCACAGGATTGTGAAGATAAAAAGATTATAACAATGTGAAAATAATTTAAAACTTGTATGAATGTAAGATGGTATTTGTTTAGGACTCTCAGTAACTTTTGGGAGCAACATTTGTTTTTTTCTGAAATCTTACTTCTGTTTACCAAATACGTATACCAAAATTCCAGAAAGGAAACATTTTTTGGCTGAGCTTAATTTTTTTTGTGTATGTGTTTATTCTTTCTTACTTTTATCTATTTTTTCCTGTGCCAATACCAACATGAACTTGATAATTCTGTACCAAAAAGGTCTCAGTTAATACTTTCTTATTTTTCATCTTGTTAAATTTACTGCTTCAATTCTAAAGGACAGAAAGACAAAAATACCTATCCAGCTATTGCAAACTTCTGTTTAATGGAGTATTTTTATTACAGGCTTTTGCCTGTGATTTTGGATAAATTTATTTTATGAGTAAAGAAGTTAATAGCAGTGTAAAATTGAAAGTCTACCTGATATCTGCTTATCTCATGGAGGTAAAAAAATGTATGTGAAGTATGCAATCAGGGTAAAGGGAGGGGAATTCGCTTTAGTCTTCCCTTTCAGTGTTACATTTCTCTTCATTTAAGGGCCTTATTTTCTGTGTGGGTTAATCAGGAGCAGAAAACATGTTCCAAAGATTGGATTCTGGCAAATTGTAGAAGTACTGTTAGTACCTATAAGATTTTTTCCCCAGGGAGATTTTCATTATCAAAATACTTAAACATGTTAAGAAAGCGTTGTCTCTTCATCAATCTGTATTTAAGTTATATATTTATATATAAAACATGTATATATTTATGTAAATAAATCCTACTACATCTGTTTGTAACTTTACTTTTCAAGGAAGCTCCTTGTAAAAATGAGGATTTGATAATTCTATTTCTTGTTATACTGGATGGTAGGCTGAGGAGATAAAGATCACTGAAAAATACTTAGGAAAGAGGCTTATTTTTATTATTTTTAAGTAGCAGTGGTAAATTGTCCACCTTTTGTTTCCTTTGTGGAATTAATTGTAAGATAACTTACATAATACATTTTTTAAATGATTACAGAAGGAATACTTGTTATTTCAAAAACTCCAATATGACTTCAGAAATTCTCTTCCTGTTCATCTCCCACTTCTAAAAAATAAGCAGTGTATACTTATACAATTTTTTGTACAAATGCTGACATATGTGCATGCATATTTTATTATATCATGACTAAAATAGATTATTTCCAAAAATAAGGTTGAAGAAGCAGCATGGTACAGTTTACATATAAATGAAATAAGGATTCGTAACCTGTTGCTTGTATATTTATATTTTAAGAAAATTAAAGCTTCGGACATATTTAGTTAGCTACATCCAATATGTTGAAAATGAGGAGGCTCAGATGAGAAAGTATCAGTATTAAAAATTCTTGTCTTTACTGGCAAGGGTGATTAAAAATTTGACTTGTATTCTTGTTTGATAATTTTCTTACAGTGTTAGTGTTAAGTAAATTCCAACAATAATTTCAGGTCGTGTTCAGTAGATGTACATATTATATGTTAAAAATAATTTTATCTCTTTGTTGTTATTCAATCGCTAAGTCATGTTTAATTGCAATTCCATGAACTGCAGCATGCCAGGCTTCCTTTTTATGTCTTTGTTTAGCAAAGAGAACATGTAATAAAAGTAAAAGTAATGCTAGCTATTTATAGACTCTCTATTATATCCTAAATTAAAAATATTTTTTCTTTAAGTTGTCCACAGATCTGTGAGTTATTCTCTAGATCTGTGATTTATTCTCTAGATAAAGTGATTGAATTTGGTTAACTTGTCCAAGTCTTACTTTGAAAAATGAAAGTTTGGATTGACTCCTCTTTCTTAACTGCTAGGTCTGGGCTCTTAATTTATTTTTGTCATTAGATTATAATAATTAGTGAAAGTTTTCTGGCAGATACAATTTGAACACACAGTAATCTTAACCTAAAAGAAATAGGCAATTATAGAAATAATTTTCTTATTTACTGTAGACTACTTTTACATGAACTTTGTATGGGTTTGTTATGAAAAGGCATTGAGATCATAATTAACAGTATACCAGTGATTATTAAAGACTTCTGTTTAGCTTTGTAGTATATTAAAATGAGAAATAGTTTAGAATTAGGAAATTTAAAATTCAATTTATTGACATTTTGGGGAACTTAAAAGTTTTTATATTTACTTTTTATATTATATGCATTTTATTCTTTGTGATTATTTCTAAAATTAGTTCATGATATATTAAAAGCACAAACTGAAAGGACTAACCATATGAATAATACTAAGGAAACTGAAAACTAACAGAAAATTTTGCTTAAATTGAGAGAAGAGTATATATAAAACAGGAAGGAAAGCGTAAACTCAAACAGTGAAATAGCATTTATCTTCCTTAATTTTAAGTATATATACAGTCATTTCTTCATTGAAGATACCTTGTCTGTTGAGATTTCAGATATACATTTTACATTTTGATTTTTAAAGTCAAATGGCAGCTTTTTCTTTCCATTGAAAAACCCTGCATGAAATAAAAAAAATGCCATTAAGAAAGTACAATCAATAAGGGTGTTTCTGTCTTGAACTTTCCAAAATTAGTACTATTCTTTTCTGTTCCCAAGATGTGTTTTTTTGTTGACTGGTTTTAATGTTGTCATTTTTTATAAATGTAGTAAAATCTTAATTTTGATCCTATTAGGAATTTGCAGTATTGTAATTATGAATTTTGACTCACTTAATATGACAGAGAATCTTCTAAATCATTTCTTCAAATACTATTGTACTGAAATGTTTTACTTTAATAAGTTAAACTTAATAAGCTCTTAAATTGCAAGTTTGTAAGGAGAGTTTAACAGCAGAAAATGGCATAGATATCTTCTTGAGAATTGAATGACAGTAACTTTTATTTGAATCATTAACATTTTTAATAATTTTGAAATATATAATGGGTTAAAGTTATTGAAGGAATATCTTGCTTTAAGTATTGGAAAATATCTTCTTATTGCATACTTGATTATTTTAGATACTTGACAGTAATAAAACTGTATCTTTAATAAAACTTTTGTAGTCATATTATGAGCTATTTCTTTCAGTTAGTAGAAAATATTGGGAGTTTACTTTTTATTCATTCATTTGTTGAATGGCTTCCTGGACACTGGGAAAACAAATTAAGATACAGTCTCCAGTGCCAAGAAGTTCATATTGTAGTGGGTGAGACGGATGTGTAGATAATTAACTAAAATGCAGGGATTAAGTGTTTTTGTGGGTATCTTGAGAACAGAGTTAAAGATTCCTATCTGGGGGAGATGGGGAGAAGAGATAGTGACTTTTGTGCTTGGTTTTGAAGTATGAATAGAAACTTCAGCTAGGCAATGACAAGGAATAACCAATCATTCAAAATGCCAAACTTTTGTTCAGTAAAATATATAAAGGTAAAAAATATATAAAATTTTAAAATCCCATGTTAATCCTTCTTGCTGGCATACAGACTCTAAATTTCTGGGTTTTTTCCCCCATACTTGTAGTAGTCTGTGGGTTGAGAGGGCTAGATTCTATATAAAACTTTGGTACTTTTTTTTTTTTTAAACTTTGGACAAGTTGTTTAATCTTTCTGAGTTAGACTTCCTTTATTTATAAATTGAGGAGTCCCTTGGTTCTTAGTCAGAAATACATAGCATAATCATTTTAAAAGGTTTTTAAAAGTACATCTGGATCATGACCCAAATCTACTGAATAAGCAAAAGCCCCTGAAGTTGTTCTGAAGAACCACTGAAATAGGACAATTAACTTCTTAATACTTGTGGATCAGAAGATACTTGTGATTTCTTTTTCTGGTCACTGAAATGATTTAATTTTGATTTTGAGGGATAACTGAATTTCTGGAATGCTTGGCTGCACATAGACTCTGTACTAGCAAAACCGTCTACAGGGTGCTTATTTGCTCTCAGCTTCTCCTTCACTTCAAGTTACATTTTTGATTTCCTAAGCCACATTAGTCTTATTGACTCTAATTCTTGCAATCTTAGATGTTCCTGTGGAATACTCTTTAATTAGCATTATAAAGTTGAGAATTAAATGGGTTAATTCACAAAGTGCCTGGCACAAGAGTCAGACATGAATAAATGTTGAGTGCTTGAAACATAGTGATTACTAAGTGTTCACTTTTTTCTAATAAATCCAGCTCAATACCATCTTTAGGAACATTTCTTAATTATTCCTTTTTACTGCCTGGTATTATAGTGTGATATCTGCTGCCGCTGCTAAATCGATTCAGTCGTGTCTGACTCTGTGCGACCCCATAGACGGCAGCCCACCAGGCTCTGCCGTCCCTGGGATTCCCCAGGCAAGAACACTGGAGTGGGTTGCCATTTCCTTCTCCAGTGCAGGAAAGTGACAAGTGAAAGTGAAGTCTCTCAGTCGTGTTCGACTCTTAGCGACCCCATGGCCTGCAGCCTACCAGGCTACTCCGTCCATGGGATTTTCCAGGCAAGAGGACTGGAGTAGGGTGCCATCGCCTTCTCCGAGTTTGATATCTACTTACTGCTAATACAAAATAAGTATTTATTCTTCAGAAGTATTGTTTCCCAGCAGTCCTTTAAAGAGCAACTTCTTTAGTAACAGTGTGACCACATATAACCCTTCGTCTTTGTTGGATATAAACTGAAATGTTTCTGTGTATGAGAGGCTGAGAAATGTTTGAAAATAGTAACATAGACATCTTTTGGGGTATTGAATGGTAATTAGAAACTTTGATTTATTAAAAATTGTAATAAAGAATTTTGAAATATATAATGAGTTGAAATTTTTTCTTGTTTATGATTTTCCGAGAATATGTCCTTAGGAAACAATAATCATAATGGTTATATACCTTTAAATCGGCTATTATTGACTCTATAAGAGATGATTTATAAAATTACATTAATTTTAAAGCATTTCCAGTAATTTCAGTTTACTTTCCTATCAAGGTTTTTAATCCACACTGTAGAAGTGGGTTGCTTTTTCTACCCTCCCCACCCTTTTTTTCACCTACCCAATCTCAAGGGGGAAGTTGCAAGCAGATGGCCAAAATATAGGTGATATGCATGAAAAAAAAAATGGAAAATTTAACCAGTATTATTAGAATTTGAGGCTTGTTTTGGTCTTCATAGTTTTTTTTTTTTAAAGATTTTTTAATACTTACTGGAAAGTTGCACACTGAAATTCATTATTTTTAAAATTAGAAAATAAAAAAGTTATAGGAAAGTCCATGGTCTTAAGTGATGTCCATTTTTCCTCTAGGCATTAATATCAATTTGTTGAAGACTCAAGGGAGAATTTTAGTTCCCTTATACCTTCAATTTTGCAAAAGCTGCTTTAAAATAGGTTTATTATTTCTTGTTTATGGAGTAAAAATTAAATCCATCTTTCATCTTGCTCATATTTTCTATTTTTCTCTTTCCTATTATGATTCAGGTGAGGCTGATTTCTTTCCTTTACTCTCACAAATAGCATTCTCACTCTGATCCCTAGGATTTTGTTCGTGTTTTTTCCTATTAAGTTACTGTGTTGAAAGAAATTATTTTGTTCTATAATATTTTGGCAAAGGAATATGTTTTAAGTTAGACTGGAAATTAAAAAATAAAACTGAAATAATCAGATTTTGTTTCCTTTAATAATGATTACTTCAGTAAAAATTATGAGCAGCTGAGGAATTGAAAGAATGGAACAATTTTTACGTTTCTTTTTTTTTGGAGTGTATATTTTTCAGTAAGTGTTTTTAATGTTTTTTTGTTTGTTCGTTTTGCTTTTAGTGTTTTGAAATACTTGAGTACTCAAAGTTAGTAATCGTAAAGCCCTGAGCGAGTCACATAATTTCTGATGCTCCTTTTCTCTCTGCTGAGTAATGGTTTAGATAATTTCCAAACCGAAGTGTTTTCCGTGCAACAGGTGCCTGGTAAATGTTCCTTTTACTCTTGACTCTTATGTCTTTATTGTTTTGTTTTCTCTTGATCGTTGCTTAATCTCTTAGGCATAGAGAACTGTTTCTATATTTTTATATTTTAAGTGTCGTGGTAAGGAAGTTCTTGGAAAAGTGTGTAACGTTAACCATGCAAAGTTAAGCTGTGGTGCGTAATCTGTGTTGTGACAACCCAAGTAAAGACCTTGGAAGGGATTTCAGTGGTAGGTTTGGCAGGAAGATTTGTCTAAAAGTCATACTTTAAAACTATATTAAGTCTGATATTAAGGTTTTTAATCCAAGATGTTTATTTTTGTGGCCTGAATAAAATAATATGTGGTTTTCTGAAACATCTTTGTTCTTTATTTTGGATAATAACATTATATTTGTGTTTTGTGAAAAAATGAACTAGGAAATACTGAATTGACAACACTGACATTAATTTGGTTAAATGCATGATCTTTTTTGATAATTGGGAACTCATTATAGATATCCATCTGTTTTGAAAAGTTCTATCAAAAATAGAAGATAATTATAAGAATTTGTGTGTCAGGAACCTGGAATAAGCACTTTTGTGTATTTTGTCTTTTACAAATCTGAACAACCTATCTTTAGGTTGTTTTATCCTTAATTTATGGATTAAAGTACTAAGGCTCAGGGAAGCAACTTGCCTAAGGCTGTATGGGCTATAATCCACTTAGAGACAGTTATTAATTATTACATTTAAGTACTTCCTTTAACACTAGTATAATTTTATCTGCCAGATTAGTCTTAGCTTTGTTAAATTTAAAGATAATTAGAATATTCATGGGAAATAAAGTTTCAGTTCTGAAAACTGGAAATTTAAGTATAAATATTTAAATTTGCTCTAGATCTTTTGGAATTTTAAGTTCTGGTATTTTATGCATTAGGAAATCATGCAGAGTCAAGATAAAATAAGGTTTTAGAGTGGTGCTTTTTAAAACAGTTCTAAAATTACAGATATAGTTTCCTTTTTGCTTGATGAAATAGCCCTTTTAGCCAGTTGTTGTTTCAGTTGCTTAGTGTGTCCGACTCTTTTGTGACCCCATGGACTGTAGCTTTCCAGGCTCCTCTGTTCCATGGGATTTCCCCGGCAAGAATACTAGGGTGGGTTCCTGTTTCCTCCTTTGGGGGATTTTCCCAACCCAAGGATTGAACCTGGGTCTCCTGCATTGGGAGGCGGATTCTTTACCACTGAGCCAGTTGGGCAACCCCTTAACCAATTATGCAAAAAAAAATTTTTTTTTTTCCTTTTGTAGAGCTATAAGATTTAGGGGTTTAGGCAAAATTTTGTCCTTTACTCCCCCCTTTTTTTTTTTGGAGGGTGAGTTGATAGGTTAGATGTATTCAAATTTAATTGGATTGATTAAACCTTTTGATTTAGCCTTTGTGTCAAGCTTTTCTAGAATATATTAGTTTAAAATATATTGATAACTAAGTACAGTAGTATATTCAGTTTTTCTTTTTTCTTTCTTTTTCCTTTTTTGGCTGCAACTCGTGGCCTGTGGGATCTTAGTTTCCCAACTAGGGATTGAACCTGAGTCCTTGGCAGTAAAAGCTCAGAGTTACAACCACTGGATCGCCAAGGAATTCCCTATCATTTTCTTAAATATGTTATTTCAAAGGGTAATAATTTTAAGAGTGAAAGATAAGTTTTGTGTAATGTTACTGTAGTAGGACGAGGTAAGAGTTTTAGGTGTACCAACTGCAGGCTGTGTTTTTTTTAAAATTTTTTTGTTCTGGTATTCAATTTTATTTTACTTTATTTTTTTAATTAATTTATTTTCTTTACATTATCGTATTGGTTTTGCCATACAAGGCTGTGTTTTTAAATTATAGGTTTTTAGCTTATGATTTCTTTGTTGTTGAATGAAAATTTTGAGTTAGAGTGGAGAAGATTAATCTCTATAAACTGAGACATCTGGTTAGTTGGAATGTTGTTGTATTCTTTCAGTATGGTAGGACATTATTTTTCAGTTAATTATTAAGAATGGCTTTTTGCCAAGATGTATTTACCTGAATACTAGCTTTTAGTCATTTTGGTTTTTTCTTGCACTATTTTTTTGGGGGGGGAGCTGAGTATTTGCAAGTATCTCTATTGATATCTCAAGTAGATTGAGTTCAGAAAAAAATAAAATGGTGCCTAGTACTCTTGTATAGTGTCTGTGAATCTTGTATTTTTTTATTGGCATTTTTTGAGTGAATGTAGTATGACAGATACCCTTAAAAATTCTGCTCATATGCACACACACCTCACAAGCACACACAGATACTAATCTAATGGGCAAACCCTTTTTAGGGTAGGTTGCAATTATGATTTATTTAACAGATGAAGAAACTCAGGCACAGAAAATCACTTGTTTATGGCCATAGCTAGGAGCCAGGATTTAAACATGGACAGTCTATCTTATAACTCATGTTCTTAGCTACTAGGCTACTCGTTTTCTATGAGTAAAGCAAATTTGGTTATGTTTAGACTTGGGGTAAATAAAGAATAAATGATTGAAGGAAAGAATCTTAGTCATTATTTCTAATTCTGTTTATTATGATAAAGACTATTTAGTGGTTACTGTTCACATGAGACTTTTACTTAGGTAATTATAATTATAGCTATTAGGTAAATACTAATTTCCCCATTTACACATGAAGAAATTGAGATTAGGAGATGTGTCGTAATATATTCAAGTGTGGATCGTCCCATGGATATTAAGTGATGAAGATTGAAATTTAGTCAGTCTTCTACTCCAGGGTCTGTATTCTTAATCTTTATGGCATACTGTCTCCCAGTGTAGTTTGTTTAAATATGGTTCACTGAGTAGTGTGGAAAAAGGTAAATGAACTCCAAGGAAAGACTATATAATCACTTGCTTTTCCACTGAAATGAAATTCCATTCTTTTTGTTTTCTGTGTAGTAAGGAAGAGCTGTTGATATACAGATGTATCTTTAGTTACTTGACTAAATTCTTGCACGAAAAAATTCGTGATCACTGGGAATGGATATGGTAGTCTATTTTTTCACTTATATTGTTAGAACGGATAACTGAATTTTAAAATAATTAGAGTATGAAGGATGATACATAATATTTAAAAAGAATTTAGAATCACTTTAGTATTCTGTACTACCTCAGGCATGTTCTTGAAACTTGATTTTCATTTTATCATTGATACAAGGAATTGCTAATATGTAGCTATTTCCATTGGTACAAATTCTTAGTTATGTGGCTCTCAGTTATTCCTATATATAATATTTTTGGGGAAGTGGGTTAATTGGAAAATTAATTTATGAGAAATAGTATTTTAAGCTAGTGACAGTATACTCTGAGGAAAAGTCAGATATATTAGTATTTATGATATTGAAATGGAATTTATACAATAGCTTTGTGTCAGTCTGGTTAAAGATTATTATGAGGTTCTAAATTTCTTGTAGTTAATTTTGTTTTATCTAATTATGTTTGAGAATTAAGATAATTATTACTGCATTCCTATTTCCTTTTGGAAAATATAGGAATTTTTGCATTGATTTTTATACTTTGACTTGGTAAGGAGTTAGTTGATATTTGAAGAACAGTTGCAATTTGAGCTAAAGTGCAAAAGTCATCCAATAACAACTTATTTTTATTCTTGGCTACCGTTTCTTTTTAAGGTATGTAAAATTTCACTGATGGTTTTGCTCCTGTTTTTATAGTTGCATGTAGTCTTTATTTTTCCTTCTAGTATTATTTTTAAGTTATTTAGAAAGAGCACCAAGAAACTGACATGGTTGTACACCTCACAGTAGTAATTAAATATATATGAATAATATAAACTATAAATTTATTGTATACTAAAACTTGTTACTTCAAATACCTTTAAAATTGTAGCACCATATAGTTTTCATCTTGTTTTGTTATTCATAGTCTGCAGTGCATAAGTTCTCTACTGAAACGTGTGTCATAGTTTGACAGTCATTGTTTACAAGTAATTTTCTCTCTTTTTGTTACAATGCTTCCCCAGCAAGGACAAGTTTGGAAGGTTTGCAAAGCTTTTCACCTTCCCTCTGCCCGCTTGCCCGCTTTCAGATCAGTTTCATTTTTCATAACTTCTCTTTCCGCAATCCACAACATAGCTATAGTAAACAGTGAAAAAAACATTAAATTACAGTATTGTGTTTCCTCACATGTAATAGATAACTTTTCAAAGGACATACCCTCTGTAAAATACAATGAAAAGAAGTTAAGCAGAAATGTTACCATTTTAGTAATTCACTAGGAAGCAGTTAATAATGTCACAGAATGAAACTGAACAGTATTGAAGATTATTCTGTATTGCTAATAGTTCAGATAAAAAGTTCTTTCTAATACTTTACATTTGTACAATGCTTTACAGTTTAATACAGAGAATGCTGTACTGCTGATGTGGTCAAAATGTAAACATTTCCGTTTGTTGTGTGCTTATGAGATATAGAATAGATGCAGATTTCATTGTTTGAAGTGCTGCTGGTATGATGGAAAACATGTTGTAACTCAGATTTTCGGCAACACAAGTTAGAACTATAAGGCCAGTTGTAGCACCTTCCAGTTCTTTTGAACTAGGGCTCTTGTATTTAAAATGTTTAGATTGAATGAGGAGAGCATTTTGGAAAAGACATTTAAACATAAGCTTTTATTATATAACACATAGAAACATCTCCAGTACTCTTATTGAATATTTAATTTTGTAATACTTTATTAGCTTCAGATGAATACAATCCTACCTCAGACCAAGAATTTTTTTTTCTTTTTCTTTTCTTTTATTTTTTTTAGGTTTGAGCTTTTTCTTTCACTGCTGTTCTGCGCTAACTGCTTTGAAACTTTCCATGCATTTTTTTTCAGTAGAAGAACATCTCTGTACTGTCTCCCATTGCATATTTCAGCTGTGACAATCCCTGCACTTTGCCTATTCATTTTATCACCTGCTCACCAAAAACAAGTATCTCTCTAATTTCTGATTACAGATTTGCTATTATTTCTTGGTTTTAGAAAAAGGATGCATTTCACTTTTTTTTATTACTGTTGTTTTATAGGCTTGTGGAGACCCCAAGGCAAAACCATCCTACCTTATTGACAAAAACCTGGAATCTGCTGTGAAATTCATAGTCAGAAAATTCCCTGCTGTAGAGACTCGCAACAACAATGTAAGTCATTTAAATTTTTATATTACTTGATTTTAGCCATCTGTAGTGGAAGTAATGGTTAGTACTTGAAGTAGCTCTTATTTATCTAGTTCTTTGTATTTTGAATATATAAACTATACTCATTAAAGGCTTTTAGAGATATTCTTATCTCAGAAATTGGTGGAAAAAATGATTGAGCTACATTGCCATTTTATTATAGAAAAGGAGGATCTTAATTTCTTACATATACTTATTCCCTTTCAAGTTGCAACAAAGAGTAAGGTAATAGATATGTATATATTTTCAAATATTAGTATTTGCATGACTAGTTAGGGAGTTTTTTCTTATAGTCATATGTTTAGCTTTGTCTTGAAGTTAGAAAATGCCTTCATAGAGGTTGTATTGTTTTTAATAATTAGCTGTGTTTAGCTTTAAAATGTGTGTTTCTTTTTATAATTGAGAAAAACTTGTTATATTAAATAAGATGACAAGCTGATGATGTTAGGATCTTTATTATTCCATATTACATTTTCTCAGATGGTGAAATTTTTCATAGTATAATATTGAAAGATGGTCACATTTAGAGTCTTCCTGATTCCTTCACATATCTTTTGGTAATTGTTTGTAATAACTGGTATGAATAACTAATTTTAGGAGATTAGGGTTATTTTTCACCTTACTGTGGTCTTTTCATTTCAGTTTTGTTGACTTGGACTCTTTCTGCATGTCTTCTCTTTTTCCTTTTTTCTCTGGTGGCCGTATAATTCTTTTCTCTTTTTCTTAGTCTAGAAATTTCCTCTTACATATAATCTCCCTACTTGTAAGAAGCTCTGCTTTAAAGATATTTTGTCATCTTTTAGTTTCCTCAAATCATGAGTATGTTCATTGAAGATTTGTGGTTAGCTTGTTACTCATCTTTCACTTAAAAATATTTTAATGTGAAGGAAGAATACCAGTCAGAACTAACAAAATAAGTGTGAAGTACTTTTAAAATAATTTTTTAAAGTTTTTTTTTATTATTTTAAAAGTTTTCTGTTTTTTGTAAATATAGGTTAATAGAAGTCTTTCTTTTGTTTCACAGAAGATTTTGTTTTATCATTGGTATATTAATATATCACAGTTCTGATTATATATGGGTAATTGAAAATGTACATGTCTTCAAAACACTATTGCTCTGTGGAAAACTCTTCAGTTGTTGATATTAGTTCACTAACTCATCTCAGAGATTATATATTCACTCTAAAAGAGATTTTATAATGAAATCTATTTTATATTTAATTTTATATTTTATGCTTCTCTTTCTCATGGCTCATAAAATCTGTGATATGAGCTCTTCAGAGAATCTTTTCAGTTTAATTTATATGTGTGTGTAAATTTCTGTATGAGAGTAGCAAAGTCCTTGATACGAGACCTTTGATTAGAAAATTAGCAAGATCTGATTAAACATATATTCACTACATATCAGTAAAATTTTTTTGTTGACTAAATTTATAATCTTTGTTCCTGATTTGCTGGGCATGCTGTTTACAATAATGCTAGGTTTTTGTTATTGTTGTTTGTTTTTTAATAGTTTATTTTTCAACTTTTGTAACACAAAATTGATTTTTAAAATAACTATTCAGATATGATTCACATAGCATACAGTTCACCTGTTTAAAGTGTCCAGTTCAGTGGTTTTTAGTTCACCCACAGAGTTGTGCATCCCAGTGCCGCAGTCAATTTCAGATCACCTTCGTCATCCCTACGAGAAACCCCAGACCCACTGGCAGTCACTCCTACCAGTACCCCACCACCCCAACTCTAGCAAGCATGAATCTCCTATATGCTTCCTGTCCTGTAGATTTTATATAGATAAATAAAGTGGTTTTTTTGACTGGCTTCTTTCACTTAGTGTAATGTTTTCAAGGTTTATCCAGGTTGTAGCATATATCAGTATTTCTTTTCTTTTTATTTCCAAAAAATATTCCATTGTGTGGATATATCCCCTTTTATTTATCCGTTCATCAGTTGATGAATGCTTGAGTTCTTTCTGCTTTTGGGCTATTACGAATAATACTACTATAAATATTTGTGTAAACATTATATGTTTTTTATTTCTCTTGGAAATATATACGTAGGAGTAGAATTGCTGGGTCATGTGATAATTCTATGTTTAACCTATAAAATCAGTTATACATCATTGTTAAATATTATCTCTACTTGTAGAAGGTTCTCTGGTTGTATTGTTTGCAAAGTCTGAATTTTGTCATATGGCATTTACAACTATTCTGTTGTTTTTTTACATGCTGAAGTACTGTGTGTACTGTTTGTGAAGTTTTGTGACCTTAGTTTTGATTTGGGCCTCCTGAAATCTTCATGAGAAGTTTCTAGTGAGTTTGGGTTAGGAAATGAGAAATGAGGGATTTCATCTTGTAATTTTTTAATTCTGGAGAAGTGGTTAATAGAAGTATAAGGCCAGGGAATGACAGCAGTGTCTGGGATGATCAGAGCTTACAGATTTCTGGCTAAATACACTGAAGAAATAGTATTGACATCACAGTTGCTTTTTTTCTCTTCTTATTCCTGGTCTTTGGGCCATTGTAGAGATATGGGCTATAGAACAGCTTGTATTATCTCAGGGATCAAGGAGAATTACTGATTAGCAGTATTTCTGTTTTGATACATGTTACACAAGCACCGCTTGTCCCGGATTTAACAAAAGGCAGTCACAAAAAGATTGTTTCAGTGGAAAATTCAGCAACATTTTTGCTTTCAAGTTTCTAAAATGATCCTTACAAAAAAGCCAATCTAATTTTGCAGCAGAAAATTTTTGATTTTTTTTTTTTATTGTCTCTCAGGTATCTGCCCTTGTGCCAGCCCCCATACTTCTAAATCCAGTAGCAACTGGGAGCACATGGATATCTCGTATACGGTGAAGGAGGGCAGTGCCGACTAATAGTGTTGATTCCCAGCATGACTTCAGCAGTGAGGGTGTTGAACTCTGTTGAGTCACTTTTACTGTCTCGTGTAGTTGTGACCAGTTGTAAATTTACAAATTCCATCCCACCCCCAATTTTGGACTTAGGGAGACTCCATACCAAAGAATATGATCTTTTTTCCTGGATCATGGTGTTGAATTAAATGCCCTATATGCTTCAAAGCAGTCGATTAAATAAAGTTCATATGAATAAAAGCCAGTTTTATTATAGCAGCTACTTAATTGAGTGTCTAATATATGCCAGGCTATATATATATATATATATATAATATACATGTTATATATATATAATATACATGTTATATATATATATAATATACATGTTATATATATATATATATAATATACATGTTATATATATAATATATATGTGTGGAGAAGGAAATGGCAACCCACTCCAGGATTCTTGCCTGGAGAACCTCATGGACAGAGGAGCCTGGAGGGTCCATGGGGTCACAAAGAGTTGAACATGACTTACGACTTAACAATATATATGTGTGTGTGTATTTTTTAAAATTAAGATTTATTTATTTATTTTTGGCCTAGCCAGGTCTGGGTTACTGTGAGTGAGCTTCCTGTAGTTGGTGCTAGCAGAGGCTACTCCCTCGTTGCAGCAGGCAGGCCTCTCACCCTGCTGATTTTCTTTGTTGTGGGGCACGGGCTCTCGGGCACGCAGACTCAGTAGTTGTGGCTCATGGGCTTATTTGCTCCTTGGCATGTGGAATCTTCCCAGACCAGGGATCAAACCCATGTGCCCTGCATTGGCAGGCAGATTCATAACCACTAGACTACCAGGGAAGCCCCTGGCTATATATTTTAGTAGGCTTTATAGATTTTTTGGCATCTGGTCCCATCACTTCATGGGAAATAGACGGGAAAACAGTGGAAACAGTGTCAGACTTTATTTTTGGGGGCTCCAAAATCACTGCAGATGGTGATTGTAGCCATGAAATTAAAAGATGTTACTCCTTGGAAGGAAAGTTATAACCAACCTAGACAGCATATTGAAAAGCAGAGACATTACTTTGCCAACAAAGGTCCATCTAGTCAAGGCTATGGTTTTTCCACTGGTCATGTATGGATGCGAGATTGGGCAATGAAGAAAGCTGAGCACAGAAGAATTGATGCTTTTGAACTGTGGTGTTGGAGAAGACTCTTGAGAGTCCCTTGGACTGCAAGAAGATCCAACCAGTCCATCCTAAAGGAGATCAGTCCTGGGTGTTCATTGGAAAGACTGATGTTGAAGCTCCAATAGTTTGGCCACCTCATGCGAAGAGTTGACTCATTGGAAAAGACCCTGATGCTGGGAAGGATTGGGGCCAGGAGGAGAAGGGGACGACAGAGGATGAGATGGCTGGATGGCATCACCAACTCGATGAACATGAGTTTGGGTAGACTCCGGGAGTTAGTGGTGGACAGGGAGGCCTGGCATAATGTTATTCATGAGGTCGCAAAGAGTCGGACATGACTGAGTGACTGACTGAACTGAATAGATTTTTTAAATTTAATTTAGATAAGGAAAACGTTTCTGAGCTGAGAGGTTATTTGTACCATATCTTCCATTATTTTGAAAGTGTAACTGTCAAATGGATTTATGATTTGTTTCTCATAGATTTCTTATGAACGTATAGAGGGAAATCTGATATTTCCCTGGATGAAGAAAAGAGTTGAAACTCCTTATTTTATCAATAGGTAAAAGTTGTTTTGCCCAAGAAATTCTGAAAGCTAATGTTCAGGTATATATATTAAAACTTTAAAGAAATTGTTTTCCTAAACTTCTAAAAAATGAATTCCCCCCCTTTTTCCTATGTGTATTTATATCTAAAAGCTAGTTTGTGGTTTTTAAAACCATAAAAATATCTGGCACAAAAGTATCATTAAGAAATTTTCTTATTTATTGTACATTTAGTACAAAACTTTGGATTTGATTCCAAAATTAAGGAGAAAATGATATAAATTACTGTCTTATGTATGTTCAGTTAGGTCTTAACTCCCTAAGAATGAAGACATTATTAGTGAGTGGGGTGGTACAATAATACATGGATTCTGGACTTGGGTATAGGCCATTATTGAAATAATTTGATGTTAAGCTTTCAAACTAAGAGGAATATTTTGTATTATACTTATTGTTTATTTCCTCTTCCTTGGAGCACAGTATTACAAATGCTATTATATGTAATAAACATTTTTGATTAAGTAACTTACAAGGTCACTCAAGACAAGATAAAAATAAAGCAACTCTAAAATTGTTGTAATTTCATTACAGTTTGTTCAGAGGCACAGCGTTAAAGTTTGTTTTTAGACACCATTTAATCCCTAGTGCTTGGCTCATGAGAGACACTAAATAATGATGAGTGAATGAACCTAATTGATATGGTTTAACTTAGCTAGCTTTCATTTATTCATATATTGTCTATAACTATGTCAAGATCCAGATTTGCCAACACTTTAAAACAGTTTATGTTATTAGCTGCAAAAATAATTGTACTTTTTAGTGGAGCCCCAGCTTCCTAAAAGCATAGATGTGTTTCGGGGGTAGGGTGGTGGTGTTGAGGATGGGTATGGGGAGGCTCTTGACACATGCACTGTGGTTTAGTCAGGAGTTAGAAGAGAAAGGTAAGGAAACTTGCTTATTCCTAGTTAGTCTCTAAAATGGGCATTACTTGTCTTGTCATGGCTTCCATCATGATGGTACTGTATTGGTTAAAAGGATGGACAACAAACCAGAATTTGAGTTTTGGTTTACCACTCAGCAGACTTGTGTAACACATTGCTTTTGAAAAATGGAAGCTTTTATTTATATAACGTCTCTAACTTTTAGGTCTGTTTCACTGACTTTTTTTTCTAGCAGCTCTCTTCATGTGGATATTTCTAAATGACCTATATTTTTTCACTTCTTGCAATATGTATATGTATGAAAACATTTTACTTCCATGGCTTCATCTAAACAATATACTATCAACGAAGTAATATGCTAGATACTATACTATCTAGTAGTATACTGTCTGTAGTTACACTTTGGACAGCTCTGCAGGCTGAACATCACACTTTGTGTCCAGTGTTGAACTCATGGTTATCCTCCATTCTGTGTCTCTTCTGTACTCATTATTTAGAATCATTACAATTCGCTTAGTTACTTAAACCTAGAACCTTCAGAAACCCCTCTAACTTTTACAAAATGTTAAGCTGGTCAGTGAGGGTTTATCACTTTTAATACTGTCTTTAAGGTCTTCTGTGTGTATCCTTTCAGATCTGTGAGTCCTGCTCTGACAAGGAAGTGCTGTAAAGATCCCATCAAGGCTTTTTCATGCCTCCCAGTCTCTCCTGTTGTTCCCCTCCTTCCTCTTCTCCAGCCTCCACTAGGGGAAGCAAAACAAAAGTAATCTCTTTCTTTGTGGAACCTCACTTCTCTGTTTTCCATGCACCCATCTTTCAATCTCTGTTGACTTGGATGTAGTAGGCTAGCAAATAATACTTTGATTATAGAAGGAATCATCTTACAGTAAAAGTTTTGATGATGTATACTTTTGTAGAGAAGTGTGTGTGTATCCTCATGGAAACTTAAAAGAAATACTTGATTTTGACTAAAATTCAAGATATTTTAATACAATGAGAACTTACTTGTGTCTGTGTTCTTTTTTAAGAGTGTCATCAACATTCAATTAATATCTCTTTCACATGTAATAGTCTTTATTTCTAGCTTAAATAAGAAAGAAAATTAATAAAAGAGTCAAGAAGAATTTAGGATGAAATCTGAGTGTATGTAGTCCTATCCCACTGTTTCCTATCCTGCTCGTATTTCTCAGGGGGAAACCTATATTTTTAGTATATCTGGAGGTTACCTCCAGAACTATAAGAAATATGCTTATTCTTTTATATATTTATTTGCCAACTTTAGACAGCATCTGTTCATTCTTTGCTATAGAATATGAGAATTTAGCTCATTGTTTCCTTCCCTCCTCTATCCTCTCCCCTCTTCCTGATGTTTTTTTTGTTGTTAATATTTTTGTTTTGTTGGTTACTTCCTTTTTAAACTTTAAATAGTGTAGTTCTCTATATTTATAACCTTAACCTTGGTCCTTTATCCTTTCATGTTGCCAGAATTGTTAATGGTTTCCTTTGGTCCTGTAACCATATAGTGTTCTGAGATTAAATTATATGCTGATTCTAAAAGTTAAAATAAATTGGCAAAGACTTGAATATCTGATTTGCATTGCTTCACTCTGTTATCACACTTTGGACTTCCTTAGAAGTCCAAATAATATAATATGTTTATGTTACGTGTGTTTATATATATATTTATTATCAAAATGAAATAGATTCTGTCTTCCAGAACTATTTCACAGTTAAATTTGTTCCATAGATAAATATTATGACTTTCTTGAATTAGTTTTCTTTATAGAATATTAAAATTTATCCAGTCTAAAATTCATACCACCTTTCTGTAAGCTCTCCTTTTTTCCTGGAGCCTACTCTCCTATAACCCTCTGTCTTCTAACTTTCCTCTGGACAATTTTCATAAGCCTGCTGCATAACTTTCATCCCGGATATATTTCTCTTTATTATCCCAAGTGTATTGGTTCTCACAAAGCCTTTGACTGTGTAGATCACAACAAACTGGAAAATTCTTCAGGAGATGGGAATACCAGACCACTTTACCTGCCTCCTGAGAAATCTGTATGCAGGTCAAGAAGCAGCAGTTAGAACCAGACATGGAACAATAGACTGGTTCCAAATTGGGGAAAAGAGTACGTCAAGGTGTTGTATACTGTCACCCTGCTTATTTAACTTAAATGCAGAGTACATCATGAGAAACGTTGGGCTGGATGAAGCACAAGCTGGAATCAGGATTGTGTGCAGAAATATCAGTAACCTCAGATATGCAGATGACATTACCCTTATGGCATAAAGTGAAGAAGAAATACAGAGCCTCTTGATGAAAGTGAAAGAGGAGAGTGAAAAAGCCCGCTTAAAACTCAACATTGAAGAAACAGATCATGGCATCTGGTCCCATCACTTCATGGCAAATAGATGGGGAAACAATGAAAACAATGAGAGACTTTATTTTTGGGGGACTCCAAAATCACTGCAGATGGTGACTGCCGCCATGAAATTAAAAGATGCTTGCTCCTCAGAAGAAAAGCTATGACCAACCTAGACAGTGTATTAAAAAGCAGAGATATTACTTTGTCGACAAAGGCCCTGCTAGTCAAGGCTATGGCTTTTCCAGTGGTCATTTATGGATGTGAGAGTTGGACTATGAAGAAGGCTGAGCACCAAAGAGTTGATGCTTTTGAACTGTAGTGTTGGAGAAGACTCTTAAGAGTCCCTTGGACTGCAAGGAGATCCAACCAGTCAGTCCTAAAGGCAATCAGTCCTGAATATTCATTGAAAAGACAGATGCTGAAACTGAAATTCCAAATACTTTGGCCACCTGATGCAAAGAACTGACTCTTAAAAAAGACCCTGAATCTGTGAAAGATTGAAGGTGGGAGAAGAAAAGTATGACAGAGGATGAGATGGTTGGATGGCATTACCGACTCTATGAACATGAGTTTGAGTAAGCTCTGGGGAGTTGGTGATGGACAGGGAAGCCTGGTGTGCTGCAGTCCATGGGGTCGCAGAGTCAGAGATGACTAAACAACTGAACTAACTGACTGACCGAGCTTTCACATTGAATTTCATAGAGTTGGGGAATCCCCTAAAATTGTATACAGAGTTGATGTGTCAATGTATTTTTCAGCTTTTATCATATTCCCAAGGGTGGTTCTTGTGATGCCAAGACACATCTGTTTTAAAATCACTTTATTTTGTGAATCTTGTGCATTGTATGTTCTAATTATACTAAACTAGGGTAATAAGGATGCTGTCAATTTTTCGGCAAATAAAATGGCCAGTGAGCCTTGTCTTGGGGTTTCATAGCATAGTCCCCAAGGAGATGCATTCCTGCCATTTGCAATTATTTATTCATTTTCTTAAGATTTCCTAAAGTTGTATCTTGCCAGTTTTTCAGCCATCTTCCAGATATTGTTAGCTAATCCTTTTGACTGCAATGATGATTATGATTTCCTTCATAACAGCAAAGTATGTTACCAAGCCTAGTGGTATTGTTGATCTTTAGTTTTTGTTTTCTTGAGTCATTTCTTTGAAGGGGACTTTGGCCACTTTTAACCTAGTATCCTTTGAGTACCTTTGACATGGTATCTGATTATTGTTTTTCACAGCGAGTCCAGTTGTACTTTTTGTCAAATCAAAAGTTTGCCAAGCTCTAAAATCAAAGATAGCAAATATAAGGTAATAAATAACAGATGTTGCAAAATATTTATGTTACTTTTGTTCTTCTTAGTATCATCTTGGCTATTACTGTTTTAAATACATATACAAAAACCTAATGGTCTTTGGCCAGGAATATATAGGATAGTATACTGTGTTAGCCCTCATTGTCCTCATTGGGGAAATAGACTATTTTTAAAGCAGTATTTTATTTGGGGAGAGGTATTTGTACACTTTGGCACAAATGGCCATTCTTTCTCTTGTCTCTAGCCATTTGTTATTTTTATTATCTAGAAAAATCTTTCTCTCCCATATGCTTTCACTAGGCTAATTTCTACTTGTCTTTCAGGTCTGTCCTTAATTGTCACCATTTCGGAGAAGCTTTTTCTAATCCTTTCCAATTAGGTTAAGTACCACTTGTATGTGTTCCCGTAGTCCTGTTTATTCATTTAAAACATTTACTGGGTGCCTTCTATTAGCTGAGTCCTATTCTGGGAGAGGGAATCCAGCAGCAAGTAAATCACATCACTGGTCTTGTAGGTTATACTCTGCTGTATAGATATAGATTAGAATAGGAACATATTGCCAGGTAGAGATGAGTTCTGAAAAGTTCTAAAAAGAACAAAGAGTGATAATGGGGAGATGCTAATTGACTTGACCTGAGAAGGGCCTTACTGAGGAGACAGCAGGGCGGGGACAGTTAGGAGGGGGTGTGGTGAGCTGGGGGAGGAGCCTTCTGTGTTTAGGGAGCAGCAGTGGTGGAAGCTCAGGTGGGAGCATACCTGGCTTGTTCAGGGAAAAGCCCGTAGGCCAGAGTCCACCCTGGGTAAGGAGCTGGGAGATAGTGGTAGGAGATAAGGACAATGGTTGAAGGGGTAGGCAGATCATAAGGGGCTTTCTCGAACATAGTAAGGACTTTGGTTAGTTACTCTTGAGTTGAGATGTTATTGTAGAAGAGTAATAGAGGAATGAAGTGATATACCTATGGTCACGATGGTTGCTGGACTGAGAAATAGTCTGCAGAAAAAGTGGAGGTAGAAACCCAGAAGCTGATTAGGCAATTTGTAGTCTTTGAAAGAGCTGAGTGTGGCATGGTCTAGGGTGGTAAAGGTGAGAAATGTTCACATTCTGGATATTTTGAAGACAGAGCCTATAGCATTTACTGATGCATTGGGTATGGGGTGTATAAAACAGTGAGAAATTTAAGACCCTAAGGTTTTTGGATTAGGAAATATCAAGATTTACTGGATTCGATTATAGACGGGATAGTACTCAGTAGCTCAGTATTAGATATGTTAACTTTGAGAGACCTACTAGAAGTCTGAATGGAGATGTTGAGTAGCCAACTATAAATATAAGTCTCGGGCTTAGGCAAGCATTAAGCTGAGAATCAAGTTGAAGAGGCATTATTGAGAGAGAGGAGGAGTTGCATAATCACTGAGGAGAGTTGGGAGAGGGAATTGATGGTGAAAATGGCATAATGTTGCAACTCATTTACACTTGGTGACAGTGAATTCAGGTTGAGATGGAGTCAGAGCATAGTTATAGGCTTTCTCCTATTGTGGGTTTTATCTGGCAAGTATGACAGAGGCAGAGAGTTACAAGGGAGTGATATAATGATGGGCCATTTGATCTTAGGATGGATAAAAGGGGAGACTGAACATGAAATGGTATGTTTTCAGTAAAAAGTAGTAGTGTGTGTGGATAGGAGCTCCCTCTGAGTTCAAAGAATTGATGAAGGCAGGGTATTAAGTACCCTACCCTGCCTGGGCTTTCCTTGTGGCTCAGTTGGTGAAGCATCTGCCTGCAATATGGGAGACCTGGGTTCAATCCCTGGGTTGGGAAGATCCCCTGGAGAAGGGAAAGGCTATCCACTCCAGTATTCTGGCCTGGAGAATTTCACGGACTGTATAGTCCATGGGGTCACAAAGAGTCAAACATGACTGAGTGACTTTGACTTTCAGGGTATTAGGGTGGTATTAGAAAGTGGGTATTAAAAGATCAGGTATCAAGTGGGAATTATTCTCCCATTGATGCCACTTCACCTTAACTCCAAATCTCCCAAGAACATCAGATGTCCAAAAAGGCCAGAAAGAATCCAAGACAGATTAAGCATCAACTTTATTCTTCTTTACAGGCCTCGTGATTGAGGTAGTCTAATATGAGCCTCCACTCTCTGTCATTATGTAATCAAGTAACAAAAATAATCCTTGAGTGTAAGGCCCTCTTTAATTTTCTCCGTCTTGCTCATCATCTTTACTACCCTTTAAAGCTCTGACCTTTCTTGTTATAGTTTTTCTCATACCATTTTTGTGTATGGGTTCTTTTTTCTTTTAAACTTCTTTTACATTATTACAAGGTGACGAGGGTCTCTCTGTCTTGAAGGGAAAGTGGGAATTAATCATCACAAATTTTCACCAGCTTTGACCCTTGCACCTGTAAGTTAGTTGTGGTGTAATCAGATTTTAAAACTGCATATACCTGTGAAACCAGATTTTAAAACTGCATATACCTTAAAAAAAGGGAGAGTTGCCTATATACCTACGTAAACATTCCTCACTAGATTGTATGTTCATTTAGGGCCAGGGTCAGCATTTTATTCATAGTTTTATGCCCAGCTCCTCCAACAGTGTCTGACAATATAATATCAGGTTGGGGTATTTGTTGAATAAATACACAGGATATAATTACAGTACCTTGACTCTTATTTAGAGGTTACTTTTCTTATCGCATGCTTCTCTGAGTTGCACTTGAGAACTCAGAAGGAAGCAATACCACTTCTAGGAATCTGCTCAAGAAAAATAAAAGTACTTTACATGTCCACACATGGCTACGTTTATAGCAGCATTCATGGTTCGAAATAGCTTAAAAATGAAAGTAATTCAAATGCCCATCAATTAATGAATAAACTAAATTGTATATACATTTAATGGAGCACTATTTAGCAATTAAAAGGAACAAGCTATCAATGCATGTTATAGCATGGATGAACTGCAGAAACATTAGGCTAAATGAAAGAAGCTGGTTGTAAAAAGTTTATATATGATTTCATTTTATAGGGTATGTCTGGACAAAGCAAATTTATTGAGACAGAAAGCAGATCAGTGTTAGGACTGGAGGCAAGAATGGTATCAACTGTAAATGGGCACAAGAGAACTTTTTGGGATAATGTAAATGTTCTAAAACTGGGTAGGGTTGGTGGTTATACAACTCTTATGAATTTCCTACAGTTATTTAATTTTCAGTTATTTAATTGATGAATGAATTTATGGCATGTACATTATACCTCATTAAACCTATTAAAAAAAACAAAATTATTTTGAGTAACCAGAAATAGTAGTTTATAAAAAATGAACTTTATTCAGAAATAAGCTTTTTGGTTCTCTCTGTACCCAAGCTTGTTGAGTTTACTTGGGTAAAATTGTAAAAAATATATTTTCCAACACATTGATGTTAAAAGGTACTTACATCAGGACTAAATGATAATTGATAGGAAAAGAAATAAAAACTCTAAAAAGTAAAAAGTATGAGGAAAAGAAATAAAAACTCTAAAAAGTAAAAAGTATGACTGGCAAGGACTCCTTAATGTTGTCATATTACTTTGCACATGTCAATAGCACATGAGGCCATCTTAACATAAATAGTTCAATATAATTATCAGTTACAATTATGACATCTAATGAATAAGAAAAGCCTAACTTATTTCTTTATACCCAGGTTATGAAAACAAGCTAATCACATATTTGAAAGACTTTTAAAGAATATTATTAAAATTGAGTATAAGAGGATTAGCTTCATTTACATTTTCATTCATAACGAAAAGTGGTGTCATTAGAATACGAAAGACTAGAGATCTCTTGAAGAAAATTAGAGATACCAAGGGAACATTTCATGCAAAGATGGGCTCAATAAAGGACAGAAGTGGTAGGGACCTAACAGAAGCAGAAGATATTAAGAAGAGGTGGCAAGAATACACAGAAGAACTGTACAAAAAAGATCTTCACGACCCATATAATCACGATGATGTGATCACTCACCTAGAGCCAGACATCCTGGAATGTGAAGTCAAGTGGGCCTTAGGAAGTATCACTACAAACAAAGCTAGTGGAGGTGATGGAATTCCAGTTGAGCCATTTCAAATCCTAAAAGATGATGCTGTGAAAGTGCTCTACTCAATATGTCAGCAGATTTGGAAAACTCATCAGTGGCCACAGGACTGGAAAAGGTCAGTATTCATTCCAATCGCAAAGAAAGACAATGCCAAAGAATGCTCAAACTACCACACAATTGCACTCATCTCACACGCTAGTAAAGTAATGCTCAAAATTCTCCAAGCCAGGCTTCAGCAATACGTGAACCATGAACTTCCAGATGTTCAAGTTGGTTTTAGAAAAGGCAGAGGAACCGGAGATCAAATTGCCAACATCTGCTGGATCATCAAAAAAATGAGAGAGTTCCAGAAAAACATCTATTTCTGCTTTATTGACTATGCCAAAGCATTTAACTGTGTGGACCACAATAAACTATGGAAAATTCTGAAAGAGATGGGAATACCGGACCACTTGACCTGCCTCGAGAAACATGTATGCAGGTCAGGAAGCAACAGTTAGAACTGGACATGGAACAAGACTGGTTCCAAATAGGAAAAGGAGTACGTCAAGGCTGTTTATTGTCACCCTGCTTATTTAACTTATATGCAGAGTACATCATGAGAAATGCTGGGCTGGAGGAGGCACAAGCTGGAATCAAGATTGCCAGGAGAAATATCAATAACCTCAGATATGCAGATGACACCACCCTTATGGCAGAAAGTGAAGAAGAACTAAAGAACCTCTTAAAGAAAGTGAAAGAGGAGAGTGAACAAGTTGGCTTAAAGTTATCAGAAAACTAAGATCATGGCATCTGGTCCCATCACTTCATGGCAAATAGATTGGGAAACAGTGGAAACAGTGGCTGACTCTTTTGGGGGCTCCAAAATCACTGCAGATGGTGATTGCAGCCATGAAATTAAAAGACGCTTACTCCTTGGAAGATAAGTTATGACCTACCTAGATAGCATATTAAAAAGTAATGAGACATTACTTTGTCAAGAAAGGTCCGTCTAGACAAGGCTATGGTTTTTCCAGTAGTCATGTATGGGTGTGAGAGTTGGACTATAAAGAGCACTGAACACAGAATTGATGCTTTTGAACTGTGGTGTTGGAGAAGACCCTTGAGAGTCCCTTGCACTGCAAGGAGATCCAACTGGTCTATCCTAAGGGAAATCAGTTCTGGGTGTTCATTGGAAGGACTGCTGTTGAAGCTGAAACTCCAGTATTTTGGCCACCTGATGTGAAGAGCTGACTCATTGGAAAAGACCTGGATGTTGGGAAAAATTGAGGGCAGGAGGAGAAGGGGACGACAGAAGATGAGATGGTTGAATGGCATCACTGACTCAATGGGCATGAGTTTGGGTAAGCTCTGGGAGTTGGTGATGGACAGGGAGGCCTGGTGTGCTGCAGTTCATGGGATTACACAGTCGGGCACAACGGAGCGACTGAACTGAACTGATACGAGGTGAATTGTATTGTCATTAACACAGTGTTATATCTTTTGCAAAGATGTTAGACCTGACTGACCACACTATACTGGGGTATATAATTAGTGCTTTTCTAATACTTAAAATTAGTTTTATCAGTTTGCATTAGTTCAACCATCTTGTGACCAGATATCTTAGATTTCCAAGATTTTTCCTGGTACAATTATTGTGCTGAGGTAGTGAAAAAGACTATTTCTTTTATTAAACTTTATATTAATCTTGTTTCTACTACCTAGTGCTATATATATTATATATATATGTATATTAAGACCACCCGAAGTCTTAATAGACTTAAAACAACAACAGCTTATTTCTTACTCTGCGGTTGGTCATGCAGTTCCTCTGCAGGTGTCACCAGCCTTAGGTCCCAGCTGCATTCATCTGGCGGGTGGCTGAGGCGTGTGGCCTGTTGGGATAGCAGCATGTTGATCCTCTCTTTCTGTGGGATACGCTCTCTCAAGCTTCCTCATACATGACACTTCGGGACAGTGTTCTAAAAAAGAACAAAATATGAAGCTGTAAGTCTTTGTAAGTTATAAGAGTATCACTTTCCTTGTTTTCTGTTGGTCAAAGCAAGTTTCAAGGCTCCCTGAGATGGTGAGGGTGGAAAAATAGACTCAGGATGAGAGGAACAGTCAAGTTCTATGGAGAGAAGCATGGATACAACCTTTAATTTTTTGGTCTTTCTCTTCTTTAAAAAACAAAACTCTGCTTTTCAGGATTGAACACATGCCAATATAAACTTGAAAAACATTGCTTTAATGTATAAAATGAACAGGTTGAATTAGAGTTCTTAGAAGTTCAATCTGTAAGATTGATGAAACTATAATTAAATAGAAGTATTTTCTGAGAAGAAAGTAGCGTTAGCTTTACTTATTCCTGCACTCCTTTTGTCATTGTATGGCAACTTGAATTTTGAAGTGTATTGAAGAGATATGTTGAACTTTGAAATTTGATTAGCTATGTTAACATATTGGAGAAGGAAATGGCAACCCACTCCAATATTCTTGCCTGGAGACTCCCAGGACAGGGGAGCCTGGTGGGCTGCCGTCTGTGGGGTCGCACAGAGTTAGGGGACTTAGTAGCCCCGGTAGCAACAGTCTGTTTCTATATCTAAAAAATGATAAGAATGTGCCTTGATTGGGAAGATGATAGAAATTCTGGAGATAGATGAGGGTGATGGCTGCACAACAATACAAATGTATTTGTGTGAACTGCACACTTACAAATATGACTTTAGTGATATATTTTATGCTGTGTTTTACCATAATTTAAAAAATGAGCCTTGAAAAGCATTTATGAAGATTAAGTTTCATAACAAATATTAAACATTGAATCATGCATTTTTACTAGGTGTTAGGAAAACTTTCCCTAGAATTTACTTATTACCTTTTGCTCAGAAAAATGCATTTCTGAAATAGTGAATGCCAGTAGAATTATTTGTATATGATAAAAGGAAAGTTTGATAAGGTCCCATGAACCTTTTTAAGAAATGACTAACCTTGGTGTTACTTTGGATTTTCATGTACTCTTAGGAGATTTACTTACATTTGGTATGAGTATGTAATTCTCTTTAGATGTTTCTCATTTTTTTATCCTATAAGGATATAATGAAGTATTTTACCCAACAGAGATTTACTCAGGGGATTAAATCACCACTCTGTATTAGGATACATGAACTCATTTGAGACGTGAATTGATACCTGATATTGCGTTCACTTATAGTTAGCAGTTCAGTGTAAAAATTGATTTCATGACTTTTCTGTTGAGAAACTCGATCATTTATTTATTTAAAGGATATCTGCTATGTTTTAATATTCTAGACCTTGGAGATAACAGCATGAAATAAAACAAACCTCCTTGCCTCTGTGGAATTTCAGTTCAAGTTGGGATGTGAGACAACAAACAACTAAAGTGAATAAATAGGTACTTTTATTTGGAGATAAGTAGTAGAAAGAAATAGAAAGCAGGATAAGGAATTAAGAGAGTAACTGGGTGAGAAGATTATCTTCAATACGTGGGTGAGAAGATTATCTTCAATAAGTGCTCAACAATGGCTTCTCTGAAGTGAAAGATTGAGCTATGAGGAGAAGTGAAGAATATTCCAGACATGGTAAAGAGCAAGTGTAATGGCTCTGGGGTCGGGCCAGCCTTGGTGAATTTATCTGATGAGGACAGCATGCAGACCCGTATGACAGCTACTGAAAGAAGTGGAGGAGTATGAGGGGAGATGAAGTTGTGGAGACAGGCAGGGGTCCTATTTAGATTCTATTGAGACATTGATAAGGACTTTGTATTTTAAGTGCGATGAGAAACTATTAAAATTGTGTTAAAGCCCTTTATTTTGAAATAATATTAGACTTGAACAAAAATAATATATTGAATTCACATTATACTCTTTACCCATTGTTAATATCTTGTATTGCTGTTGTTCAGTTGCTGTGTTGTGTCCAGCTCTTTGCGAATCCATGAACCCCATTAGTGCTCAAACTAATGTCCATTGAGTCGTTTATGCCATCCAAACATCTCAGCCTCTGTCACCCGCTTCTCCTTTATTGGAATCATCTCTTCAGGGTAGTGTGTTACCTTTCAGTGTCCACTCTCCTGTTGCTATGTGGAGAAGACTGAAGAGGCACGAGCAGAATACAGAGAGGTTAGGAGGCTGCTGTGCTATGATTGTTGATTACAGAGTGGTGGCAGGACAATTCCTTAAAAGAGGTTTATGCAAATAGTCTCTCTGCACTCTTATTTTAAAAAACCTGGTTTAGAATATCTACTAAGAAATTGAACAAAGCCTTCCCTAAACCAAACTTGTGTACTTGGTTGTTTTTTTAAGAGGAACAGAATACTAGTTTATTTTAGGTCAAGAAAAGTTATTTAATATGCATAAGCAGTTTCGATGATGAAAGAATAATTGACATAGGCGAATAAAGGACTTCAGTCACTTTCCTTTATATTGAAAGTCTGTGAGTTAGCTCTCTTTGTCATTGATTCCTTATCATAATTTGCTAGTATCTTTTCTCTGAAAGATGAAAACTAGTAAATACAAAATTTCAATCCGTTTTTTAAAAATTTATCTATTTATGGTTGTACTGGGTCTTCGTTGTGCATGTCGTTCTTATTTCAGGGCTCCTCTTGTTGCAGAGCACAGGCTCTAGGTGCATGGGCTTTTGTGGGTCTGTGTGTGGCATGTGGAATCTTTGCAGACCAGGGATCTACTTGCGTTGGCAGGTAGATTCTGCACCACTAGGGAAGTCCCTCAATCAGTTTTTAAGATACTTATATTTTGTGTGGAAAATGCTTTTTCATTGTACAAAGATTAATTACCAGTTTTTTCATTAAAGAGATATGATCTTATTTTGTGATCTGCATGGCTGTTTATGCTCTTTATTTTTACTTTGAATTTTAAGAATAATGGTCCACAGTTAGAAACTTTAATGAAAGCACTGATATTTTGCTAATATATTTAACCCATGTATGATATGCTTTTAAAGTGTTAGCAAATAGAATCTTACCTTCTCAAAATTGTACTTTTCTCATGTTCTGGTCTGTAACTTCTAATGGTCTATTACTGATTATATTCTTAGACCATTTCCTACTTTTTATTTACTATGAAATAATGAGATGGAAGGTAGAGGACTTGTTCTGGATGTTGAACCTAAAAGTTATATACTTCTTGGTAGTGTCTGCTCTCCTTCATTTTAAAAATGAAAATAGAATAGTTTTTGCAGTTGAAGCCCAAGAGTTGTAGACACTTTTATTCTTTGTTGTTATAGTTGAACTTTCACGCAGAACTTTATGGAATTTACTTATTTATGTTAGATAGGGAACATAATTGTAACTTATTATAGAGGTGTTGAGAGGATCATGTAAACTACTTGCGCATTCTTTGGAACACTGCCTGGGAAAGAGAGCAATCTCAGTTAACATCAGTTCTTACTAGGATACTATGAGTAGTAGTGAGATTATTTTAAATAGCTTAATTTTTGCTCATTGTGACGAAGTGGTCTGTGAGTGTCTTCTGTTACTCACTTAATAATTAATGAGCAGCTTCTGGGTGCCCTGTACATTGTCTTGGCTAAACTGCCCACATCTGCTCCCATTTTAATATTGAGGGTATTAGACTGTGAGAGGTTAAGTTATCTAGCCATGATTTCACAGTAAGAGGTGGGCTGGCTAGTGTTAACTTACTAAAACGTTATCTGACACTGCCATATAAAGGTCTTTTTCTTTTTAATTTTAAATTTATTTTTTTAATTGAAGGATAATTGCTTTACAGAATTGTGTTGGTTTCTGCCATACAGCAATATGAATTAGCCATGGCTATACATTTGTCCCCTCCCTCTTGAACCTCACTTCTACCTGCCTCTCTATCCTACCCTTCTAGGTTGATAGAGAGGCCTGCTTTGAGTTCCCTGAGTTATACAGCAAATGAAGGTCTTTTCAGTTTGTCCTAATCACTCATTTGATAGATGTTTATATTGAATGTTTTTGTGCAGAGCTATATGGTATGGGCTGTGGAGTTTGGTACACTGCCTCACAGTATTGGAGAGAAACTGTACACATTTAGAAGAGAGAGGTGTTATTTGCATTGAGGGAAGCAGTTCAATGAGGGATAGTTTCTTGAAAATGGGGTTAACATTTAAATTGAGTAGTTTAAGAGTAGTGAGATTTGGACATGTATAAGTAGTGGAATTTGGACATATCCATAGAGGAAACAGTAGAGAAAATGTGAGACGTTTGTATAAAATAGTGGATAGTTTATTTTAGCTACTTAGTATAGTCTGTGAATGGATGTAGGGGAAATTTAGATTGGAAGGTATATTTAGACAAAGGTATGTAGAGCCTTAAAAACTTGAACAATTATTTTGAATTCATATATAATTAGTTCAGTAAATTTATTTTAACCAGAGGTTTTGTTAATGTTGTCCAGTCGCTAAGTCATGTCCAACTTTTTGCGACCCCACCGACTGCAGCAGGCCAGGCTTCCCTGTCCTTTGGAATCTCTCAGAGTTTGCTCAGACTCATGTCCATTGAATCAGTGATGCCATCCAACCATCTCATCCTCTTTCGCCCCCTTCTCCTCCTTCCCTCAATCTTTCCCAGCATCAAGGTCTTTTGCAATGAGTTGGCTCATTGCATCAGATGGCCAAAGTATTAGAGCTTCAACTTCATCAGTCCTTCCAATGAATATTTCCTTTAGGATTTCCTTTAGGATTGACTGACTTGATCTCCTTGCTAACCAAGGGACTCTCAAGAGTCTTCTCCAGCACTACAGTTCAAAAGCATCAATTCTTCAGCACTCAGCCTCCGTTAATGGTCCACCTCTCATGTCCATACAGACACTGGACCATAGCTTTGACTATACGCACCATTGTCAGACTACTAGAAAACCATAGCTTTTTTGACTATATGCACCTTTGTCGGCAATGTGATGTCTTTGCTTTTTAATACTCTGCCTAAGTTTGTCATAGCTTTCCTTCTGAGAAGCTAGCGTCTTTTAATTTCATGGCTGCAGGCACCATCTGCAGTGATTTTGGAACCCCCCAAAAAGTCTGACACTGTTTCCACATCTATTTGCCATGAAATGATGGCACTGAGTGCCATGAGCTTAGCTTTTTGAATGCTGAGTTTTAAGCCAGCTTTTTCACTCTCCCCTTTCTCCCTCATCAAGAGGCTCTTTAGTTCTTCTCTTTCTGCCATTAGAGTAAGTATCATCTGCATATCTGAGGTTGTTGGTATTACCCCCATAATCTTGATTCCAGCTGGTGGTTCATCCAGCCTGGCATTTCACATGATGTACTCTGCATGAAAGTTAAATAAGCAGGGTGACAATATACAGTAGAGGCTAGTTATATACACTTTGGGGAAATAAATTGGAATGCGAAATTGGGACCATGATGAGATTTTACTGTTAAAAAGGAAGATGGGGGTGAGGGTGAAATCCCCCCCACCTCCATGTGAAATGGTAGGAAAAACACTTTATTAGGAGTATGGATATGAAATTTTAATCCTGGCCCATTCATATTGACTAGGTGTATAACTTGGGGAAGACTCTTTTAAATTCTGTGGGCATTAGTTTCTTAATATGCAAAATGAGAATTTGTATAAAAGGTCATTAGGGCCCATAATAAGGTGGTGATCTGTCATTTTTTGTTCAAACCAGACACTGAAATTGAAAGGAGGCACTATAAATATAAACCCAGTAGCAGCCAAATTATATTTTTGCCTTTTATCCTATTACGAGTTTACTTTCACCTGTTACATTTCAAAATTAAAATGTAAAGTACTGAAAAGCAGGGAAAAGGATTAAGATAACAATTACTAATGTGAAATATTGTTGAACAAGGTAAAGGTAATATCATCTGACTGAATACAATCATTTTAAAATAAGTATCTGCTTGATGTTGTGAGTGGTAATGATTAAAAGTGTGCATATAAATATAGAATTGTTTTGAAACAGATTGTTCAAAGTAAAGTCAACTAGTAACAAAGATAAAGCTAGAACAATTACACACATCACAATAAGTATATACCTCAGTTTGCCTAGTTTTAAGGGGAAGTAGAGTATAACGAAGTATAAACTTTGTTTATACTTTTTTTAAAATGTCCTCAGGGACTGCAGTCTTTAGGGTACTATATAGTAGTTGGGTCTACCAGAATGCTGTGCTTGCTACTGTAAACAGTCTTTTAATAGGTATATTTTTAATCCTCTGATGTTATGCATACTGTTAAGAATTTTCTGACTTATCAGAATGTGTGGAGGCACCCCTTCCCCCAACTCTCCTGTGTTAGGTGTCAGTAAGAACTGCAGCAGGGTCTTAAAACTGGCTGGCCTTTGACAGCAGGTTTGATATTTTGAACCATTTTCTAGTTTTCTCATGTCCTAGGCAAATTACATTTAACATGCATTCAGATCACCTGGGTAAATTGTTAAATGGCAGATTCTAATTTGGGGTGAGCCTGAGATCCTGCTCTTCTAACAAGTTTCTAAATGATGTGGGCATTTCTATTCTGTAGGCTACATCACCGTATCAGATGGTTCTAGATGGTTTTGTTGAAGTTTGGCAGACTTATGGTTTACTGCATACATGTCTGATATGGCTGGGTTCTATCAGAAGTTATATTAATAGTTGTTTTAAAAGAAACCTTAGGACTTTTGTAAATCTAATAATACAGTTGATTGAAATAATGTTTGTCTTTTGTATTCACATTTCCCTCTTCATATGTTTATGTGTCTTAACTCTAGTTTTGCTTCTTTCTCATTTCTTTTTTGTTGTTGTGATTTTTGCTTTTCTTTAATGTATTATTGTGTTTTGTGGATCTGGTCAGGGAACCGTTACTGTATTTTATGTTTGTATCTACATTTTATTTTGCATGCGTAACGTGGCTTTGCCTGGATGTTCTTTTTGGTAAGTTCCAAATTTATAAAGCATGTTGTTTTTTGTAGTGTAAGTTATAATGTTTTTCACCTTCTTTTCTCCCACTTTTAGTAATATGATCATGCTCATGAGTTGCTTTTAATTTTTTTTTAAAGAGTCCATTTGGTAGTTATTTTTTTCCTAACACTTCCCCATTTTCCTTAATAGTAGTGCAGTTTGGTACTAATCTGCTTTTATTCGTTTTATAGCCTCACACTGTCAGTTGCTGGTCACTGTTAGAAGTTGCTGTTTCAAGTATTTTGGTTTTTTAAGAGCCTTAATCATCTAGAAATATTGTTCCAAAAGCTTGTGCTTTCATCTAGCAATCATAAAAGAAGATAGTTTGTTTTAAACCTAATAATTTTGTTCACAGTAAACAGTATGTTCTAATTTTGTTTTCACAGCAACAGCTTGCACAACTGCAGAAAGAAAAATCAGAGATTCTGAAAAATCTGGCATTATATTACTTCACATTTGTAGATGTTATGGAATTTAAGGTATGTATTTTAATACATAAAGTTTAACAGTTCAGGGATAAATTGATATTTGTTAATTGTATAAATTGTTCTGTCACTTGTGGATAATAAAGTATATGTTTTCTGAATTTTTTAGTAGTCAAATAAGTAAAAGATTAAAATAAACTTTTATTTTCAGGACCATGTTTGTGAATTGCTGAATACTATTGATGTTTGCCAAGTCTTCTTTGACATTGTACGTATAATTTTTCTAATTTCTAATTCTTCTCTCTGTTTCTAGTAGTAGAACTAAGGGGATCAAATGCTTTTCTTTAGAGATAGTTTATATGATTAGTATATAAAATTTCAGCATTGAATTTGGCTTTATTTTTTAAGGTAAGGAGTTATACTGTATCTCTCTTTTTACTTACTTGATTGTCACCGAATATAAATCTTGTACATATTGGGAAATAGTTGTTAATTTTAGTATTTTAATAGGCTCAATTTTAAAAGGTTATACAAATAATTTTTTTCTCTATAAAAGGCATACTTGATAAAATCTTTCTTAATAAGACAGTTTCTAAATATAAGAAATCAGTGAAAAACATCTCCACTGACTTAATGGTGAACGTATTCATTAATGTAATACTCCTTTTTTCTTGCATAGTGACAGTTGCTTCCATGCTTATTATTATTCTGGTTTTGGCTATTCTTTTAAATTGTTGGCATTTTGAATAGGGTGATCACAAACTCTTTTTCAACTGTAAAATTGTGTTACAAACACAAAGCTATTATCTGTAACTGCCAAATTTTTGACATGTTTTTGGTGAAAGGAATTAGGTAGAATTTCAGAAATGGGGATAAAATAAATAACTACAGAAAATTATTAGCTTCCAGTAGCTGCCATGAAGTTTTTTTGTGTGTGCTTAAAAGTTAAAGTTGAACTTAATTTTTTTTTCCTTAGACTGTAAACTTTGATTTAACTAAGAACTACTTAGATTTGATCATAACATATACAACACTAATGATACTGCTGTCTCGAATTGAAGAAAGGAAGGCAATCATTGGATTATACAACTATGCTCATGAGATGACCCATGGAGCAAGGTATACCTGCATTAAGGAAATCTGCGTGAAATTCTCAATCTGATGGCTTACAACTCAGTGATATTTATGTGTCTGTTTTAAGTGACCGAGAATACCCACGCCTTGGTCAGATGATTGTGGATTATGAAAACCCTTTAAAGAAAATGATGGAAGAATTTGTGCCCCATAGCAAGGTAAGAGCTGGTTTTTAGGGGTGATTCAATAGGCATATGAGAGCTTGAGGGTGGATTTTTTCTGCTTCAAGAAAGAAAATCTTAATGAGATATGATTTATAGTTATGTATGTTTTTATCTAATTGTGAGCCAGACAACTCATTAATTATATCCAGAATCATGAATAGAAACTCTGGAATGTATTGATCCATTGTAGTTTTTAGGTTCTCTATAGGATATAGAGTTAATGAAGTTTAATATTTGAGAATGTCTACTAGATTCACATTAGACTGCTTCGTTCTAATCCCAACTCTGACAGTTACTGTGTATTATTGGGCAGGTTACTTAACCAACCTCACTGTATCTCAGTTTTCTTATGTGTAAAAATGCAGTAATAGTAGTCCTACTCTATATGGCTATTATGAGTATTAAATGAGTTATTTTGGGAAAAGTGTTTCCACACATAGTATTTGATAAATCTTAGTTATGTTATTAGAATATAGCCTCATAATGAGAAAAAACTGCAGGAGTTTGTGATAATTTGAAATGTCTGTCTTTTATGATATATTAAAAAATACTTCTTAATGAAGTAAGTTTGGTTTAGAGTCTTGCCATTATGGCTTCTCTGAGGGAGGGTGAGTTCCTTAGCATGTCAAGGAAGTTTATAGGTATCCTCATAAAGGTAAGGAAATTGAGGACTGGAAGTGATGTGATGAAGTAAGCCATTCGGCAACAGTTGTGGCAAAACGAGAGCTAGGATATTAGAATCTTGGTCCATTATTCCCTTTGAATGATGAGAGTTAAGTTTTTAGTAATACAGTGTTTTATATGAATCTGTGCTTCGTTTTTTTGACATCCAGTTAGCAGCAAGACTTTTCCTTCGGTTGTCTTGCTCCCATGAAAATTCTAAAGATGCATTTCCAGTTTAATTTCTCTATAGCTTATATTATACCCACAAATTTATGTAGGTTTAATGTCTTAGAGTTCGTTGTACCATTAGCTTGAAAGAGTCTAGTAGATGATACCAGTTTTGAAGTAAAAAATCAGCATTGTAGATGGAAGTGTCAAGGTTTCTCAAAGTGCTAAACAGATCACCACCACCTGTCTCTTTGATTTTGTTAGTGCTTTTTCCTCAGCTCCTCATCTCTTGTTTCTTCTCTGGATCTGTTTCTAACTTTTTGCCAATCAGATATGGCTTTGCTTTTAGTTAGCCACTTCAAATTTGGCTCTTTTCGCAGTTAGATGATAAACATTTATTTTAAAGGCTGTTGTATCTTTATTTAGGGCTTCCCTGGTGGCTCAGATGGTAAAGAATCTGCACACAATGCAGGAGACCCAGGTTCAATCCCTGGATCAGGAAGATCTCCTGGAGAAGGGAGTGGATGCCCTCTCCATTATTCTTGCCAAGAGAATTCCATGGACCGAGGAGCCTGGTGGACTACCGTCCATAGGATCACAAAGCGTCAGGCACAACTGAGCAACTAACACTTTCACTTTTACCTCATATATCTCTATTTAAGTTCTCCTTAGCCATTAGCACGTACTAGACTGTTAATAATTACTTGAGGAGAATTGTCTATTTGGATTAGATCAGTTTTTTCCTAATCTTGATTTTTGCGATATTCTGTGATATCTCAGGGCTTTGATGTTAACAGAAATCCACTCAGTTGTGTCTGACTCTTTGTGACCCCATGGACTATAGCCTGCCAGGCTCCTTGGTCCATGGAATTCTCCAGGCCAGAATACTGGATACTTCTCCAGGGGATCTTCCCAACCCAGGAAATGAACCCTGGTCTCCTGCATTGCAGCTGGATTCTTTACCAACTGAGCTACCAGGGAAGCCCAATAGAAAGACCATCATATATATACTAGGATTTGTTCAGATTAAAAAATTATTCAGAATCACTTGGTACAGTGATAAAAACAGTTCCTAGGTTTTACACCCAGAGGTTCTGGCTGCCTGAGCCCTGGATTTTCTTTTTCTGAACAAACTCTCCTGGCAGTTTATGCACAGCCAGATTAAAGGTCCATTCTGTACAGAATTTTTAGGAAGCAGGAGTGAATAGCAAAAGAGTTAAAAGCAAGCAAGAAGCAAATGAGATGAAAAATACCTGATGATAAAGTTATCATTAATAGACTAAATGGCAAATAGGAATAATTTATTAAGATAAAAGTACAGTGGATCATTTTTAGAAGGCATTCTTTGAAGAAATATGAAACACGTTGAGCTCTGTTAACAGTCATATAACCTTAACTACTACTTTTTCTTTCATTGAACACTATTAGAGGTAGAAAGTGGTACACAAAATGATGATGCTAGACTCTGTACACTTTTTAAAATAAAGATAACCCGATTGCTATACATTTTCGCCTTTAAGAAAGGAACATGATTTCCTGAGCTAAGCTTTAGCTGAGGAATGCAGAATCTATGTAACTTTCATGAAATTAAAAACAAAAGAAAATCTAGAGCATAACTGGAATCCACTTCAAGTGTGATATGGAGCATACTTGTAATTAGGCTCTTGTTTTATGATGGTACAGTTAGAAACACACAGCACTTATAGCTGGAAATTAAATGGAAAGTAAAAAAAACAATACCTCATTCTTCAACTTTCTCTTTTTCTGTTTAATTAGTCTCTTTCAGATGCACTGATTTCTCTTCAGATGGTGTATCCTCGAAGGAACCTTTCAGCTGACCAGTGGAGAAATGCCCAGTTGTTGAGTCTCATCAGTGCCCCCAGCACAATGCTTAATCCCGCACAGTCCGACACTGTATGGTTCTATTCTTTCTTTTTTGAATGTAAAGAGTAAACTTGATTTTTTTTTTAATCAATTTAGCAGTGCTGTTGCACTTTCTCTTCTAATTAGTATTAGCCTGTCAGTGAAGTTTATTGTAAAATATTCATTATTCACGTTGTACTAGTCACAGTTTTTAAATTTCTAAATGCTGATGCTGAGTAAAACTAGTAGTATGAGTTCTTTAAGGCTTAAAAATTTGCTTGGCTTATGGTAGAAAATTTGGAAGATTCAGAAAATTAGAAGAAAACAAAAATCACCCCAATTCTTATAGACTTATTAGAGAAGATCACTATTGTATTCTGTTAAGTTTCTTTTCAGTCTTTTTTCTGTGTATATAAACATAGATGTTATGCATATGGAGAATAAACACACATAATTACTGACTTGGGTGAAATAGTGAGCATCCAGGTACATAACTTTTTTTTTTAAATAATATTTTATCCTTTGAAATACTGCAAACTCTGCAATAAACTTGGGAAATTTGGAAGTAGTTATTTACTAAATTGAAAACAATTTAGCAACCGTGTTTTTTATTGTCTTTTATGGACCGTGGGTATACATATAGGTTATAAAGTTTGCATCCAGTTTTTCAACTATGTTGTGGTATTTGAACCAAGAATTGAATAGTCAGACTTCTTAGAAGGAATAGAAAGAGGAGTGACTCAGGGCAGAATTTTTTCCTTTAAATCACAAATTTATATTTTCTTTTTTCAAGATGCCTTGTGAATATCTCTCTTTGGATGCCATGGAAAAATGGATTATCTGTAAGTAAAATTGGTTAGTTTTATGATTACTCCTCAGATTTAAATTTTAGAGAGACATTACAGTAACATGGGTTGTTTTAATACCAAGCACTGTGCTAAGCCTTCTATGTGCATCATCCAGCTCTTATATTGATCTGGTTAGAGTAGGTTGGTCTAGTTTATAGATGAGGAATTAAAGTTTAGTCCACACAGCAAGTAAGTGACAAAGACAAAGGACCTCATGGTCTACATTGTATTGCCTCTCAACAAGCCCATCAAAAGTAAATATTTATTTTATTTTTAATGATTTTATTGATACTGCATTTATTCAGGTATTTTTATTTTTAAATTATTTTAGTACATGTAATAGACATCTCATATGTTTGCATGGGAAATAAAATTACTTGTTTGCACTCCTACAAAGTTCACAAACTATGGGAGAAAAAGACACAGAAATATAGTATAAATGAAAATCGCTATAATACAATTTTTTGTACCACCCCCAGGTCCACTGGCAAAGGGGAATAATTTTGAGCAGGTTGTGCTTTTTAGTTCTTATTGTTCTTGTTTCTCAATTTATTAACATTAAGTAGTGTTGGATGACTTTTTATTATACTGTTTCTAAAACTGGTAAATGGTCAATTTTTCTTTTTTAGTGATTTTTGGATTGGTACTTTTTTATAAAATACATTGAAACTGAATTAGTGGAATTATCAGAAATAAAGTAATAAGCAAAGGTGACATAAAAGCCTACATTTTAATTATTAGATTCAATATTTAAGTATTAATCTAACAACTAAATATTTAACAATTTGATTGTTACTAGGTTTCTACACCTAAGTTGCTATCAGTGAAAAGTTTTCTAAATGAAAGTTTCTAAATACTCTCAGTTCTCTAGTTAATATCATTATGCCCTGGCAGTTTGAGTAATGCTGTTATTAGTATGAAAGAGGAAGAATTTAACACACATTGCCTGCCTTAGCCATTTTTATTAATTATAATTTTACATTGATCAGGTTTGTGATCCTTATTATATTCTGTAATGATTGTTAAGGTTTTTATGCTTTTGTTGATTTAAAAAGAGCCTTCGGAGTATTGATTTTGCTCAAAAGCATGATGATCCTTGATTGTTTTATGTTTATGGATATATGGATGAAGAACCAGTGTTAGGTGGCATGAGTGACCTCTAATGTTAAATAGAACTATTTCTATCCAGTCTCTACCTTGAAAGTGCTTAGTCTTGTCTGATTCTTTGCAACCCTATGGACTGTAGCCTTCAGGCTCTTATGTCTATGAAATTCTCCTGGCAAGAATGCTATAGTGCATAGCCATTCCCTCTCCAAGGGATCTTCCCGACCCAGGATTGAATCCAGGCCTCCTGCATTGCAGGCAGATTGTTTACCATCTGAGCCACCAAGGAAGCCCAGTCCTTACCTTAAATGGGAGTAATGAATGCAAGGCTTTGTGTAATGAGCAGTGAGGTGAAGTCAGAAGGCAGAATACCCTAATGGAGGATGCCTGGGCATGGAAAAGGCAAACTAATTTGGGATGGCCACAATTTCCAAAAGTCGGGGAAGTTTACTGAGTTTTGCTGCTTTCATTTGTTTGAGCCTTGAGTAGAGTTAATAGAGTTACATCAAACTTGCACTTCTCCCCCCCCCCTTTTTATTTTCTCTTTTTGACACCAATTTCTGCACTAGAATTTTCTATAAAAGATAGTCTATTTTCTTTAGAGCTTTGCTGTAGATTAGTTGAAAGAGCAGCAGCATCATCTTGGAACTTATTAGGTATGCAGAATATTGATTTCCACCCTAGGACTTTTGATGAAAACCTTGAATGGATCCCAGCAACCATTTAGTAAGCCTTCTCAGTGATTCTTATAGGAAGCTGAAGTTTAAGAGTCACTGGTCTAGATTCTAGCCTGGGGCCAAGGGTTGCTGGGGCTTCCCAGGTGGTGCTAGTGGTAAAGAACCTGTCTGCTAATGCAGAAGCCACGAGAGACTGGGGTTTAATCCCTGGATTAGGAAAATCCCCTGAAGGAGAGAGAGCATGGCAACCCACTCCAATATTCTTGCCTGGAGAATCCCTTGGACAGAGGAGCCTGGCGGGCTACAGTCCTCAGATTAGCCCTCAGAGTCGCAGAGCTGAACATGACTGAAGCGACTTAGCACATAGCACGAGGGTTGTTGAGGGTCTGGAACGCTGAGGATCCAGCTCTTTTGAATGTGATCTCACAGTAACTTGGGGCTTACCTGGTGGCTCAGACAGTAAGGAATCTGCCTGTATGCGGGAAACCTGGGTTCGATTCCTGGGTCAGGAAGATGCCCTGAAGAAGGGAATGGCTACTCACTCCAGTATTCTTGCCTGGAGAAGCCCATGGACAGAGGAGTCTGGTGGGCTGGAGTCCATGGGATCATAAAGAGTCACACACGACTGAGTGACTAACACAGTAATTTATATAGTAACTTATTTTGGTATTCTTTTCAGGATTTGTTCTTACTCTATTGACTGTACCCAGATGACTCCTTATGAAAGATCTCTTTTTAAATTGATAGTACAGTCTTTCTCTTCAAAGGTTTTCTCCAACTTTCTTGTTTAGTATTGATTTTCTATCTTCCTATATTTTCATGACTGAAAAAAAATTTTTTTTTTCTGTCCTTTTGCTGAGAACTTAGTGGGGAAAGGAGGTTAATGTGTGGTTTAGTTAATAGACTGTCTTCCTAATCTTGGGTTATTTTTAATTAATTTACATTTTATTGACCTTATAATAAATGAATATACTTTATAATATAACCCATGTCTTACATAAGTTAAGTTTACAGTGACCCATAATGACACTGGTAGTATTCTCAAAGAAACTCATTATCAACAGCAGTGTTTTGAGTCTAAGTATACATTGAGGTTCAAGACACTAAGTGAGATCTCATTTTAGTAAAGGGATTAGAGTATCAAATATTAGTGCATGAGGCAAAAACTTTCACAGAACTTCTCTTGAGGATTGTAAACATTTCCATAAAGGTGTTTTGTTTCTTTCGTTACGTACCAGATCAAATAATTAGACTTGCATTCAGGGGCCCTAAACGTATAAAAAACATTTTAATAGATTTCAGGAGTTTTTAAGGAAGTTATTAATAAACGTACTTCTGTATGTATGATTCTACAGTATTTGCCTACCTAAAGAGTTAGTTTGCCTGTGCAGTGGCCCTTTAAAAGGAATGTTTAATTAAGAATAAAAGATACAAAGGCAAGTTAAATGTTAGTGATTGAGGAGTTTAAAGATTAAAATGACTGTTGATAATCAGAGGGAAGTCTTACAGAAAATAGAATTGCTTTTTAACTGGCCCAGTGTGATACCTAGTTTATAATAAGCATTGAGTACATGTTCTGGGAATGAAAGATGAGGTTTTATGGCTTCCCTCATAGCTCAGTCGGTAAAGAATCTGCCCGCAATGCAGGAGACCCTGGTTCAGTTCCTGGGTCGGGAAGATCCCCTGGAGAAGGGACATGTTACCCACTCCAGTATTCTTGGGCTTCTCTTGTGGCTCAGCTGGTAAAGAATCCGCCTGCAATGCAGGAGACCTGGGTTTGAGCCCTGGGTTGGGAAGATCCCCTGCAGAAGGGAAAGGCTACCCACTCTAGTATTCTGGCCTGGAGAATTACATGGACAGTCCTTTGCCTCACCAAGAGTCAGACACAACTGAGCGACTTTCACTTTCTAGGAATGAAAGATGAGATTTTATGGCCTAGAATAGAGGGTCAGTGAAGAACTCAGTAAATATACAGGATTACACATATTTGAAGAATTTCTGAATTAGATGACAAAAGGTAAGATACTTGAATTTATAGAATAGAGAGCTGTGTAACATACTGAAAGAATATTGGCCTTTAAGGGTAACTACTTGAGGAAAAGTCTGGTTCTGATACTTTATTAGTGTGACTTTAGGCAAGTCACTGACCCTCATTTCTTCAGTTGTAAAAGAAGGGCACCACTGGTCTTTCCGCTCTGTGCGATAATCTTATGAGATAATATATGTCAAAGGACTAAATCAGTACAGACTATAATTTGCTATGAAATTGTGACATGCCATTTCATTTCCTGTAATGACTTAGAAGGGTAGCTTTCTTTTTCAGTTACTGTAACAACTGTAAGGATAATTGTATATATGTAAATTGGTAGCTTCTGATCTCTGGCTTAAAATATCTTTTACTCATTTGTTAAAGTCAGTTCTTTCACAACCCAGAAATGACGTTTTTTTCCTTTTCATCAGTAGAAGTTCAAAGCACTGATTTTGCAAAGTACAGAAAATTATTATTGAAAAAGAGAAATATTGTTGCCATCTTGTATGTGTATGTATTAGTACCTGTCACTTAAAAGCCTCAGTTTAAGTGATTGTGTTTGTTTCTTTATTTTTAAAAAGCTACCCTGTGACTCAAATAACCTAACTTAGGAAAACTTTTATTTTCTATTTCTTTTTCTTTTGTTTCAAGTTGGCTTTATTTTATGCCATGGGATCCTAAATACTGATGCAACAGCACTGAACCTTTGGAAGCTAGCTCTTCAAAGTAGCTCTTGCCTCTCTCTCTTTCGGGATGAAGTTTTCCACATTCATAAAGCTGCAGAAGACTTATTTGTAAACATTCGAGGGTATGTCGTTTTCAATTATTTTGTCTTTTATGGAGAAAAGTAGTGTGTGGAATATCTGTTGAAGTTCTGGAGATAGAGAAGGCTCACATTATTGCAAGAAGATAGAATCTGTACCAACTTATCGGTCGCACCAAGTTGTTTTTAGCAATGACCCTGATGTTTTTTACAGGTTACTTCACAGATTGAAATATCTAGTGTTCCTGCTGTTTCGAAATTGTATTCTAGGAGAAACAAGATATGATCTCTTGTGTATCATTATATGGTTTTAGACATAAATATTACTGAAAACACAATGTACATTTTAGGAGTGAGGAAGTTTTTAGAAATGTATTTTATAATGCAATGCATTTTAAAAAGTATGTGAATCAATCAAAAAAATACTTCATTAATTATTTATTGCCATTGCAGAAGTCAGACCACCACAAAAAAGGATATCATGTTTCCTTATAATGAGGAAGTATTCCAAGTGACTCATTTATACTCATTCCTTGTAACACAAATAATAATTAAATTTGTTCCCTTGGAATTTTTAACGCTTGCTTTTTTTCCTCACTTTTGGTTCTGTAGCCAGTATAGAAAAACAAGTTGAACTCACACTTGGTAGCCTTTATAAAATCTTTTGAAATTGGGAGTATCTAAAATATCTTGGGGTCTATTGGACCTAAAATATTGAATAATTGGGTTGGATTTGTCAGCTTCATGTAAGTGAAATTCACCTGCATTTATTTCATATCTGATTCAATAATGTCCTAAGTGAAATTCAGATTTTAAAAATCTATTAGTTATTAAAATGTAAAGATACATCTAGTACTGACAGTTTAAGCCAGTATACCATCTCAGATTTTAGTATGCATATGAAGTACCCTGGGATGTGAATTAAAATCCAGGTTCCTGGGCATCACCTCTAACCTCCTAAAGTCCCTGTATCTATATCTTGGAGAGGTAAAGAAATATGCCCTTTTCTCCTACCGCCTCCCCCCAGTAGTTTATTGAGGTAAATTTACAGACAGAAGAATGCATAAATTTTAAGTGAACAACTCAACAATTTTGCATATGAATATGCCTGGTGACCACTTAGATCAAGACAACAGAATATTTCCATTATCCCCATAAAATTCTCTTGTGCCTCTTTCTGGTCATTACTGCTACCCCTGGTCCATTTCCTCCTAGCCTTCACAGGTGATCTCTGTTTTGATTCCTGTCACCATAAGTGATTCTGACATTCTCATGCAGGTAGTCTCTCATCCACAGTGTGAGAAACGTTACCCTCTGTGTTTTTCAACTCTTAGTTCACTTTTTATTTTAGATGGTGAAGTACCTGGAAATATCCTATGATATATCGTTGTGAGCTTTGTCATTTTCAAAGTGATTCAGGTCAAAAATCCTGAAACTTATGTCTTAGCATCTATCCTTAGCATCTAAGGATGTCCCCAGACATCCTCTCTGGGGAATTATATTTAAATATATGTAAACACTTAGAACCAGAGACTTTCTGTATATGGAGTGAGCATAAGGTATATAGGGTACAGGTAAAGTTTAATGGCTTCATGAAACCAATTGTCTTTTCATTATGCCTTTTTTTTTTCTGGCCACTCCACATGACTTGTGGGGTCTTAGTTCCTAGACCAGCAATTGAGCTGAAACCCACCGCAGTGATAGTACTGAGTCCTGACCTCTGGACCTCTTGATTCCTTTGTTATGCTTTTTCTATGTTAAATCTACCATTTAAGGACTTCTGTATTTAAAGTTGAAAAGTTTTAATTTTTTATTAAATCGTGAGTGATTGATCCAATTTAAAATGCAAATTATAGTAATTTACAAGTCAGACCATAAGTATGAAAACTCATCATTTATACAGGTCAGTGATTACAGAATTATGACATTTGCTTGAAGAATACACAGATCTTAGCATATTTGATTTAGAAATTGAAGTTCTTGGTATAAGTGGTTAGGAAGGTAATTTTTCTTTAACATTTTAGGAATTTTGAATTTTAGTAGCCAGGAAATTAGCATATCTTTATTAGAGTTTATTTTATAGATGGCACCTTTAGACCGTTTGATGCTGGTATTCAGTGTCTTCTATTTTAAATGTTTTTTAATTTGAAAAAAATATGCTTTTTAAAAAAAAGTGGTGAGTAAAAATCACCCATAGGTCTATCCCTTAAAATAATTTAAAGTTATCAAATGCTTTCCTGCTCCAGTTTTCTCCACCACAAAATTTCTGTTCCTAGTATATGTGCCTTGAGAAATTTTTTTATACTTATGAGGTAGCATAAGCCAAAAGTAATAGCTTTGTCAGAACTTGCAGTTTTTGGAAATCACTGTTAATTATTTTACAGATATAATTTAGTGTCCCTATTGGAGATTTAAGAAAATAAAAGTCTGCTTTGTAAATTTAATTTTATTACTGAATTTTAATGTAATATGAGATTGATTATTTTAGGAAGAACCAATGGGGTACTTAAGGTGCTCAGAATAATGTGAGTAGACTTCTTCCATGTATTTCCCATTTGCAAGCCAGTTTTTCTTGTTGATATAAGACATTTTTAGTTGACTAGTATTTGACTAACTTGTTTTTACTGTTATTGACCAAATTAAGATTAACATACTTCCATTTTTTTTTTTTGGCTCATAGCTATAATAAACGTATTAATGACATAAGAGAATGCAAAGAGGCAGCTGTGTCACATGCGTAAGTGGTTTTAACTTATCTGTGAAACTTTTAATCAAGAATTCCTTTCTTAAAGCATTATTTTCTTGAAGTGAGTGCAGATTAATGGTGTGTAAGATGTGGCAGTAGAAGTAGGGGACTTCCAGTCAGTGAGAAACATGTTTATAACTATGTATCTAGTCACCTTGGTATTAGTATGGGCAGATTTTTAATATTTTTTAAGTGTTAAATGCTCTTAAGGAATACCATACAGAGGAATTTATTTTGTGTTATTCATTTCTCTTATTGCTCCTATGCTCTGGTACCAATACTCGCCAAGTTTTGACGATATTTGTACTACTTCGTGTGCACTCCCCCCAATGGTATTTACTTTTCAAAGTATGTTAATCCCGTACCTTTCCCAAATATTAATAAATATATTTTATTAGAAAATATATAGATAACCTAGATATTAGTGTATTTAAAATGTTTGAACAACTTTTCATTTTTCTCATGAAATAATTTGGTAATTCATTTAATTGTTATGTGGTAGACTTGTATAGAATGTCTTCTTTAGTAAGTCTAGGTACAGTAGAGATAACACTATCTGATCCATCAGTATTTCTACAAGGCAGAGAAACGATAACACCACAGTCATAGGTGAAAATAGAAACCTACAAGAAGTTTTAGAATTTAGGCTTAGGCTGTAACATAGATATTAGGAATTTAAATCATTTTTATTTATTGCTAACTATAGTATATTATTTCCTCTTGCATTTTTTTCACTCAAATAAAGTGCTTGTATTATTACAAAATCAGTCTCTAGTACAAATAACATGCTTTGGAGTGTGTTAGAATCCCACTCCAGGCCTGCTCATTCACATGTTAAACCCTTGGCCGACGTATGGTGTCACAGCTATCTTTCATAAAGGTCTCTCCCCTGCATCATATAGAACAGCTGTGAGGCGTGGGCAGTGGCGGCTCTTATCGTTCATTTGCACGCGCCACGCATGGTGTTTATGTCTTCTCTTGGTGGTGATGCTCCCTGCAGCAACCCTGTATAGTGAAATGATCAGAATGTTTGCCTGCTTTCTTTTTAGATACTGTACCGGGTGAGTTTATTATTGTAAACCTGTGAGTTTACTGTTGTCAGTAAGTAGAGAGCTTGTCGTTAGAATTACACTAACGTTGTAAAAGTGCTAAATGTTAGATGTCATGAAAGATGCATCTTGAGTCAGGTGCCATCGTCCCTGTTACTTGATGAGAGTCTGGAGCTTAAGAGAGGTAGAACCTAAGGTCACATAGGTGAAGGTTGCATTTTGGTGTATCTTCAAACTTAATCTGTGGTGTCAGAGTTAAATTTCTTGCGTTGCATATTTCTTCTCCTTAGGATTTTGGCATATAATAGATGTGTTGTTGTTCAGTCTCTCGGTCGTGTCCAGCTCCTTGTGACCCCATGGACTGCAGCACACCCAGGCTTCCCTGTCCTTCGCTATCTCCTGGAGTTTGCTCAGACTCATGTCCATTGAGTCGATGATGCCATCCAGCCATCTCATCCTCTGTCACCCGCTTCTGCTCCTGCTCTCAGTCTTTGCCAACATCAGGGTCTTTTCCAATGAGTCGGGTCTTAGCATCAAGCGGCCAAAGTACTATAGGAGCTTCAGTGTCAGTCCTTCCCAGGAATATTCAGGGTTGATTTCCTTTAGGATGGACTGGTTGAATCTCCTTGTAGTCCAAGGGGTTCTCAAGAGTTGTCTCCCATCACCACGGTTTGAAAGCATCGATTCTTCGGCACTTTGCCTTCTTTACGGTCCAACTCTCATATCTATATGTGAATCTCATATCCCTAGTTTTTCAGTAGGTTTGACTATACAGCCATTTGTTGGCAAAGTGATGTCTCTGCTTTTGAATATGCTGTCTAGGTTGGTCATAGCTTTTCTTCGAAGGAGCAAGCGTCTTTTAATTTCATAGCTGCGGTCACCAACTGCAGTGATTTTGGAACCCAAGAAAATAAAAGTCTGTCACTGTTTCCATTTTTTTCTCCATCTATTTTGGGTGGCATTTTTCTGCAACTATCTAAAGTTTAAAACTTTTTTGGAATGGTTTATGTTTTGAACAGTATGAGGAGTTGGAATATTTAGAATATTCTTTAATTTTTTTTGTTAATTTGTGAGAATAAATTTTTTCTAATTTGTATTTTATTTTTAAGATACCCAGTACATGAATATTTATGATTATCCTTTCCTCATCTTCCTGTTTTTAAACAATAGTTCCAAATAGATTTCATCCCAATACCTTAATGAATATAGCTTTGATTTAGTCAAGTTTTAAGTCCATAGGGTTGCAAAAGGAGTCAGACACGACTTAGTGACTAAACAATGATATATTTAATAGCAATATACTTAATAAATGAGGATATAGATAATCAGATATTTATTAAGTTATATTTATTGATTATACATGGGAGTGACAAAAATGTATATAATAAAAAAATGCTTTTAAGGACTTCACAGACCATTTTATAGAGTGCTAGGCTATGTTGTACTTAACTGGAAGAAATTCTTCAGGATTAGACATCTCTATATTGGGAAATACTTTTTAAAGAGTTGATCTTGAAGTTTGAGTAGGATTTTGATAGAAATGAAAACAGTTACCAAAACAGCACAAGAAAGGCAAGGATAAAGACAAGATTGAAAAGTCATTTAATGACAAACACGTAGAAGATATTTTTAAGGGTTTCTGTTTCCTAAGAAAACTTTGGAAGTTGACTCTGAAATGATGTTAATTAATTGCCAGTAATAAGTTTAGTAGAAACAGATAAACTCTAGTGGTGGTTGTCTTTTCCTGTAGTGGTTCAATGCACAGAGAAAGACGCAAGTTTTTAAGGTCTGCACTGAAAGAATTGGCTACTGTCCTCTCTGATCAGCCTGGCTTGTTGGGTCCTAAGGTAATTGATTTAATTCTTGTTTCAGCTACAACAAACGTGCCACATTAAAATTAAAAAATTTTTTTTCTTCTCTCTGAAATTTTACTAAAATTTGAGTCAGGAACTATGTGAGATTTTATGTTTAGCTGAGAGTGGATTTGCTAACTTGGCACTTGTAAATCAGACCTTCCTGCATTTTCCCTTGCATCTTACTTATGTGCATGCTTTTTTGATACGTGGTTTGAAGTTCCCTGTTCTCTTACTTTTGTCTTTAAGAGTTCATAGTACCAGTTTTGCCTGTGACTTTCACTTTGAGGAAGATTTTGGATAGGTTTGTTTTTAATCTTTGCATGAGAGTGAACAATGTTATTTTTTAATATCTATCAGGCACTTTTTGTTTTTATGGCATTATCCTTTGCCCGTGATGAAATTATCTGGCTGCTTCGTCATGCAGATAACATGCCAAAGAAGAGTGCAGATGACTTTATAGATAAGTAAGTTAACAACATTAAATATATATATATATATTTTTGTATATTTGATTTATGGGCTATGTAATTTGGAGACTAAAGTAAAATTATTTTGAAAATCTTTTAAAAGCTTTTCGTATTTGTCATAATGGAGGGAATATTTAAAATATATTGTTATGTGATATGAATTAGAATGCAAGGTCAACTTTAGCTTTGAATTAAGGCTTAAATGTTTTCACACTAGTACTCTAGGTTGTTGCAGAGGTATTTTTTATGCTACAGTATTTCTTATAGGATTCATGTTTCAGAATTATTTATTATACAAAAATTTGAATAATAATACTAACGGAGTTGCAGCTGTGTCATTTGTAATATATTTCTCTTATTTTAGTCCACAGTCCCTCACTAGAAGTTAGATAAATGAATCAGAGAAATAATAGCATACAGAAAAATCTTACTTTTTCCTAATACTCAAACCTTCTTTTATTTATAACTTTTTAATGATATGTTTATGAGATGTCCTAATTTTATTTTTATTTTGTATTTTCTTTTATCAGTTTTTTATTCTTTGCTTTTTTTGCTTTCCATGGTTTCTTTCTGTATATGTGCTAACATAAAAAAGAAAGTAGTTGACATTATTTAACAATGTTTTTTCTAAGGAAAAAACTTTATATAGCAATATCAAAGGCATTTCATATTTTCCTTGATAGTAAGTGAATTTACTTTTTGAAATGTTTTTTCTTGAATAAAAAAAGGCACATTGCTGAATTAATATTTTATATGGAAGAGCTTAGAGCACATGTAAGGAAATATGGACCTGTAATGCAGAGATATTATGTGCAGTACCTTTCTGGCTTTGATGCTGTTGTCCTCAATGAGCTTGTGCAGGTAAAAAACTCTGATACCATTCTCCCTTTTGTTTCTTATTTCCCTCCTTTCCAATAATTGATTTGTTTGCTCAATAAATATTTACAAAAGTAATCTTTTGTCTTATGGTGAAGTTACAAGTATAAATAATCATGGTCATATGTTGTTAAGGGGATCATTATCTAGAGCAAAGAAAACATTTAGTTGTATTCCAGTGTGATAAGCATTATGCTTAAGGGTATATAAAGCTTAAGTGAACACATGCAGGGAATAATTCTTTATCTTGGTGGGTGGAGGTGTACAGTAGCCAAATTATAGAGGATCTTGCAAAAGAGGAGGTTAGTCATAAATCAGATTAAATATTTAGGAAAATCACCCTGGCTTAATGTGAATGAGAAATTACTGGGGGCCACACGAAGAGGCAGAGAGTGCAAAAGAGCAAAAGACTCTTGAGAGTCCCTTGGACTGCAAGGAGATCCAGCCAATCCATCCTAAAGGAAATCAGTCCTGAATATTCATTGGAAGGACTGATGCTGAAGCTGAAACTCCAATACTTTGGCCACCTGATGGGAAGAACTGACTCATGTGAAAAAACCCTGATCTGGGAAGGTGGGAGGAGAAGGGGACGACAGAGGATGAGATGGTTGGATGGCATCACCGACTCAGTGGACATGAGTTTGAGTAAACTCCTGGAGTTGGTGATGGACAGGGAGGCCTGGCGTGCTGTGATTCATGGGGTCGCAAAGAGTCAGACACGACTGAGCAACTGAACTGAATCTAAACCTATTGGTTTTTTACAGAAATAACCATACTTTGAAATCCTCATTTTCTTTCAAGCCTACCTAAAAATGCAAATAAGAAAAAAACTTCATATAATTGTTTACCCTGAGTTACAAACAGCTTACAGTTTACTATCCTAGTTTGTTTCTTCTTTTATCCACTAGATGGAGTTCATACGCTTCCTTTCTAGAAGGAACCCTCTGTTAAAAGAGGGAATAGAAAAGCTGCTTTTACCGAAAGCAAAGTGTTACTGCTTTGCTGCAGTTGTTTACTTAAAACTTTTTATTTTGTATCGTAGTATATGCAGTTAACGTGGTAGTTTCAGGTGGACAACAATGCAGCTTTTTTTTTTTAATAGTTATTACATACCAGATAAACCAAAGGCTACTGTGCTATCACAGTTTAAAAAGTAAATCAAACTCCTGCTTTTGTGGCATCTTGAAGTTTGCTATGACTAACTGGATATTTATTAATACATTTTACAGATTATGTTAAAGTATTAAAATTTTTAAGCTACTCCATGTCTTTTTGAGTCTTATATTATTTTAGCAATACTGAGAAAATTAATTTCTTATTTTTCTGATACAGTAATAGTAGCAGCAGCAATACCGATACTAATATTAATAATTGACATTTATCAGTAGTATATTAACAGCTCCGAGGGTAGGTATAGTGAAGAAAAAAGACCTTATGTAACTTGATCAGTATCACACAGTTCATGAGTACATGAGTAATAACACATTCAAATAACACTATTTAAATGTGTTAAATGTCTGCGCTTTTTACCACCTGCAAGTAAAGTATTCACATGCATAGTTTTTTTAACCATTTGCTAGGATTTAAATTTAGAACTAAGATAACTTATTAAAATAGTTCATTGTAATATTGGTTAAAATGATAACTTAAATTTTAAAATTGTGGTTAAAAATGTATATAACATTAAAGCTATCACTTTTAACTATTTTTAATTGTACGGGATAGAACTGTGTACATTTACATGGTTGTACAGGTCTTAATGTTTTGAAAATTATGGTTTTTGTGAGCTAATAAGCATATACGTTTTTAAAAAGTTTGTCATTTAACATCTACTTCAGATACAGTTTATAAAATATTCACTTTTTAAGCCATTTTCAGAGGGATTTTTTTTTTGGTCCTAATTTTATTGAGGTAAAATTTATACATGATAAAAATTGGTTGTTTTTACTGTATTGTTTTAATTTGGGCAGCTATATACATTCATGTAACCACCACCTGTCAAGATAAAGAGCATTTCCAACATTTAAAAGTTTTCTTGTGCACCTGTGTAGTTGATTTCCTCTCTAGATCCTTAACAACCCCTTGTCTGCTTTTTTGTCACTTTTGCCTTGAAAAAAATTTTTTTTTCATGTGAATGAAATCATCATCATATATAACTTTTTGTCTGATTTCTTTCATTTAGCATGTTTCTGAGTTCATCCATGTTACTGTGTGTATAAACATTCCGTTTTTTTTTATTGCTTAAAAATATTCCAACTATGGATATATCAGTTTATCCACCTACTAGTTGATGGACCTGTGAATTTTTTCCCAACCAGATGTTTTTATCATTATTTTTAATCACTTCTTTTTTTTCCAGAATCTTTCTGTTTGCCCTGAAGATGAATCGATCATCATGTCCTCTTTTGTTAACACTATGACTTCTCTAAGTGTAAAACAAGGTAATAAGTCTTTTAAATTGAAATGTATTTTCTTGCCATTAGGTTTTCAAATTCTGTTATTGAGGAGAGGTCTTAGCAGTTAGTTTTTACAGTATTACTTATTTTACTTTGGAGCATATTTAATCTGTTCTGTTTTGTTTTAACTTTGTTTCCTCTGAAGCAAAGATTTCAAAGATGATTGTATGGTGATATTTATAAAAATTATAAGAAATATAGGTTGACATTTCTTCATATTCAGCTGGAGACAAAATGGTATTTTGGAGGCAGAAAGGTATTTTATAATTATAAAAAAGAAAAATTAGCACCCTGTATCATAACAAAGTTTATATTATGGTCCGGGCATTACCTATGCAGTAATGGATACCATTAAAGAAATGATTAATCTGAGCAAGCACTTTATACATATTATGTTATTCAGTCTTCATCAATGTTAAAAAGCTGTTAATTACTTTTAGTTGACACATTTGGAAACTTAAGGCTTAAGGGATAACCTTTCAGTTATTCAACATGGTTTGCCCACACTTTTTAACAGATACTAAGTTCTAGAATAGGAACTTAAGTTCAGATCTATCAGCTCAAAAGTTGATGTCATATAATAGACTGTCTTTCTGTTAGTTGAATACTCTTCCATTCCAGTAGACTGATATTTTAGTTTTATATTCTTTAAATAAAAATTTCTGAGTAATAAATTTATTTTAGTTTTATCAATCTTAATAGTTATCCCACTTTGTAATGAATCTCCTGTAAACTTGCCTGATGATATTTGGTCAAAATAAAGTTACTTTGTGGAACTTCAGCATCCTTTCCAAAGTTTTTATTCACAGGATTCCTCATGTTCTATACTAGGTACTTTAAGTTGACATGTAAGCAAAGTGAGACTCACAGGGTTTAGAGAGAATTCTGTGCTTTACACTTCTCTTAGCACAGTGGCCTCATCATCACCTTTATAGGATGATGTCTTTCACCATATAGGATATGAGAATTAGTTCACTTTTAGCTATCATTTTTAAATTGTGGTAAAATAGAATTTACCACATTACCGTTTTTAAGTGTACAGTTCAGTAGATAGTTGTGCAATAAATATTCAGAACTTTTCATCCTGAGAAATTGAAACTGTAGCTATAAAGTAACAACTCCCCATTTTCCTTTCCACCCAGCCCCTGGAACCACTATTCTACTTTGTTATTATGAGTTTAACTATTCTAGATACTTCACATAAGTGAATTGTACAGTATTTGTCTTTCTATCACTACCTATTTCACTTAGCATTCCCTCAAAATGTCATCCGTAACATGATATCCATGTTACAATATTTGCTCCCTTTTTAAGGCCGAATAATATGCCATTTTGTGTATACATCATATTTTGTTTTTTCACTGTTGATGGACTTTTTGGTTACTTCTACCTTTTGGCTGTTGTGAATAATGCTGCTATAAACACTGGTGTACACAAGAAAATGGAATTATTCTTTTGTATATATGTCCAGAAGTGGAATTGTCCTAGACCTTAAATTTTAAAATATGATTATAGGTTATTGGAAAATATTGATTTGCTTTGTAATCTTTTTTCTGTTACTGTAGTTGAAGATGGGGAAGTATTTGATTTCAGAGGAATGAGATTAGATTGGTTTCGATTACAGGTAAGAATAACATTCATTTTCATTGTCATTCTGTTTGTTATTGAATACCTTAGTTAACATGATAGCATAACTTAATATGAAAAATATTCCTTGTATACCTGTTGAGAAGACTTCTTTTGTACTGTTATAACTAACATAGTCTTTACCTCATGGAAAAAACTTTTTTTAATGGAGATATAATTGACATATAACATTATGTTAGTTTCAGGTATGCAGCAATGATTTCAGTATATATATGTATTTTGAAAAGAGCAACAATAAATCTAGTAAATATTCATCACCATATGTAGTTACAAATTTTATTTTTTCTTGTGATGAGAATTTTTAAGATTTACTCGCTTAGCAGCGTTCAAATATATAATACAGTGTTACTAATTATAGTCACCATCCTATATAGCGCATGAAAGACAGTGAAAATGTTAGTCCCTCAATCATGCCCGACTCTTTGCAGCCCCATGGATTGCAGTCCGACAGGCTTCTCTGTCCATGGGATTTTCCAGGCAAGAATATTGGAGTAGATAGCCATTGTCTTTTCCAAGGATTGAACCCCAGTCTCCTGCATTGCAGGTCGTGTCTTTACCATCTGAGTAACAGGGAAGCCCATGTTGTTCAGTTGCTCAGTTGTGTCCGACACTTTGCTGTTGCAGCAAGCCGGGCTTCCCTGTCTTTCACCATCTCCTAGAGCTTGCTCAGACTCATGTCCATTGAGTCGGTGATGCCATCCAACCATCTCGTCCTCTGCCGTCTCTTTTTCCTCCTGCCTTCAATCTTTCCCAGCAACAGGGTCTTTCCAGTGTGTCGGCTCTTTGCATTTGGTGGCCAAGATATTGAAGCTTCAGCGTAAGTGCTTCGAATTCAGGGTTGATTTCCTTTAGCATTGACTGGGTTTGATCTCCTTGCAGTCCAAGGGACTCTCAAGAATCTTCTCCAATAGCACAAATCGAAAGCCATCAATTCTTCAGTGCTCAGCCTTCTTTATGGTCCAACTCATCACATCTGTAAATGACTGCTGGAAAAACCATAGCTTTGACTAGATGGATTTTTGTTGACAAAGTAATGTCTCTTCTTTTTAATAGGCACACTAGCTTTTCTTCCAGGAAGCAAGCATCTTTTAATTTCATGGCTTCAGTCACCTTCCGCAGTGATTTTGGAGTCCAAGATAATAAAGTCTCTTACTGCTTCCAGTGTTTCCCCATCTATTTGCCATGAAGTGATGGGACCAGATGCCATGATCTTAGTTTATTGAATCTTGAGTTTTAAGCCAGCTTTTTCACTCTCTTTATTCATGTTCATGAAGAAGCTCTTTCTTTCATCTTTGCCTTTTGCCATAAGGGTGGTGTCATCTGCATATCTGAGGTTATTGATACACAATCCTGATTCCAGCCCGTACTTCATCCAGCCTAGCGTTTCACATGATGTACTCTGCATATAAGTTAAATAAGCAGGGTGACAGTGTATAGCTTTGACGTACTCCTTTCCCAGTTTGGAACCAGTCTGTCGTTCCATGTCTGGTTCTAACTGTTGCTTCTTGACCTACATACAGGTTTCTCAAGAGGGAAGTAAGGTGGTCTGATATTCCCATCTCTTGAAGAATTTTCCACAGTTTGTTGTGATCCACAAAGTCAAAGGCTTTGGCATAGTCAATAAAGCAGAAGTAGATGTTTTCCTAGAATTCTCTTGCTTTTTTTGTGATCCAGCAGATGTTGGCACGTTGATCTCTGGCTCCTCCACCTTTTCTAAATACAGCTTGTACATTGATTCAAGTACTATTGAAACCTAGCTTGGAGGATTTTGAGCATGACCTTGCTAGCGTGTGAGATGAGTACAGTTGTGCAGTAGTTCGAGCATTCTTTGGCACTGCCTTTCTTTGGGATTGGAATTAAAACTGACCTTTTCCCGTCCTATAGCCATTGCTGAGTTTTCCAAATTTGCTGGCATATTCAGCGCATCATCTTTTAGAATTTGAAATAGCTCAGCTCGAATTCCATCAGGTCCACTAGCTTTCTTCATAGTAATGCTTCCTAAGGCCCACTTGACTTTGCTCCTCAGGATTCTTGTTTATTCATTTTGTTACTGAAAGTTTGTATCTTATGACCGCTGTACCCATTTCACCTTCCCCTGACTCCCTGCCTCTGGGAAACACCAGTCTGTTGTCTGTATGTGTGTTTGGTTTTTTCTTTTGTTCCTTTTGATTTGTTTTTGTCATTTGAGCTTCCACATATAAGTGAGAGATCCTATGATATTTGCCTTTCTCTGACTTCTTTCATTTAGCACAGTACCTTCCGGGCCCATCTATAGTGTCACAAATAGCAGGATTTCCTTTCTCTTTTCATGGCTGAATAATAGTCCTAGTTATGTGTGTGTATGTCCCACAGTTTTTTTATCCATTCATCCATCAGTGGACATTTGGGTTGTTTTCATGTTGTGACTATTGTAAATAATGCTGCAGTGAACCACAGGATGTAGATATCTTTTTGTGTTAGTGTTTTCATTTTCTTCAGATAAATACCAGATATGGAATTGCTGGAGCATATGGTAGTTCTGTTTATAGTTTTTGAGGAACCTCTACTGTTTTCCATGGTGGCTGCACCCATTTCTGTTCCCACCATTGATAAACAAGATTTCCTTTTCTCCACATCCTCACCAACTCTCTTTATATATTACCTTTTTTATAGTAGCCATTGTAACAGATGTGAGTTGATAATTAGTAATGTTTCAAGTAACTTCTCTGAAATCGCAGAGCTGGTTAGTGGGAGATCAGGGAAGAATACTTGAGATACTACCACCTCCAAATATTTAATAGTATATATTATACATTATTTTCTTCCAGTTAAAAATAAAGTTTAGAAATTAAAATTTTCTTGTTCTAAAAAACCTTATGAAACAGTGTGTAAGTCATGCTTATTAAATGACTGAAAATAGAATTATTGTGCCAAAGGATATATACAAATTAAAAAATTTGAAAATCATTGTCACAAAGTTTGAACTGTTTTCAGTCTCTTACTCTCAGTTTGTGGGAGTTCCTAAACCAACATTTATGTTCAGAGAATTTTACAGATTTAGACGCCTTTCAAATTAACCCTTATTGAATACTTCCAGAATTATTAAACTTACTCATTTGAAAAATTCACTTGAGAATTTTACCTTTGTCTGTTGCAGTCATACAGCAATGTATGAAGCTTTAGAGTGAGCATTAGGGGTATAGAATTGATATATCCCTGTGTGAGAATGTTTTATTTTCCCTTAGCTTATAGATAGAATACTCTAATGACATCGCTATCTCTCTTCACATCATCTTCCTTCTTTGTTTATCTCTTTGTCCAAATTTCTTCTTTTTATAAAGACACTGGCCATACTGGATTAGAGTCCATTTTAATGATCTAATTTTAACTTATGTCTATGAAGACCTTATTTCCAAATAAAGTTACATTCTGAAGTATTAAGGATTATAGTTTCAACATATCTTTTTGGGAGAGACAGTTCAACCCATAACGTTGCTCTTAACCATGATTAGGACAGTCACTCAGCTCCTTTCTGTTATGTATTAGATAGTGATAATAGGTCAAAACATACTAAGGATGAAAGTTAATGGGACATAAAACTAAGCCTTAACTAGGAAAAGAGAAAAAAATGCAAGGTAGGAGGCAATGTCCAGAACCTAGGATGTTTGCATAGATGACTTAGAGCAAGTCAACTGTTAGGGTTTCAAATCACAGACAAGGCTGCAGGATGCGGGAGATAAAATACGGACAACTTATATAGTTGAGTACAATCCTTATTTGAATATTTTATACATCTGGCTTTGGAGACAAGGCATAAAAGATAGGAAAAATTAAATAGTTTAAAAGCTTATGTTAAAATGACAGAGTATGATTATCAGTACACTGACAGAGTGTGATTATCAATTAATTTCAGTTTTCTTAGGAAGGAGAAAAGTGAAATTACTAGTAATGACTTTATAGAAGAAACAGCTTGTTACCCACACACTGAAAGATGGGTCAAGTTGGAGTAGGAGAATCGCTTACATAGGAAAGGGCAAGAAAAGAGCCTTCTTAATGTAAAATATTACTATTGGAAGAAAAATATCTTCACAAAAGATATGAATGATCTGAATTTGATCAGTGATCTTGTAGAAGGATAAGAGTTACTAGGTGTAAGTCTGTGGCCAGAGAGAGATGTGGAGCTCTGTATGTATCACTTCTTGAGTAGCACAGGGCTAGAAGAATAAGCCTTTAAGGAATGTGATAGTATACTTTGTACCTTCACTGGGGTCTTTGTAGTCTTAAAAGAAGAGTTCTCCCTCTCTACATGTATTCTCTGCCATTTTTTCTCTTCCTAAATTAGGATCTCATTCTGCTATTTGTTCCATTAGTTCCTTAAGCATCTTCAGTCACTCATTCTCTTCTGCCTTCTAACTTACTTGGGTAGTTCATATTTTAGACTTTTTATTTAAACCAGTTTTTGTAAACGACATGTGTTTTTCTTCCACTGTTGTAAAGCATTTCAATTGAGTTTTAAATCAAATTGTCTCATTTTGTCACCATCCATTTCATCTGAATTTATTTTCACAGTGATGCTTTAATTCAGAATTTTTAAAATTATTCTCAGTTAGTGGAAGTCTTTATTGAACTTATGACCACTACTGGTTCTTCTTTGTACTTTAAAGCCAATGAAAGGTAAATTATACTTCCATTAGACTTAGTTTGTGATAAATGTCCAGGATACATCTTGCCATTAGTGTATTGCCATCATATTCTGCATTCTCTCCCTTTCTTTGGTAGAAGGCACAAACACCAAATTATAGAACTTTGCTTTGCGATGTGCCTGCCTTAGTGAAGAGTAACTTCATCTATGTAGGGACCTTTTCCCACTGAGATTTGATCTTTATCTTACTTAAAAGGCAATGATTATTTAGTCTCTTACTGTTTCATGGATACTAGCGGAAGACATGGGGCTCCTGAATTAGAAACACAGAACTTAATTCACTGCACAGGAAGTGCCATGAACATCCAGATACACACATTATTTTTCCCTTGCTTTCATGTCTTTTGGGGGTAGTGCAGAGAGACCCAGACGAATGCTGTGTATGCATTGGGCATGTCTTAAGCTAAGGAGGACTGAGTTTGAGGAACCCTCTTCTATCATCAGCAGTAAGCATATTTGCTCTTTGTTCCAGAGGGACACATTACTTTATTTCTCAAGTTTGGTAGCGGTAAGGCCTGGGGAAATGGCTGGGATAGTGAATGGTCTGGGCTGTGATTTCTTGGCATATCCAGCAAGGTGTGTATGCACACGTGAGGTTCCTGAAGGAATGTCTCCCAAAAGCCAGGACCGCGGCCATCAACCATAATTCTTCTGTTACCTACCACATCTAGTCATTCCCTGATTAAACACTTTTGAACTTTACCACCCTAGACCATCCCATAATCCTGTCTGGATTGTTATCCCCACTGTCTCCTCAGAATCCCTGCTTCCTGTTCCTTTTCCACTCCTCTCTGTTTCCACCTCAGCGTAGAACAGTTTTTCTAAGCAGTGATTATCCATCACACAGAATCTTCGGTGATTTATCAAAAAGTTTAAGCTCTCTAACATGATACATAATGTTTATCCTGTAGGCATCCCTCCTGTTGTTCTTGCTTGTGAAATGTGCACTACCCAAGGGCAGGTTTTGCTTTCAGTGAGTTGGTACCTCTGTAGTGGAATTTCTTTCCCTTATAACCTGTCCTGATGGTTTTGGTTAAGACCTGTCACCTTTTTCTTTATCAACTTGACACTAATTTTACCACCTTCAGAATGCTTCTGTAGAATTCATTAATTAGTGTAGTGTGTTACGCTCTCCAGTTCAATGAGTCAGTATAATCAAAAACCTCCCTGAATCAACATGTGCAGTGCTTAAGTTTCATCTTACTGTTTTGAATATGTGTTTTCTCTGGAACTAGGTTGAAAACTTCTTTTGGTAGGGACACCATGTGACAATTCAGTGTTTTATATCTTTGATATGTAGCTTCACTTACTTTAGGAGTTCAAGCTGAGTGACCCATGTATTAGATTCTGTTTTATGGGCAGTATTTCAGTTTACTTAAATTCTTGATAGGAATTTTAAGTTTGAGTCAACTGTAGACAGTTTTTTAAGAGATGATGTTCTTAATAAACTTTAAATATTTTTCAGTAGTGGGTATTTTTTCTTTTTTTTTTCCCCTGTAGATTTGGTCTATACCTGAAGTCATTACCTAAACTGCTTTTGTTTCTTTACTTTTTCAGGCATATACTAGTGTCTCTAAGGCTTCACTTAGCCTTTCAGATCACAGAGAACTTGGAAAGATGATGAATACAATAATTTTTCACACAAAAATGGTAGATTCCTTGGTGGAAATGTTGGTGGAAACATCAGATCTCTCCATATTTTGGTATGTTGTAATTTTCTTTAAATTAGAATTTGAAGTTTTTATTATCCAAAGATATGTTTCTTGATTACTTTACATTAGTGTGGTGTTTAAGACATCTTAATAAGCGATTCTAAGAATAAAGGGAATAGTGAACAACCTGCCAGTAAAGTTTACTATGTTGGAATTTTGTCTGTTTTTAATTCTCTATAAGAACACCTCTTACTGATGTGAATTTGTTTTTTACACTTTCTTTGACAAGTGAAGAATGGTCACTTCAAATTGTGTCATTAAAAGAAAAAAATTTGTATTGGGTTCAAATAGAGCAAATGTTGGAAATTAAATACAACATGGTTTCACTCTGTAGTATTGTTAGATATTAATATTATGATAATGTGGTGACAGTTCCCTCCACTGTGCTCCACTCTCCTTTGCTTCTATTATAAAGTTCTTTTGTTATTCTTAGTAATTTATAGTTCCTCCTTTTCTCCCCACATTATGTGGTTCTTGAAGGAGGTCAAGTTTTTGTTTCCTTAGTGTCTTAACAGAGTAAGTACAGAATAAATATTTAAATAAATAAGTGAACTTGATTGTGATAAAATTAATAAACAGTGGTGTCAGGACTCAAACTTAAGTATTCTGATTTCAAAGCTGCACAGTGTCCACTCTGTTTCTGCTTCTTGATCTTTTTTCCTTTAGGGAAGCTGATGAGAAGAGCCCGGCAGGTTCCTTTAATTCTAAAATGCTGAAATAGCCTCAGTGGATAGTGACAGTAGTTTAAATAGAGATCCTTATGAAAAGCTTGTGATTAATTTTGTTTTGGGGAGAAAATCAGTGTACACTGATTTTTGCAGTTTGTAGTGGGGCTTTAATTAGCAGATTTGCAGAAGAAATCCAAATTACTCAGCAGGGAAGACATAGGGGATCTCTTAAAGGAACTCAGGAGATACAGTTATTATGTAACAAGTTTGTAAGAGTTTTAAGATTTGAAACCCTATCCTATTGTCTGACCCAGAGGCTCCCTTGAAAAGAAAATGTAACATTCTATGTTTAGATATTTTTGAGCTGTATATTGTAAAAGAAGGATACAGCAATTAGAAATTCCTCTTCTGGGGACTTTGGTGGTCCATTGGCTAGGACTGCATCCTCCCAATGCAGGGGACCCGGGTTCTATCTCTGGTCAGGGAAATAGATCACACATACTGCAGTGAAGACCAGAGAGCCTGCGTGCTGCAGCTAAGAACCAGTACAGCCAAATAAATTAATTTCAAAAAGAAAAAAATAAATTCCCCTTTCCTGGAAATAAGGCACTTTGAATAATGTTTAAAATTAGCAAATTTTCAGTCATTTAATTAATTTATATTCATACTTGCTCTTAACCACATTCTTACTTTGTCACATCCAAAATAAACAAACAGAAGTAGTAAACATGTCTTTATTATCCCAGAATGTATTAAATCTATATTTTATCACTTCATATTCTTTTAAATTTAACATATCTTCAATCTGGAAGTAAAGTTGATGGTGTATTACTGTTTAATTGACAGTATTTTTCTTTCTTAGTGGTACATAAAATAATGGTGTTTCTTACAATTGATAGTGACTTAGCTTTGATGACTTTTGATGCTCTAAGATTTGAATGGTATATATTCAAATGCCATAGATATGGTTTACTTTCTCTTTAACTTTTATTTTAAAATGTGTTAATGTTATATAAATAATATTTTTATAACTCTGAAATGATTATTGGTAGGTAAGAGAACTCTTTGGAAAAATAACTTTTCCAATGAGAATAAATGCTACAGTTGGTAATTTTCATTTACTTGAATCAAACTAACTTTAACTATAAAAATTGTGATTCTGATTTTTAATTTGTTTCCTTATAGTTTTTATAGTCGTGCTTTTGAGAAGATGTTTCAGCAGTGTTTGGAGTTACCCTCGCAGTCAAGATACTCAATTGCATTTCCACTACTTTGCACTCATTTTATGAGTTGCACACATGAACTGTGTCCAGAAGAGGTAATTTCAGAGTAGTATTGTGATTAATATAGTATGCGGAATAAGCTACTCCAGGCATACAGCTGACCAGATGTTCACAAAGACTCACAAAGTCATAGTTACCTAACCTACCTTCCACCTAATGTATCTCTATGCAGAGTCAGAAGAATGCTTGATTAGGCATATGATGTAATATTTATTTAAATTATTGGGTGATACATGTTTCTAAGAACACATCATAAAATCACTTGTTTAGTCACTCAGGCATGTCCGATTCTTTTGATACCTCACTGACTGTGGCCCATCAGGCTTCTCTGTTCATGGGATTTCCCAGGCATAAAGCCACTTGGAATTAACCTTTATTAAAATAAATAGTCAGGCATTAATATTTATGGTAAAGTTATGTATAATGAGTGATTTTTATATGCTTAGTTTTCCTCTGAAACGCTCATTGAAAATACTTGCAAATTGAATGGAGACATTACTGACTAAATAAAAGCATTTCAAAGAAGAATTTCACTGACTTGTTAATATAGTAAATATAGTAAGCAAAATTGAGATTTGCCGGTGTTTGTAAGAATTCACATACTGTCACACACAGTTACTGAGTAATTAAAGTACTCTGTAGTTTTACACATACCAAGTAGCTATCAAAAATGTACTCTCAGTATTTCTTCTAATTGTCCATGAAGAAAAATAACACTCAGTGAGTATGGTAAGTATATATTAAAATTAAATAGTATTTTAAAAAATAATTTAGTGTTGAATCCTTTTACTTAGAACTACAGAACTTGTAGAAAAGAAACTTACAAAGAGCAGTAGCATTATTATTATTTTTAAGCATTAGGTACTCTCTGTTGCAGGTTGTTTTTCAGTATTCCTACAGGAAATTTATTAGGGAGTGCTTTTAGGATTAGTTAATACCTGAGATGATATGACACCACCAGTTTTAATAGATGTATAGATTTTTTAGAATAAAAGATTTTTCCTCCTAATCATGATACCTAAGATGTACTATAATGTGTGATGTAAGATGTCAGTTGCTTCCTCACTGTCATCCTTCACATTACTCATCATGTCCTCTTAATTTTATTTGTGTAATATAATTTCTTGAATCCATCCTTTACTTTCCATTGCTCTTGGCACTATTGTAGTTCAGCTTTTCAAAGGTTTTCATACCTACTTCTAAATAATTTTTCTTCCTTCAATATTTTTGCCTTAAAGACAAACAGTGCCACTAGAGTGCCTCTTCCTTCTTAAAGTACCATTAGAGTTCCCCACTGCATATGGGAAAGGTAGAAGCTTCTCAGGCACTGAAAGTCCTCAACAAAATCTCCATCCCCATTGTTGTTTTTTTTCTTTTCCCCCTTTCCTTTTTTCCTTTGTCTTTAAGAGGAAAAGAAAAAAAAATTATATATATTTATATATATGGTGGTGGTTTATTTGCTAAGTCATGTCCGACTCTTGCAACCCCATGGACTGTAGCCTGCCATGCCCCTCTGTCCACGGGATTCTCCAGGCAAGAATACTGAACTGGGTTGCCATTCCCTTCTCCAGGGAACCTTCCTGACCCAGGGATCAAACCCAGGTCTCCTGCATTGCAGGCAGATTTTTTACCCATTATGCTATGAGGGAAGCCCCACATATACACACACACACGCATATATATGGGCTTCCAATGTGGTGCTAGTGGTAAAGAACCCCCCTGCCAGTGTAGGAGATGTAAAAGATGAGCGTTTGATCCCTGAATTGGGAATATCCCCTGGAGAAGGGCATGGTATCCCACTCCAGTATTCTTGCCTGGAGAATCCCATAGACAGAGGAGCCTGGTGGGTTATAGTCCATAGGGTCGCAAAGAGTTTGACAAAACTGGGCAATTTTGTGTGCATGCACACACACATATATATGCACTTCTCAGGTGGTGCTCAGTGGTAACGAATTCACCTGCCAAGCAGGAGACATGGGTTCAGTCCCCTGGTTGGGAAGATCGCCTGGAGGAGGGAATGGCAGCCTGCTCCATTATTCCTTCCTGGAGAATCCCATGGACAGAGGAGCCTGGCAGGCTACAGTCCTTGAGGTCACTGAGTTGGACATGACTGGTACTATTCTGTTTTTCATTTAGCTAATTTGTGAAAGCCTGTTACATTGCACCCAGTTTTCCTAAGCTTGTAATTGAAAGGATGCAAAGGCACAGTCTTTACCCTAGACAAATCCATGATTTGATGATTTGTGTTGTGGTAGAAGTATACACGGGACACTCTTGGAACACTGAGGGAATTCACCTTTGGGTGAGGGTAGAGTCAGTTATGCAGAGTAAATAGTTCTCAGTTCAGTTGCTCAGTTGTGTCCGACTCTTTGCAACCCCATGAATTGCAGCACTCCAGGCCTCCCTGTCCATCACTAACTCCCAGAGTCTACCCAAACCCGTGTCCATTGAGTTGGTGATGCCGTCCTCTGTCGTCCCCTTCTCCTCCTGCCCCCAGTCCTTCCCAGCATCAAGGTCTTTTCCAATGAGTCAACTCTTTGCATCAGGTGGACAAATTATTGGAGTTGCTTCAACATCAGTCCTTCCAATGAACACCCAGGACTGATCTCCTTTAGGATGGACTTTTTGGATCTCCTTGCAGTCCAAGGGACTCTCAAGAGTCTTCTCCAACACCACAGTTCAAAAGCATCAGTTCTTCGGCGCTCAGCCTTTTTCACTGTCCAACTCAGTGCAGTCTTAATTTATAGTTTTAGCCTTTCATCTCATTTAGATCGGAAAGATTGTAGGAAAGGCCTGCAAAATAACTTTTAATGCTGAGCCCTTATTTTAAGCTGGAGTACTTAGAGTGAATTTGCAGAAAGATAGTACCTTTTGAATCAGATTTGAAATTCGTACCACCCTGGGTCAGCAGGATTCCTAGATAATGATAGCCAGTACTATTGAGTTGCTGTAACTGTACCATCCAGTATAGTAGGCCATTTATCTTTTTCAGTCTCATTGTTTACAAGTCTTGTTTATGCCAGTGGCTCCTAAATCTGTATCTGCAGCCCAGATCTTTCCCTTCAAGTTAGATTTTCTCTATCTCTTACTGCAACCTGGGTATTTTTAGCCATCTGAAATGTAACATGTCCAGAAAAGAAGCATTGATTTTTCCACATCTACCTCAACTTGAAGCCTTTTCTCTTTTTGGCTCTACTTTTAGGTATTCAGACTCCTACTTCTCACCTTTGAACAACCCCTGTCATCTTTTGCCTGATGATTCTTACTGTCTCCTACCTGGTCTCTGCTTCTGCCATTATCCTGTTCCCAGCACAGAGCCAGAGTTAAACTCCAGTTGTTTTGCTTTCCAGTCCCAGCATTTTTGATCCATTGAAGAGAAGTAGTGAAGTCAGATCTATATTTTAAATAAGTTAGTTTAGTGAGTTTGAAGCAATGCTAGTTCAGGTCCTTATTTTCAGGAAGAAGGGATGGCGAGGGATGTATTATCTTTCAGGAGTCGGAATTTGGTTAAACAAAATCCAAATGTCTATAATTTGAAAATTTTCCTTAAGTAAAATGAACCATTATTTAATTGTATCTGGTCTGTAGAGCCCTTTTGGTTTTGCTTCCTATTCAAATTTTAAAGGACATCTTAAATAAAATACATTATAAGGTAATATGGTACATCTAAGAACAGTTGTTTTACATGTGTAAGTATTTTTATATTCTTTTATATTATCTTACATTTATTTCAGCGTAGAAATAATGTTGGTAATGTCTACATGTTTTTGTTATATAATTATGAAAGGTCATGGAAGAAAAACTTATAAAATCAGTCTCTAGAAACTAACACATTTTAAATCAACTGTACTTCAATAAAATTTTTTAAAATAAAAATAGGAAAGCAAAAATCTGTCTCTTTGTAAAGTATTACAAATTGTATAGGGCAGAGTTATACAGTATTATATATTCAACGTTCCAATTACTGTTAACGAGAAAAACCTGTTAAACTATTGCAGCACCCACCAAATAAAAGGATACAGAATTCTGTAGCTAGAAATAGATGGATTTGAATGAGTGTATGTATCTACATGGGCTTTCCTGGTGGCTCAGAAGGTAAAGAATCCACCTGCAATGCAGGAGATCTGGGTTCGATCCCTGGGTTGGCAAGCTTCCCCTTGGGAGAGCATGGGAACCCACTCCAGTACTCTTGCCTGGAGGATCCCCATGGACAGAGGAGCCTGGCGGGCTACAGTCCATGGGGTCGCAAAGAGTTGGACACGACTGAGCACTAAGCACAGCACATGTGTCTACGTATACATATATACTCTCCTAAAAGTTAGAGATACTGTTCTTTTTTTCCACTATTGAGTTCAGAAAATGCATGCATGGTCAGCTTTTTTTTCTCTTCTGGAATGGGGAGTTTGATTTTAGAGAATTGAATGACTTGTGAATTTGTTATACTGATTTGATTTTTAATGATATTTAAATATTTGAGCACTTGTTTTCTGTTTATACACTACAAAATTCTTTGCAAAGATATATATAGACACACTTGCGTATGTATATAATCAAGTGAGATCAGCAGATATTACTCTAAATCTGTTTTTTCATATCATATGTTTGATATTTTAGTGTTTAAGAACTGGATATGGAATATTGTGAATTTTTTCATTTTAAGGAAAATAATGGTCCCTTCAGATTCCTTCCAGTCATACTTGTATAATCACCAAGTACTTAACTTTGTGTCAGTTGTGTGCAAATACGATATGGTAGGTTAGTTTTTATAAGATAAAAAATATAACATCTCCCATGTTCACTCCTTACGTAGGATAGACCTGAACCTTATTTTCTCTGTTTATTTAAAAACTCTTTTAATTCAAGTTAGTTAGTTCAGTCGCTCAGTCGTGTCCGACTCTTTGTAACCCCATGGACTGCAGCATGCCAGGCTTCCCTATCCATCACCAACTCCCGGAGCTTGCTCAAACTCATGTCCATAGAGTCCATGATGCCATCCAACCATCTCATTCTCTGTTGTCGCCTTCTCCTCCTGCCCTCAATCTTCCCAGCATCAGGATCTTTTACAGTGAGTTCTTCGCATCAGGTGGCCAAAGTATTGGAGCTTCAGCTTCAGCATCAGTCCTTCCAATGAATATTCAGGACTGACTTCCTTTAGGATTGACTGGACTCTCAATAGTCTTTTCCAACACTACAGTTCAAAAGCATCAATTCGTCAGCACTCAGCTTTTTTTATAGTCCAACTCTCACATCCGTATGTGACTGCTGGAAAAACCATAGCTTTGACTAGATGGTCCTTTGTCAGCAAAGTAATGTCTCTGCTTTTTAATATGCTACCTTGGTTTGTCTAGATTTGTTTATTCAGATTACTTTGCTATAATTTTTATTGTTTTTGTTTCTATTTTTCTTTAACAGAGACATCATATTGGAGATCGCAGTCTTTCCTTATGTAATATGTTCCTTGATGAAATGGCCAAACAAGCTCGAAATCTCATCACTGATATTTGCACAGAACAGTGTACTCTTAGTGACCAGGTAACGATTTAAATGTTACCTTACAGATAGGAAAATTGTGTTGAAGGCAAGAAAATCATCTCTTAGCTATTTTTTTTTTCCATTTTTAATTTTATCCTCAAATTCTCAGTAAATCTCATTACCTCTTATTATGAAGCTCCGTCGTTAGGTTTTTAAGAAACTGCCACTGACTTTAGGGTTATGATTTAAAATCCAGCATCTAGCTTGGCATTCAAGTCCTTTCCCAAGGTAGCTCAAACATCTGTTCCCAGCTTTTTATGCTCCACTACTGAGTCATTCGAATTTGATTCAGAGCACATTGTGTTCTATCATAGATTTGGTCTTCATAGGCCATTTTCCTTTCAGTAAAATGTTCTTTCTCATTTCTCACTTGCCTGGTATTTTTTAATTTGTCCTTAAACTGTAGCTTTGATATAACTACCTCTATGAAATGTCTCTTCATACAAGATTTACCTGTTTCTGTGTTTTCCAAGCTGAATGGGCTCTCCAAGCTGGCTAGGTAAATGCTACATCTCACTTATTACCTCTGTTCTTAGTGCTAGTATATTTGCCACATAGTCTGGGTTTAGCTAAGGTTTGTTTCAGTAGTTAATGTTTTCAGAGTAATTGGTATGTATGATTTCATTTATTTTTAAATTTAGTTGTTGCCCAAGCATTGTGCCAAAACCATCAGTCAAGCAGTGAATAAGAAGTCAAAAAAACAGACTGGTAAGAAAGGGGAACCTGAAAGGGAAAAGCCAGGAGTCGAAAGCATGAGGAAGAACAGGCTGGTTGTGACCAAGTAAGCCATCCACTATTATTGTTTCTTTTTGTTACAGGTACAAGAGGTTGGTTTTTTTTTTTTTTTTTTTGTATGGCATTAGTACTGAGGAAATGCTAGTAATTGTAAATTCTTCATTTCCCAGTTATTAATGTTTTTTGACATTTATGAACTGGATTAGCCAGTTAGTACTCATTAAATCCAAAAGTACTTATTTTGGATTTTTGAGGAAAATACAGGAAATAGATGTCATTTGTTTTTATATGTTGAATATTGAAGGCCAGGAATCTGTCTGAAAATTTGGAGGGGGTATACTATAAGCAATCTGTGATTTTCAGTTTATTTGAAATTAGATGTCTGACACTATTTGGCATCTTGTTATATATTGAACATGTCCATTTAAGAGAGAGGAAAAGTTGAATTTTGCCATTACTATTCTGATATACTTATTAAATTAATTTCATATTGCTATTATGAAATGTTAAATTTTTTTATTTGCTGTTTATTAATATTTTTCAGCCTTGATAAGTTGCACACTGCACTTTCTGAGTTGTGTTTCTCTATAAATTATGTACCAAACATGGTGGTTTGGGAACATACCTTTACCCCACGAGAATATTTGACTTCTCATCTGGAAATCCGCTTTACTAAGTAAGAAAGAATATAAACTTTTTGTTTGTTGATTAAGTTAATGAGTTTGTTATATTTATTCTTCATATCTATTCAGTCTTTATTTTTATGAGGGAAAGCATTAGTAGAAATGGTATATAAATTAGTAAAATTGTAGTGTAAAAAAATAACGGGAAAGTATGAAGAATAGTGAACTGGGGATTACTTAAATTACCCAGTCTTATCCCACACTTATTAACTCATTGTAACACCAGAGAGGCTAGTTAGTCTCTGTGAGCCTTAACTTCCTTATAAGAAAAAGGACAGTTCAGTTCAGTTCAGTCGCTCAGTTGTGTCCAACTCTTTGGGACCCCATGGAGTGTAGCACAACAGGCCTCCCTGTCCATCACCAACTCCCTGAGCTTGCTCAAACTCCCGTCCATCAAGGCAGTGTTGTCATCCAACCATCTCATCCTCTGTCGTCCTCTTCTCCTGCCTTCAGTCTTTCCCAGCCTCAGGGTCTTTTCTAATGAGTCAGCTCTTCGCATTAGGTGGCCAGAGTATTAGAGCTTCTTGAGCTTCAGCTCTAGATCAGTCCTTCCAGGGAATATTCAGGGTTGATTTTCTTTAGGATTGACTGGTTTGATCTCCTTGCAGTCCAAGCACTCTCAAGAGTCTTCTTCAACACTGCAGTTCAAAAGCTTCAATTCTTTGGCACTCAGCCTTCTTTGCTTCCCTTGTGGCTCAGCTGGTAAAGAATCTACCTGCAGTGCGGGAGACCTGGGTTCCATCCCTGGGTTGGGAAGATCCCCTGGAGAAGGGAACTGCTACTTACTCCAGTATTCTGGTCTGGAGAATTCCATGGACTGTATAGTCTATGGGGTTGCAAAGAATAGGACATGACTGAGCGACTTTCACTTTCAGCCTTTTTCATGGTTCAACTCTCACATTCATGCATGACTACTGGGAAAACCATATCTTTGACTATACAGACCTTTGTTGGCAAAGTAATGTCTCTGCTTTTTAATATGCTGTCTAAGAAAAAGGAGAAGATTGGAGCAAATTGGTGTACTTCAGCTGGCAGGTGACAGCCCAGTAGGATCATGGAATCAGTTTAAAAAGTTGTAGTGAACATTCAAAGAAAGAAAAGAGAGGGAGGAAAGGAAAGAAGGAATAAGAAATAGGGGGAAAAACTCAGTGCATTGCATGTAGTAAGTAGAAATATTGTTTCATGGAACTTTTCAGTTATGTATATATTTGTGTGTACTGAGTTGGTGATGTTAGATACATACCTTATAACGGGTCGCAGTCAAATGTGCGAAAACCTCAGGGGTGGATGAACACTAAAGTCTTGTGAACTCCAAAGTTTGCTGTTATGCCAATAGAATTCTAGACCCTTGAGGCACTCAATTCTGATTAGTTTTGTAAATTAAATTTCTTGTAACAGGTCAGAAATTTTGTGAATGTTGCTTCAGCCTTTTAAAGTTACACATGTATTTATTAAAGAAAATATTGATTTATGAAAAATTTTGCCAAAGGATTTTCAAAAGGTTTGGCTAAAGGTTGTGGTCACTAACAAGTATTTGTGCCTTATGTGTAACATTGTGTTAAGAAATATGAGTGGTAATAAAACTGTATAAAGCTTAGAGCTGCAACAACTATAGAAGAAAATAGAATATGTAAATAGGCAGTAAATTGAGTGTCAAGTCATCAGTTGCGAAGAGTCTGGTGTTGAGCAAAGACTCTCTTGCTCTTCTTTAGTAAGGAAGGCCTCCTGACAGTGAAAGCAAAACTGCTTCAGTGTTTAGACCATAGGACATTACGCCTTCTGATACTTAGCACTCTGAACTCGGAGGATTGGTGTAGTGTTGCATGGAAGGTACGGTTCAGTTTGCAGGTCGCTTGTTTTCCTTCTGTAAACAGTCTGGTCCGTTAATCGCAGAGAAGCAGATGTTCTTTTTATCGAACATCTACTTAGTGATCAGGTTCAAGGCAAGGCTGTATACTTGTTTACCTGGGAAATATTTTTATGCCAGGACAAATAGCTTGTGAGTATTAGTTGATGATTTTTGCTGATCACTTGCACGCAATCGTTAAGACTTAGTGGCTGTGTACAAGGACAGCAGTTTTCGTCTTGAGTTGTTCTTCTGGGACTGTTACTAGTGATGGGGTTTGTCTGTTGTCTTTATGAATTTATCCTTAGAGATGCAAGTCTAAGATCTTTATAAATCTAATGATTAGAAAATTTTAGGGTTTCTCTGGTAGCTCAGCAGTAAAGAATCCACCTGCAGTGAAGGAACCACAGGAAACACAGGTTCGAACCCTGGGGTCAGGAAGATCCCCTGGAGGAGAGCATGGCAGCCCACTTCCAGTATTCTTGCCTGGAGAATCCCATGGACAGAGGAGCCTGGGGGCTACTGTCCATTGGGTTGCAAAGAGCAGACACAACTGAAGCGACTTAGCACGCACGCATGCATGCAATTCCAAAGTGACCTTGATCAGTTTACTTGAGTTCTACACCTTAGGTTTGTTCTTTCCTTTATGAAATGATGGTGATAACTGCATAGTAGAATTATTAAATATGAAGACTGTAGGTAATACATGTAAGGCCTAAAAAACTACTGGTATGTAACAGTGCTAAAGGAATTCAAGCTATAGTCCATTTACTTGGTGGAGGCAACATATCATGTTAAAGGAATTTTTAAAACCCCCTTTATTCTTAAATCATTTTTATTGCTGATGCCCTTAGTATTTTTTTAATCACTTGCATCCCTATTTCATTCCTGTATATCTGCTAAGTGTATTCTTTTTTAAAGTTGTTGCTTTGGAAGATGATGATAGTAGTAATTTCATGAATTGTAGATTGAATGGCCTGTTTACAGAAATACAAAAATCAGAGCTTTTTAATTTTTTCTACCATTCCTGCTCCAGGTCAATTGTTGGAATGACTATGTATAATCAAGCCACACAGGAAATTGCAAAACCATCAGAGCTTCTGACAAGTGTAAGAGCATACATGACTGTACTCCAGTCAATAGAAAACTATGTACAAATTGATATTACAAGAGTTTTTAATAATGTTCTTCTTCAACAAACACAACATTTAGACAGTCATGGAGAACCAACCATTACAAGTCTGTACACAAATTGGTAAGAAACATATTTAGAAATTTGGAATGATAAATTTCTTTGTAATGAATGACTTACAAAAGTTTTTTAAATGGATTAATGCTTGTTCATGTTATTAGTCAACTTTAAAATTGAATTCAGAAATGTATACCTTAATAAATTTTTAATTAATTTATCCAGTTGCAAATTTGCTCTTCTCCTTAGGTATTTGGAAACTTTGTTAAGACAAGTCAGCAATGGTCATATAGCTTATTTCCCTGCAATGAAAGCATTTGTGAACTTACCTACGGAAAATGAATTAACATTTAATGCAGAGGAATATTCTGACATATCAGGTGAATAATACTCTGGCATATTTTAGAGAATGAAGAAACCTTGATTCTTTTGGTTTCTGATTCTGTTATGACTATTTTCAAATTCAATTATATGGATAATCAAACATGAATTTTAGACTTACCAAAGCCTTTATGTTCTTTCTTATTCTAGAGACTTTTCTTAGAGTTTTCAATTAGTAATTTGCTTCTTAATTTTTTTTTTGTCCAAATATAAAATTTATTCCATTTCCTTTCAGAAATGAGGTCATTATCAGAGCTGCTTGGCCCATATGGTATGAAGTTCCTAAGTGAAAGCCTTATGTGGCATATTTCATCACAAGTTGCTGAACTTAAGGTAATACAGTTTTTATTGATTTGAGCTTTAAAATAATTCAAAATGTGAGCAAACAAGCCTAGAGTGTTAATTATTTTAACCTGACATAAAGTTGTCATGAAATGAAATTATATGAGTTTATATGAAATTTATAAATTCATATAAGCTATATGAGTTTATATGAAATTTATAAATTCATATAAGCTATATGAATTTACATGAAATTTATAAATTATACAAAATTATAGAGCTACCAAGTCTTTCAGTAGCATCTTCATTTGCTTCTATTTTACAAATGATAAAGCAGAAAGCCTAGAGAGGTGAATTGACTAGCTAAAGGAGACTGAAAGTCAAATTTCTTGACTTTAGTCATCTTCATTCTGTTGTATCATGATGCTTTTCTTCCAGTGACCATGTTCAAAGTTCCACCCAGTCATCTGTCTTTAATTTGTAGTTTGAATGTATTACTTTCCACAGATTACAATACAAACATCGTTAGGTTTATTGTGGTTTTTTTTAATTTATTTTAATTGGAAGATAATTGCTTTACAGTGTTGTGTGGGTTCCTGCCACACAGCAGCATGAATCATCCATAGGTATACCTATGTCCCCTCCCTCTTGAACTTCCCTCCCACCTCCCACTGTTTGGGTTTTTTTATTATTATTATTATTATTAGGCAGTCTTTTAAATTATCTTGTGCCTTTTAAACTGGATGAAAAATGTGCTTAGCATTTTAATAAAGATGTGAAAGTGCCGAAGCAACGTTTTAAGTAACTCTAGAAGCCTTGTAGAAAGATCTCAGGGCTAAAATGATTTATACTGAATGAGTGTGTATATAACAGCTATCTAGTTTTTAAAAGAATTTAAATTTGTGCCACCAAATGTTTTGAATTTACAAACAAAATAGGAAAGATACGGCTTTTTCTTTGTGGAAGTTTTCTGGTGGTTACTTGTGCCTTTTATTTTAAATTACCTAAGAAAATGGTATATAGCATTAATAAGTAGCTTGCATTTCAGGCATAGCACTTGAGAAATCTAAATGTGGTAGTCTGATTTACTGAAAGTTGAGCAAATAGACAGGTGAAGTCAATTCCTGCAAGATTAATATTTTGCTGAGTGAATAGAGAACAAGACTCAGTGTAACTAAAAGGAGAGGCAGTATTAACCAGTGGTTAAGAACTCAATCTTTCAAGTCAGGCTATCGTGGATTTTGGTCCTGTCACTTAAGAGTTTTGACTTCGGGTTGAGAATCACTTTAGGTGAGATGTTTCAGCTGCCTAGGTACTCAGCATAGTTCCTGACATTCAATAAGAACTGAGTAAATATTTTAGTATTCATCGTGTCATTAGCCTCTCACTTCTTTAAAAGAAAGATCTGCAGTTCTTGGTTAGAGATCAGCCTTTAGATACTTTATAATGTGGATTTTAAATGCACAGATATTATACTTTACGTAGTTTTAAATGCACACACATTGCAATTCTAGTTTTGGTGCTTTGCTTGCTTTACAAGCAATATAATTCTTACTTGTTAGACTAATTCCTCTGTAAATTCATGATCTGTTTTCTGTCTTCCTGTTCTCTGGTAGCAAATTTGTCATCACAATTTACTTTCTTGTGTTCCTTTCAGTATGAGATAATTGAAGAATTACAGTTCAGTTATTTAGCTTTTGCTAACTGTTGTTTGTTTCAGACTGGATAAAGCAGATACTCCTATAACTGCTTTAATATTTCTATTGCTTCTCCATCATTTAATGTGGCAGGTTAAGCATTATGATGTGATAATAAAAATTAGCCCATACATATCTGTGAGAATTTAAGGCATCTGATGTCCTTAACACTATTATAAGGTGCCGAGAGGATCTGGCCTTCCACTTTTTCTCACATTTTTTTACTCTTCCATCCCAGCTGGCCTACTTGCTGTTGTGTCATCTCAAAGTACTGTTCACTGAGATACTGTCCTAGCTTGTTTTCTTGTATTCATATATTTTTCAGTTATTAGAATATCCTTTCTTGACCACACTTTTTAAAATAGCAGCCATACTTTTCTTTTTATCCAGCTTTATTTGTATGTTATTTGTGACCTTCATGTCATGCATCTTATGTCACTTTCAATAGAATAAAAACTTAATTATAAACTCTCTCAAAACCTTGGTGCTAAATTGATGTCCAGCAGATAGAGGTGCTTGGTAAATATTTGTTGGGTTCAAAAATAAAAACAGGTAGCTTTGCTGACTTTTTAACTTTATTCTAGGACTTTTCTAAGCTCTTTACATGTATTTTATTAACTCCTTTAAATCCTTAAAACTGATATTGTCCCTATTTTACAGATTAGAAAAGTAAAACCAAGAAAGGTTAAGTAACTTGTCCAGGCTGACATGCTTAATATATAACTAAATATATACAGTTGCCCTGACTCCAGAGATTATACTATTATTTGTGCTACACAGTCTCAAAACATGAAAGAGATCTTAGCAGTCACCTAACCTACTCTTAGGTAATGCAGAAACATATATTTTTTAGGTGGATGAGTTGATCTTCTTGAGAATGAGGCAGTCTCATCTATTACTGTATATTTCTACTTATGTTTATAGCTAAACTTCCCTGGTGGCCCAGATGGTAAAGCGCCTGCCTACAATGAGGGAGACCTGGGTTTGATCTCTGGGACGGGAAGATCCCTTGGAGAAGGAAATAGCACCCCACTCCAGTACTTTTGCCTGGAAAATCCCATGGACGGAGGAGCCTGGTGGGCTACAGTCCATGGGGTTGCAAAGAGTCAGACATGACTGAGCGACTTCATTTTCACATTCATATCTAAATAGTAATTTTTGATTGGCCCTTACTGTTACCTCAAGAGGTAGAGACTGCCTGTAACAAGAGGGCCCTTCACATGTTTAAAGCAGTTTTTAATATGTTGCCTTTCTCTTCTCTAGATGAAATACATTCATATGTAGTCTCACTCTCTTCTGTCACAAATTCTCTTGTTGGTGTTGCATACAGAGAATAGTGCCCAGAACTGAGAATAAACTTCAACTTCAACTAGAGATCTGATTAGTGAGAGTGCACTTACTTACCCTGGACGCTGTACTTACTATAGAATATACAATTTAAGGTAGCATCAGCATTTAATGTAGCTATACCATGCTGTTTTCAACCTGGAATCAGATACCTTTTTCTTTTTTTTTTTTTTCCTTTTCTCTTAACCCTTCTTCCTCCTCCTTCCTTCCCCCTCCCCTTCACTCCCCTCTTTTGTTTTCCTACACTAATTTGAACCGTGGCTTCCACATGTTTTTTTCTTTAACAAGGTGGTTGTTCAGTCACTAAGTTGTGTCTATCTCTTTGCAACCCCATGAACTGCAGCACGCCAGGCTTCACTGTCCTTCACTATCTCCCAGAGTTTACTCAGACTCGTGTCCATTGAGTCAGTGATGCCATCTCAACATGTCATCCTCTGTCATCGCCTTCTGCCTTCAATCTTTCCCAGCATCAGGGTCTTTTCCAGTGAGTCGACTCTTTACATCTTCACATCTCTTTACATCAGGTGGCCAAAGTTTGGAGCTTCAGCTTCAGCACCAGTCCTTCCAGTGTATATTCAGGGTGATTTCCTTTAGGATTGACTGGTTTGATCTCCTTGCTGTCCAAGGGACTCTCAAGAGTCTTCTCCAGTACCACAGTTCGAAAGTATCAATTCTTTGGCGCTCAGTTTTCTTTATGGTCTAACTCTCACATCCATACATGACTACTAGAAAAACCATAGCTTTTACTAGATGGACCTTTTTTTAAGATAGACTTTATTTTTAGAACACTTTTATGTTCACAGCAAAATTGAACAGTTGGTGCAGAGATTTTCCATACATGCCCTGCTTCACGTGTGCATAACCTTCCCCGTTATCTACATCCTCTATCAGAGTGGGTACATATTGTCATAATCAGTGAACCTAAATTGACGTACTATTATCACCTGAAATTCCTAATTTACATTAGGGTTCTTTCTTGGTTTATGCATTTTGTGGGTTTTAACAAATGTATGAAGTTAAGTGAAGTGAAAGTCACTCAGTCGTCTCTGACTGTTTGCGACCCCAGGAATGTAGCCCACCAGGCTCCTCTGTCCGTGGGATTCTCTAGGCAAGAATACTGGAGTGGTTAGCTGTTCCCTTCTCCAGGGGATGTTCCCAACCCAAGGATCAAACCCAGGCCCCCGCTTTGCAGGGGACCATCTGAGCCACTAGGAAAGCCCAGGAATACTGGAGTGGGTAGTTTATCCCTTCTCCAGGGGATCTTCCTGACCCAGGAATCAAACTGGGGTCTCCTGCATTCCAGGCAGATTCTTTACCAGCTGAACTACCGGGGAAGCCGTAACAAATGTACGTTGTCCTTTCAGATTGACTTTTTTTGTTTGTTTATTTTTTATTTGAAGGAAAATTCCTTTATAATGTTGTGTTGGTTTCTGCTGTACAATAACACAAATCATCCTTAATTATACATACACCTCCTCTTTTGAGCCTTCCTCTCCTCCCGCCATCCCATCCTCTGTGTCATCACAAAGTGCCAGGCTGGGCTCCCTGTGTTCTTAGCAACTTCTCGCCGGCTATCTGTTTAGTACATGATAGTGTATATATGTCGCTACTTTCTCCATTCATCCTGCTCTCCCTTCTGTCACTGTATCCACAAGTCCCTTCTCTACATCTGAGTCTCCGTTCCTTACCTGCAAATAGGTTCATCAAAACCACTTTTCCAAATAAACGACCCAATCAAAAAGTGGGCCAAAGAACTTAACAGACATTTCTCCAAAGAAGACATAAAAATGGCTAACAAACACATGAAAAGATGCTCAACATCACTCATTATCAGAGAAATGCAAATCAAAACCACAATGAGATATCACTTTACACCACTCAGAATGGCTGCAATCCAAAAATCTACAAGTAATAAATGCTGGAGAGGATGTGGAGAAAAGGGAACCCTCTTACACTGTTGGTGGGATTGCAGACTAGTACAGCCTCTATGGAAAACAGTGTGGAGGTTCCTTAAAAAACTGCAAATAGACCTGCCATATGACCCAGCAATCCCACTGCTGGGCATATACACCGAGGAAACCAGAATTGAAAGAGCCACGTGTACCCCAATGTTCATCGCTGCATTGTTTACAATAGCCAGGACATGGAAGCAACCTAGATGCCCATCAACTGACGAATGGATAAGAAAGCTGTGGTACATATACACAATGGAATATTACTCAGCATTAAAAAAAAATTCATTTGAATCAGTTCTACTCAGATGGACGAAACTGGAGCTCATTATCCAGAGTGAAGTAAGCCAGAAGCAAAAACAACAATACAGTATATTAACGCATATATATGGAATTTAGAAAGACGGTAACAACCCAGCATGCAAGACAGCAAAAGGAACGCAGATGTATAGAATAGACTCGTGGACTCTGGATGAGGGCAAGGGTGGGATGATATGGGAGAATGGCATTGAAACATGTTAATTATCATATGTGAAATCAATCGCCAGCCCAGGATTGATGCTTGGGACTGGTGCAACGAGATTTCCCAGGGGGAGGGAGGAGGGAGGGGGGTTCTGGAGGGGGAGCATATGTAAACCTGTGGTGATATCATGTCATTGTATGGCAAAACTAATAATAAAAAAAAAAAAAACACTTTTCTAGATTCCCTATTTGTGCATTAACAAACAATATTTGTTTTTCTCTTTGACTGACTTCACTCTGTATAATAGATGCGAGGTTCATCTGCCTCACTAGATATGACTCAAATGCATTCTTTTTATGGCTGAGTAATATTCCATTGTATATATGTACTACCTCATTATCTATTCATCTGTTGAAGGACATCTAGGTTGCTTCCATGTCCTGGCTATTGGCTATTGTGTAAATAGTGCTGCAGTGAACATTGGAGTCCATATGTCTTTTAGAATTTTAATTTTCTCAGGGTATATGCCCAGTGGTGGGATTGTAATTTTCTCAGGGTATATGCCCAGTGGTGGGATTGCAGGGTCATATAGTATATTTATTCCTGTTTTTTTTTTTTTTTTTAAGGAATCTCCATACCATTCTCCATAATAGCTTTAACATTCCCATCAACAGTGTAGGAGGGTTTCCTTTTCTCCACATCCTCTCCAGCATTTATTATTTATAGATTTTTTGATGATGGCCATTCTGACTGGTGTGAGGTGATACCTCATTGTAGTTTTGATTTGTACTTCTCTAATAGTAATGTTGAGCATCTTTTCATCTCAGTATATACAAGACATACAGATGGATTATTGGCCATCTATATGTCTTCCTTAGAGAAAAGTCTGTTAAGATCTGCCCATTTTTTGATTGGGCTGTTTGTTTTTCTTATATTGAGCTCTATGAGCTGCTTGTATATTTTAGAGATTAATCTTTTGTCAGTTGTTCATTTGCAAGTTTTTTTCTCCCATTTCCTCCCATTCTGAGGATTATCTTTTCATCTTGTTTATTAATAGTTTCCTTTGCTCTGCAAAAGCTTTTAAGTTTAGTTAGGTTCCATTTATTTATTTGGCTTTCCACATCTTATATTTTATATTGTTTTTAGACCTTTATTATTTTCATAATTTTTCTTGTTATTGTTCATTATTTTTGAATCTTTTTTGAGTTCAGATTTTCCTCATAGTCTCTTAGTAATCCTTTTATAAATTTAACTGTCTTAGCTGTGTCTTTAATTGTTAATGTTATCAAGTATATTCTTATTCTTTAAAATAAATGGTAAAAGTTGATGTTTTAACATTTCTCTTTTATATCTTGGAGTGACTTTTCTTATATATTGAAATTTAAAGTTGATGTAATAATCATATAAATAATGTTGACTTCTGGGTTTTCTGACTAGAGTGTTATTTCTTGGCTAGGTTCTTTTTTCAGATGTTTGATAGTATTAAACCTGAGTTTAAAAGCTAGTCAGTAAGAGTTTAGATTTATTATCTTTGGAGATAAAGTGGTATGAGTTAACTTGGGTTTCTCATTAAATGTAATATACCCCAAAACCAAGATGGTTTACAATACTAAAACTTTTTTTCTTTAAAACTTGATTTTCGTAATCTTCTTTGTGATTTTCCTTACTTCACATGAGTTTACCTTCATAAAACCTTGCATATTTTATTAATTGTAATGTAAGACTTTTAGAAAAATCACACGGTTATGTTGCTGTTTAGGAGCCTTATATTTTTATTTTTTTGCTTCTCAGCACTAAATCATGATTTAGTTAAGCATTTTTCAGAAGGCTTCTTAATGTGGTCAGCCATATGAAAGCTTTTCATGTCTAGCATTGTGCTCATTATCATTTAGATTTCTGTAAAACAAAGCTAGTCCTAAGGATTTAGTTATCTGGAATTGCACAGTGCTTTACAGTGGTTTTCTTAAGAGATCATTCTTAACAATCCCAAGTTGTAATTCAGATTTCTATGAATTTCACTACTTGTGTATTATTAAGAACTAGAGGTAGAATTCATAACTTTGTTTTCTCAGCCTCAGTGTACTGAGGCCTACTTTAGTGTGTATTCTTATATTTTATTCCATAGAAATGTTATGGTCATAATATGATGGTGTTTCTTATAGGCAAGTTCAGTTTGTTTTACGCTGTTGTATTTTATTGAGACTGGAATGCGAAAGTAGAAAGTCAGGGAACACCTGGAGTAACGGTAAATTTGGTCTTGGAGTACTGAATGAAGCAGGGCAAAGGCTAATAGAGTTTTGCTGGGAGAACACACTGGTCATAGCAAACACCCTCTTCCAACAACACAAGAGAAGACTCTACACATGGACATCACCAGATGGTCAACACCAAAATCAGATCGATTATGTTCTTTGTAGCCAAAGATGCAGAAGCTCTATACAGTCAGCAAAAACAAGACCGGGAGCTGACTGTGGCTTGGGTCATGAACTCCTTATTGCCAAATTCAGACTGAAATTGAAGAATGTGGGGAAAACCATTCGACCATTCAGGTATGACCTGAATCAAATCCCTTATGATTATACAGTGGAAGTGAGAAATAGATTTAAAGGACTAGATCTGATAGGGAGAGTGCCTGATGAACTATGGATGGAGGTTTGTGACATTGTACAGGAGACAGGGACTAAGACCATCCCCAAAAAAAGAAATGCAAAAAAAAAAGGGCTATCTGAGGAGGCCTTACAAATAGCTGTAAAAAGAAGAGAAGTGAAAAACAAAGGAGAAAAGGAAAGATATTCCCATTTGAATGCAGAGTTCCAAAGAATAGCAAGGAGAGATAAGAAAGCCTTCCTCAAGGATCAATGCAAAGAAATAGAGGAAAACAACAGAATGGGAAAGACTAGAGATCTCTTCAAGAAAATTAGAGATGCCAAGGGAACATTTCATGTAAAGATGGGCTCGATAAAGGACAGAAATGGTATGGACCTAACAGAAGCAGAAGATATTAAGAAGAGGTGGCAAGAATACGCAGAAGAACTGTTCAAAAAAGATCCTTATGACTCAGATAATCACGATGGTGTGATCACTCACCTAGAGCCAGACATCCTAGAATGTGAAGTCAAGTGGGCCTTAGGAAGCATCACTACAAACAAAGCTAGTGGGGGTGATGGAATTCCAGTTGAGCTATTTCAAATCCTAAAAGATGATGCGCTGAAAGTGCTTCACTCAATATGCCAGCAAATTTGGAAAACTCATCAGTGGCCACAGGACTGGAAAAGGTCAGTTTTTCATTCCTATCCCAAAGAAAGGCAGTGCCAAAGAATGCTCAAACTACTGCACAATTGCACTCATCCCACACGCTAGCAAAGTAATGCTCAAAATTCTCCAAGCCAGGCTTCAGCAATACGTGAACCGTGAACTTCCAGATGTTCAAGCTGATTTTAGAAAAGGCAGAGGAACCAGAGATCAAATTGCCAACATCTGCTGGATTATCGAAAAAGCAAGAGAGTTCCACAAATACACCTACTTCTGCTTTATTGACTATGCCAAAGCCTTTGACTGTGTGGATCACAATAAACTATGGAAAATTCTGAAAGAGATGGGACTACCAGACCATCTGACCTGTCTCTTGAGAAACCTGTATGCAGGTCAGGAAGCAACAGTTAGAACTGGACATGGAACAACAGACTGGTTCCAAACAGAAAAAGGAGTACGTCAAGGCTGTATATTGTCTCCCTGCTTATTTAACTTATATGCATCGTACATCATGAGAAATGCTGGGCTGGAAGATGCACAAGCTGGAATCAAGACTGCTGGGAGAAATATCAATAACCTCAGATATGCAGGCGACACCACCCTTATGGCAGAAAGTGAAGAGGAACTCAAGAGCCTCTTGATGAAAGTGAAAAAGGAGAGTGAAAAAGTTGGCTTAAAGGTCAGCATTCAGAAAACCAAGATCATGGCATCCGGTCCCATCACTTCATGGCAAATAGATGGGGAAACAGTGGAAACAGTGGCTGACTTTATTCTTTTGGGCTCCAAAATCACTGCGGATCTTGATTGCAGCCATGAAATTAAAAGACGCTTACTCCTTGGAAGGAAAGTTATGACCAACCTAGATAGCATATTGAAAAGCAGAGACGTTACTTTGCCAACAAAGGTCCGTCTAGTCAAGGCTATGGTTTTCCCAGTGGTCATGTATGGATGTGAGAGTTGGACGGGGAAGAAAGCTGAGCGCCGATGAATGGATGCTTTTGAACTGTGGAGAAGACTCTTGGAAGTTCCTTGAACTGCAAGGAGATCCAATCAGTCCATCATAAAGGAAATCAGTCCTGGGTGTTCATTGGGAAGGTCTGATGTTGAAGCTGAAACTCCAATGCTTTTGCCATGTCATGAGTAGAGTTTACTCATTGAAAAAGACCCTAATGCTGGAAGGGTTGGGGGCAGGAGGAGAAGGGGACGACAGAGGATGAGATGGCTGGATGGCATCACCAACTTGATAGATATGGGTTTGGGTGGACTCTGGGAGTTTGTGATGGACAGGGAAGCCTGGCTTGCTGCAGTTCATGGGATCGCAAAGAGTTGGACATGACTGAGCGACTGAACTGAGCTGAACTGATTTTACTGAGATAAATCTCCCAGTACTTGTTTATCAGTGCTGATTCTGATTTTATTTTGCATTTTCAGTGTCCTGTAAAATTACTTTGCTTAGAGTACTGAGCTTATAAAATTATATTAATAGAAATAATACAGATTTTTGCTTCCAGTATGGGTAGGCTAGATTATTTAAATCAGCTCTTACCTTAAGGACAGCTTTTTTTTAAAAAAAATGGAGCTAAATATAGAGATAGGGAGAAAGAAAGGAAGACAGACATCTTCTAAAGAATAGCTTAAAAGACAGTGAGGTGTTTATTTCTAGATCTTAGTTCCCCAACTACCCCAACTTGTGCCCCCTTGCAGTAGAAGCATGGATCCTTAACCACCGCACCACCAGGGAAGTCCCCCTGCAAGCCACTTGATGTGAAGACATTTGGTAATTTAGAAGTAGGATTTGTAATATACAGCTGTAGTCTTGGTGGTCTTGTAGAGCAAGGAGCTCCATAATCAACACCCAAGACAGAGCCTCTCCAAAGTGGGAGTGGAAAGGAATTCTGCTTAAATTGCCTTTCACCTTCTTTACCTCATGTTCCTGAATGTAGCGTCATCTTGTCAGCATCACTTGAGAAGTTGGGTGTGGAAGATGCCCCAGACAGGCATATAATAACCCTCTTGTTACCAAATTCAAGTCTTCCTTTCTATGCCACTGCCTACAATTTCTGAGCTCTGCCTAGGTTCCAAGGCTTCCATTAACTTGCTTTCTGTACTTTATCTCCCTTAAAAGAACTTAGCTACTCAAATTTCTCACCTCTACTTATTCTTTGCTCCAGTTTTCATCTGCTAGAAGTTTGTTGGCCTGTCTCATTAGGTCTTGTTTCCTCTATTGTTTTCCTTTGTTATTGTAGATTTATGCCTTTTTAATTATTTTCCTCACTTCAGTGGATTTCTGGAAGAAGCAATTTAGACATATAAATAGACTTTTCTACATTTAATCAGTATTTCATGAGATTTACATACATATTTGAACATTTTTATAGGACAAATTTCAGATAGTATATCAAAGAGTATGAATATTTACATTACTTTCTCATAGCATCAGATATTCCTCAGAAAAGATTGTTAACACACTCTGCACATTAAAGCATAATGGTGCCAATGTAGCATTTTAATCTTTTTTGAAATTAATGAATGCATTGTTTTGGGGGATTATAATATTTTTAAGATAGTTCTGTAACTTCTTAGCTTTTAATTTTCTGTTTTCTGTAAGGTTACCTTAATTGACTGTTTTAGTTTCTGTTCTAGCTGAGAACCTTTTTGTTTCAGAATAAGTTTGTGGGACAATAAAATAAACGGACAAATTTCTTTATATTTAATGTGAAAGTTGCTCAGTCGTGTCTGACTCTTTGCGACCCCCTGGACTATACAGTCCATGGAATTCTCCAGGCCAGAATACTAAAGTGGGTAGCCGTTCCCTTCTCCAGGGGATCTTTCCAAACCAGGGCTCCCACATTGCAGGTGGATTCTTTCCCAGCTGAGCCACCAGAGAAGCCCCTTTATATTTAATCGTGTCAGAGACATAGTCAGTACTATGCATGTATACTAATGATAAAATGTGTTTATTACTTTCTGCAGAAGAAAACAACCAGTCTGCATTCCTACTGAAATTCTTGGGCTGTTTGGAGTTGTGCCCATCGAATCAGTTTCTTCTTCCAGTCCTGCTAAAAGAATTGTTTTGGCATTTTACAGATCATTTCTTCTGTAGTTCTTCAGAGTCCTAGAGGGTTTTTTTTTTTTTTTTTTTCAAATGAAGTAATAAATTTAAGTATGAATTGTGCCAAGAATTCAATACTTTAGAACAGAAAACCAACTTTTTTTTTTTTTTAGTAGTCTTGATTTGTTTCACTTGATTAATCTCAGGTTGTTCCAGATCATTTAGTTACAATTCCTGGTATTAGTTTTCCAGCTTTGGGGCCATTTGTCAGAGATAATTATTCATCATGGCTTTAAATATATAGAAAACTGTTTCAGGATGCAATTGAGAGAGAGAAGAAATTTATATAAACTATACTTTCAAGAGTAATGTGCAACTAAATACTTTAGGGTGATTGTTTTTAAAGTATGGTGTCCAGATCAGCAGAGGCAGCCTTGCTTTGAATCTTAATGCACAATTTTTGGTTCTTCCTAAGACCTGCTAAATTAGCACCTGTGGGGTTGGAGCCCAGCAAGTCCTCCAGATCATTCTGATGTACGCTGAAGATCAACAACCATTTCTTTAGTGTTTAAGAACATGGATTTTAAAATCAGACATACCTGAATTCAAATTCCACTGTTTAATATCTGTAACTTTGGGCAAGTTACCTAACCTCTCTGAGCCTTAGTTTTCTCAGTGTGAAATTGTGGACTGTCACCTCCCTCATTTTGATCAGGGTAAATGGGATTGTTTGTAAATTGCCTAGTAGAGGAACTTAAAAATGATCACGGTATCTTACTATTTAAATACAAAGTAGTTTGTTTTATTGATTCTGAAACAAAATTACCCTATATTAGTATTTCTGAAATTATATGTGTCTTATATGATTAGAAAATATTGTGTCAGTTTAAATAAGAGTTTTTTCTTGATGGCACATAAAATAATGGTGCATTTAAAACTCAGTGCTGTCTGTGATTCACTGATACATGATATTATGTTCAAGGTGCATGAACACTGTCAAGGTTGGGCATATATTTGAGTGTGTATTGACTGATGGCCTCAGAGAGAGCAGGCAGTCTCTCTAATTAGACACTGTAGAGGTTGAATTTAGTAAATACTTGTGACTGGAACTGATCATCTGAATGTGAGCAAAAGCAAAAATAATCCAAAGTGTAACATAAAATTCATACTGGTATAGGAAAAATTATTTTTATAGATTTTCCATATAGTCTTTTTATGCTTCCCTTAAATCTCTTGTCATCAGCCATTGGTTTTTAACAGTATGCTTGCAACATCTCCAAACCCAGACCTGCTGAACTGAGATATCCAGGCTTTCCAAATATACATATCCATTATCTCTGCCAGAATAAAGTTAATTATATTTGTTTTAGTTATAATTTTCAAATGAAATTACTTTTTCCAGTTCTGTTTTTAAGAAAAGAATTCTTTAATGAGTTGTACTTTCTTAATTAGCTATCCTTCACTCCCTTCCCTCTCTTCTCTTCCCTTTTCTCAGTGGTCTTGGAAGAGGAGGTAAATAGTTGACATTTCTGTTTAGTGCTTGGAAACTTTACTCTGTTTACAATTTTTATGAAGTGGTACCATACCCCTATGTTTTTCTCCCTCTGTTTTTATGTATATAATCCAGTGATGAGCTCTAGGCTATCTTTAGCCAGCTTTAACTTCAGCAAGTTCTTTTTGTTTTGGTTGGAATTTATTGCTTTCTGTATCCACTTCCGTGTCTGCTTTTTATTGTAGGTGCTGTACTGTGTCTAAGCATAAGATAATCCTTTATCCTACTCCTTATCTTTATTGCTTTTTCCTGAACTCCTCCTTTCTTGAATTTGCAAGCTGAAGGAAAACACTAATCTTATATAACTAATTTTAAGATTCTTTTAATGAAAATAACAAAAACATAGCATAGAGCACCTGGATTTTCTGTATTATTTTTTCTGCTTAAGGATTGTAATTGCCAAGCATGTTCTTATCTCATCAACCATAAGGAAGTCTGTGCCTGACCTAGGATCTTTCTTTTTTTCAGAAACTTGTGGTGGAGAATGTTGATGTGCTAACACAAATGAGGACCAGCTTTGACAAACCCGACCAGATGGCTGCCCTCTTTAAAAGATTATCGTGTGGGTAACTCATGCTTTTTATAAGAATTAAGAAGACCCTGAAACTCAGTCTTCATTAGCTTTTGCTCAAATGTAAATATAAGTAGTAAGTTAGGAAAAGCATTCTTCACTACAGCATTTTTGCAGTGAAAGGATCTTGTAAGTGAATGGCTTATCTGTTTCATAATTTTTTTCTTACCATACTCTTAGTATCACATATTAAATATTTGATATCATTATCAGTTAATTCATGAACCCATTAAATAAGTTAATCTACCTTAATTTAGACCAAAGGAGATTTAACTTTTGAGTCTGTAACTTTCTGAAAATCAGCATTATTAAGGTATAGCTTATATAAGTAAAATGTGCATTTTAGTGAACAGTGTGATGGTTTTTGACAGATGTATACATCCACATGGGCTTCCCTCATAGCTCAGTTGGTAAAGAATCTGCCTGCAATGCAGGAGACCTGGGTTCGATTCCTGGGTCAAGAAGATGCCCTGGAGAAGGAACTGGCAACCCACTCTAGTATTCTTGGCTAGAGAATCCCCATGGATAGAGGAGCCTGGCAGAATACAGTCCATAGAGTTGCAAGAGTCATACCCGACTTAGTGACTAAACCACTACCGCTGTACATCCACAGAACCATTACCACAGTCAAGATGTAGAGCAGTCTGTCAGCCAGTCACTTCAGTTGCGTCCAACTCTTTGCAGCTACATGGAAGAGCATTCTCTTCACCTCAGAAAACTCATGATTCTTGTAGTCAGTTTGATACCCCTGACAATGACTGATCTCATTTCTATCACCATAGAAATGATAAATTAAGCTTGCCTGCTCTGTTGTATAAACAGTGTGTACTCTTTTGTATACATTGTTGAGATTCACTTCTCTTTGTTAAGTGAATCAGTAACTTGTTCCTTTGTATTGCTAACCTAGGATTCATTGCATGAAAATCTGAGCCTCCAACTTAAAATTTTTTATTACATATCTTCTTGATACTGATTCTTTGTGTGAGATATATTGTGAAATAACAGTGAATCTTAAGTGTTTATTAAAGTATGTTTATCCAGGCAACTATTTTAGATCCACTTGAGTTAATTTCATCTGCTTTTGTCCTTGAACAACAACCAAAAAAACTAAAAGTCACACTTCCTATTGATTCAATTTAATAAGCCTTTCCAACTTTAAAGACTTAGTGAAACCCTAAATAAAATACTTTCTATATTTGAGAAAACCAGAGAGTTTATTTTCCCAAATAAAAGATAATCCTGAAGTAAATTAAAGACATGCATAGAGTTTCTGTACTTCCTCTTTGATATTTTTCTTTTAAATGTTTTGCAGCTATATCAAATTTTATAGAACTATAAAATGACTTAGAGAATAACTTTTTTAGGCTATCTTATCTTATTTTTAAAAATACAAATTTATTTAATTAAAATTAATATAAAACTAAACTACAGGAACTTCCCTGGTGGTCCAGTGATTTAAGAATCTGCCTGCCAATGCAGGGACATGGGTTTGATCCCTGGTCTGGGAGGAAGGTCCCACGTGCCATGGAGAAACTAAGCCCATATGCTGCAGCTACTGAGCCAGTGCTCTAGAGCCGAGAGCCTCAACTGCTGAGCCCACACACCAGAACTTCTGAAGCCTGCATGCCTGGAGCGAGTGCTTCCCCACAAAAGAAACCACGGCAATGGGAAGCCCAAGCACCTCAACAAAGAGTTGCCACCACTCGTCACAACTGGATATAAAGCCCATGCACAATAATGAAAACCCAGAGCAGCCAAAAGTAAATAAAAGAAAAAAAAGTCCCCCTAAACTACATTTCAGTTTGCCTTTTACAGCAAATCAGTGTTTGCCGTAGCTATAAAGGGAAAGCAGCAAAAGAGGTTTGGAGGTGATGAAACTTTGCCACTGTGGTGATGATGATAAGCAGATCTACACATGTTAAAAGTTTTTCCTAGAACTGTGCCCTGAAAGGGGGAAAAATCAGGTTTATTCTTGGGAAATTTAGGAAATGAAATTTTTAAAATGAAAAAGATTGACTTGGTAGCATTCTACAGAAGAGTGTGAATAAATAGTACTATTGTTTAAGTCCCTATCTGATCTCCTTTCTTCATTGGTATACTGTATACTTGTGTTTTCTAGTATGCTTTACTTTATTCTTATTATTTTTGTTTTTCATGTTTCTTTCCTTTTTAAATACTCATTTGGCCACCCAACTGGCCTTACTGGCCTGAATTTCTTGCTAATAAACAACATTCTGACTCTGTCATCTGGTCAGAGGCAGCTAACCCGCTGCTGTGTCCAGTGATTATTTGCTATTACTTTTAACTCTCCTATTTGTTGAAATGAAGCAAAATATTTTTTGTGATTTTGGAAAAAGAAAAGGTCTGCTGAAGAGGGACCTACTAAGGGGATAGAGAAAGCTCCTCTTTGAGTTGAACAGTTTTCCAGAATACTCTTCTGTCTCCAATCTCATTTTTACCTTTGTGCTGAATTGATGTAGTTTTGTAGCAGTTTGATTTTCATAGTCAACTAACACATTCTTTTATATACCCTTAAAAAGAGAAAGCTATATAATTTATTAAAAGTAGCTCTGGGGAATTCCCTGGTGAACTAGTGGTTAGGTACTTTAACCACTGTGACCCTGGTCCAGTTCTTTGTGGAGGAACTAAGATCTCACAAGCCACACAGTGTGGGCCCCCCTCCAAAAAAGCTCTGAATTGGGAGACAATCTGAAATTAACTTTTGAGTTTTTCTGAATTTCTGTGTGACTTGAACAAATTTATTTATTGAAACTATAAATTAAACAAGATTTCTTACTGTGAAGTTTCTCAGAACTTTCAATATGCTGTTATTGTGCACATTTAAGAAGAATTTATAGATACAGTCTTTGGAAACTTTGTTAAATTCTGGGTAACATCGTTTGGGAAGTATATGATTGTATTACCCTACTTATTTTCTGATTGATTGCTCACCTTATTCTCTGGATTCTTTTTTCTGGGTTTCCTGTCCTGTTTTTTTTAGACTGGCATGCCCATTTGTTCTCACTCCTCCTTAATGCCCATAAATTGGATGACATATTCTTAGAGAAATCTTTTCTTTTGTTCTGTTTGTTTCATCTTTTCTGGATAGTAACAACTTCCTAGTCTCATTTCTTGACTAATCGTTTCATTAAACATCCTCTAGTTTTCTGGGTCTTCGGCACTCTGCCGAGTCCTGTAGGTAGATAAAAAGATTAATAGGACTTTACCCATGTGGAATTTGTATTTGTGCCTTACATTGTTTTGTTAACACTGCTATTTTGATTCTCATCACATTTTGGCTTATTTTATGCTTCTTCGTGTGTAGCAATAAAAGATGCTTATGGTAGAGATTTAAACCACACAAGAGGTAGAAAGTCAAAACAAAATAATTCATTCCTACTGCTCAAAAGTATAACTGCAGTTAACAGTTTTTCTATACATCTGTCTAGCAGTTTGTTATATATATACAAATGTGTGTGCGTATGTATGTTTCATGTAAATAGGATCCTATTTTCTTAGTTTTCTTGACAGTGCCTTTAGATTGTTACTTAAGGTCTAGGTTATTGTTCTGTTTGTATCTGCTTTTTTATTACCTAGTACAGTGGCTTGTGTATGAGGAGTAATTCAATAAATGTTGGCTTTTTATAAATGACAGTATTTATCCTTCTAATCCTAATTTCCCTTGATTTTATTTAACCAAGTTTTAATTTTGAATATAATAGTAATAAATTTCAGAATAATATTCTCTAACCAAAATGTAAATGATCAGATCCACTCATAGTCTTCAGAAACCTGGTCTTATTGCTTATGATCTTCATAATTGTTTTTTGTATCTGGACTCTCTGGACCTCAACATCTAGCATCTCCCCAAGTTCCAGGGCCATTTGATTTTAAGGATCCACTCTCAGCAGCTTCTTTCCCTAATCTTTCTTCTTCCTCCTCTCTCTACCGTTACTGTGATAGGATTATATAGGAGGCTGCTTATATGGTTGTTTCAAGATTCTGATGAACCATCTAAACCATTTTAAAGAGGAGTGTACTCCATTGGAAGTAAACTATAATTTCCTTAATTTTAATATCAACTTTCAATACCTTTGCCTCTTTAATCATTTGTTATAATCAAATTGTTTTTAATTGTGCCTTTTATCATGGGTTTTATGACAAAGAGTTTTTCCAAGGTTAAGAAAGAATCCAATTCACTCTCTTCTCTTTTCTCCTTCCTTCAAACTTAGCTGTTGACAGTGTCTTGAAGAGGATGACAATAATTGGTGTAATTTTATCCTTCCGGTCATTGGCACAGGAAGCACTCAGAGATGTAAGAAGCCATTTTAAGTACATATTCTATAGCCAAATACTCCTTTTTAATTTCCCAGAAATTAAAAGTAACTTTTACCATTTATAGTTGGCAGTAATATAACTAAAATTCCAGTTTTCATAGTTTATATGAAATAAGGCATATAGAAATCATAGTTACTAGTTTTTGTTTTGGTGATGTAATTCAGAAGATACAGCTTGCCTGGATATTGTGCTACGTTTTCAACTTCATTAAAGCATTTTCTGTTTTGACTGTACTCAGTTTGCCATCAAATGCATTCCATTAATAGATACATTAGAAAATCATATGAAAATAGACATAGTCAAATAATGTTATGAAAGCTGAAAGTAGTTGGTAACATTTCATAAATTTAGAGATTGCCTTTAAAAAATAATTACTTGTTTTCCTGCCTAGGTCTTGTCCTACCACATTCCTTTTCTTGTCAGTTCAATTGAAGATTTCAAGGATCACATTCCAAGGGAAACTGATATGAAGGTAGTAAAACTTATATTTATATTTTACTGTTTCTTAAATGAAATATTTAACATATATGAAGTAAAATTTAGTAAATCCTAAGCTATTATAAAGTTTAGAGTAATGTGTTAACATTTTTGCCTTTGAAAATGCATCTTTGAAAGCTCAGCACCAAAATACTATATAGGCATTTTGAAAGTCAATCTTCCTTGATGACCTATAGCAATGTAAAATAGGTTAACATCAGTCACCTTTTTTTTTTTCTTCAAAAAACATACTTCATATTTCCTCTATTATATAAATATCAGTTTAACCTTTTACTATAAGAATATAAATGTTTTAAGAGGATCTTTGTTATTATTTATGCAAATTCAGAAACAGTACAATTAATTGACTAAGGTCTCTGGGTTTCTTTAACTCTGTGGTCTCACATGTTGCTGTGGAGGATTCCTAAAAAATAAAACAAGCAAAAAACCCCAACAGAAAAATATACATCCTACTCAGAGGTGATTTTTTTTTTAAAGCCACAAGTCCCAGCCCCCACCAAAATAAAGAAAGGCATCTACTCCTCCATTTAGAAACAGAATTTTTAAAAACCCACCAACACCTGTTTTATTAACAGAATAGCCATAAGACATGAATTTCAGTCTCCTCCCCTTCACACCAGGGCCCCAGGCCTCTGTAAGCCAGCTCCAGCTCTTCTGCTCCCTACAGGAAGCCTCACTGTGACTTTTCCGTGGGGAAATGTGGAAGAGAGGGAGGGCAGGGCAGACTTTGCATATATAGTCATGGTTTTCAAGACACAATCTGCATCTCAGACAGACAAAAATACAACAACAGTCCAACTCTCATGTCTCCCACACATTTGTGCTATAAATTAAGTCAAGATTTAGGAGCATGATTGGCTCTTCAAATGGTTGGCTCTTCAAATGAGCATGGTTAGGAACAAGGAGAAAAAGAAAAATAAGAGCCAGAAATGTGAAGTGGGAAACACCGGATGGATGGGGTTTGGGAAGAAGCCAAGACGAAAAAGACACACAAACCCAATGGGCATCTTTCCAGTCCAGGCACAAAAGTGTTTCGGTCTCAAAATATCTCTCTTGTAGAACTCCAGGGCTTCAGAGAAAAAAATAAACTAAAATGAGGTAGCCAGGCATATATATGTGTGTGTGTGTATATAATTTATATATTATATAATATATAAAATATACTCAGCAGAAAAAGAAAAAAAGACAAGTTGATGTCTAGTTTCTTCAAAAAAGAAATAGGCAGTGCAAATGAAACGAGCATGAGTAACAGAGTGCTGTCAGAGGAGCGATGAAGCAAGATAAGTTACAGAGTGGATGAGTGAAAAGGCCGTTGTAGTTGGGTTTGCTTTTTTATATTTCAAAATAAAAACCAGATCACAGTATTCCGATGAAAGCTTAAGTGAAGGTAGACATTTTCCTCGTCTCCCCAGGGCTGGAGGGATTGCTCACTCCCACCCTTACCCCCACTTCCAGGTGCACAGTAGCCCAGTCCCTCCTCCAGACCCCTGCTGGGAAGAGTGGATGGTAGGCAGCATGTCCAGGAGAGGGGCAGGGATGGCAGAGGTGGACAACCCCCCACACACACAGAAGGGGAGGGAGGCTGGGAGGGAGGCAGGGGCTTCCGATCATCACCCCACCGCGTCCGTGGCAGGAGGGCGAGCTGGGCGGGCGGGACAGGTTGGTGCTGCTGCCCTCACCTGACCGTCTCACTGCCCGTCATCTGCCAGAGGCCCAGGTTGATGCTCTCCAGGGCGCACTTGGTGATGCGGATCAGTCACCTTTTCCTTAAACTGATAGCTATTTATACATGGTCATAAGCAGAATGAAAAAGCCAATGAAATGAGAATTGTTTTGTTTTAAATAAAGCTAAATTCAGCTTTTATTTTTTTATTTTTTGATTAATCAATTTATTTTTTGCTTTACATTATTGTGTTGGTTTTGCCATACATTGACACGAATCCGCCATGGGTGTACATGTGTTCCCCTTCCAGAACCCCCTACCCACCTAAATTCAGCTGTTAAAAATTGATGTTAAAATGTCTTATAAAAGGATGTTAATTATGGGTTATAATTTTTAAAATTAATATCCTGTTTTAAATAGAGAGTTTAGTAACCTTATGAGCATCCACAGGTTTCATTTTGAAAATTTATTGGCAGCAAAATACAGCCACGGATTGAATCACAGCAAATATTTACCAGTGGTTACACATCTAGTACAGGCTTCCCAGGTGGCGCTAGTGGTATAGAATTCACCTACCAAGGCAGGAGAGGTAAGAAACGCAGGTTCAGTCCCTGGGTTGGGAAGATCCCTGGACTAGGACATGACAACCCACTCGAGTATTCTTGCTTGGAGAAGCCTATGGACAGAGGAGCCTGGTGGGGCTGCGGTCTGTAGGGTCACAAAGAGTCAGACACAACTGAGGGGACTTAGAATGCATGCATGCACACATACACATCTAGTAAGTGAGCTATTATACCCATATTTGCTAAATTTTTATGTTTCTTAAAGGTTATTATTCTTAAAGATTATTATTTTCATGTTTCAGAAAGATTATTTTCTCATTTGTGTAGTTTGAAAAGTCTTGACTTTAAAAGTTATTTCTAAACTTTTTGTCTGGTGTTCAGCTGTCTTCTCAAATTTATTTTTGAGGCTTTCATCACTTGTTCTATCCTTCTCTTGCTCTCCTCACTTTGTTACTGTACCCCTCTTTTCATTCGGATCCTGTGAGATGACCAAAGTTTGCTGTGTGCGTTCTCACATTTTCTGTTTTGCTCTATAATTATTCTTCCTGAAAATCCTGGCTTTTTATATTATTGCCTTTTGAAATCCTGTTTATCTTAATGCTTGATTCAATTGCCATCTTCTAAGAAATATTCCTGAATCCCCAAGTGATCATTTCTTCCTTTTCTTCCTTTTAGTATTATCAGAGAATTTTTTGTTGGTTCATTGTAAAATTAAATATATTCAACCTTGTATTATAGTTGGGTTTTTACAGTTAAATTTATACTAGATTGTAAATTTGTTGTAATATCAAGAGCTATCCTGTTTAGGTAGTTTCTAAACTGAAATGTTGAGCAGTCAGAATATCCTTGAAATCCATATGTGATACCAAAAACACTGGTCATTAGAACTTGCTTTATCAGGTTTTAAATTAGTACTTCTTTAAAAATCTATTTTAATAAAGAATTTATTAATCTATTTTTAAAAATATTTTAATAAAGAATTTACTGTATTTAGATATACAACATGATTAGGCACTGAACTACTGTAATTTTTAAAGTATGGACATAAACATAAGCTCATTAATTTTGATTCACTTTTTTTTTTTTCATATCTTTTGGCTTGATCTTGCTCTTACACCCATGTTTCCAAGAAAAATGATAGATTTAGAATGATTCTATTGGTATTTGTCACTGCAGATACACAAGTTTTGTTTGGCCTGATAGTATAAAGTTATAATCAGCAACACACACACAGTGCTAAGTCAGCTGTTCAGTATAGTTAGTCGTACTGTATAGTTCCTTCTTCAGCCAAGTTTTTTAAATTCTCTAGTGTTCTTATAGGCAACTCGAATTTAAACATTATGTATTTTTTCTTACTAAAGTGAGATTTCTCAGAAATTTGTTAGTATATTTCTTAACTCTAGTTTTTATATTTTTTAGGTTGCAATGAATGTGTATGAATTATCATCAGCTGCTGGATTACCATGTGAGATTGATCCTGCCTTGGTGGTAGCCCTTTCCTCGCAAAAATCAGGTAAAATACATTAGTAATTATCTGGCTCAGACAGTAAAGCGTCTGCCTACAATGCGGGAGACCCAGGTTCCGTCCCTGGGTTGGGAAGATCTCCTGGAGAAGGAAATGGCAACCCGCTCCAGTACTCTTGTCTGGAAAATCCCATGGACGAAGGAACCTGGTAGGCTGCAGTCCATGGGGTCGCAAAGAGTTGGACACGACTGCATGACTTCACTTTTGCTTTCTTTCACTTATTAAATAACCAGGGCAACACAAATATAGATGTAATACTTATCTGTTCAAGTGTCTGCTTTATATCAACGGAGTTTTTTGTTTGTTTTATTTTTTCGGTAGTTGGAATATATCAGTGCAGAAAATACCAAGAACCTTGTCTTCTGGAGCTTATGTTATAGCACAGTCATCACAGAGATTAGATATTTAAGTCTTAAGACTAGATAAAGTTTTTAGGCTCATTTAGTATGCAGAGGTGAAGAGGATCAGAGTCTGAGTCCTGGGCCAATCTCAAGTTTAAGAGTTCAGAGAGAAGAGGAGGAACTACCAGAAGAGAAACTGAGAAGGAAGGATCTGTGAAGGAGAAGAAAAAACAGGAAAGAATCACTTCCATTTGAGTGAAAAGGAAATGGTCAGCTGTGTAGAATTAATAGGTATGACGAGAGCAGTGTCAGCGGAGTCCTAAAGGCAAAAAGCTCATTAAAGAGGGCTGAAGAGAAAATAGGAGAAAAGAAATTAGACATAATGAGTATAAAACAACTCTCTTACAGAGTTTTACTGTATAAAGGGGAGCAAAGAAAGAAAACTGTAGTAGCTAGAGGCAGAAGTAAAATCAAGGGAAGATATATTTTTCAGATGGGAAAATAACAGTGTTTGTCTGCTGACGGAAATCATCTAATAGATACAAGCATTGTTATCTAGAAAAGGGTGTCTTGGGAGTTCCCTGACAGTCCAGCGGTTAGGAACTAAGATCCCATGAGCTGTGCCTCAGCCAAGAAAAAGAAAAAAAAACCCTAAAACATAAATTTTTTTAATGTATAAAAAAATATGAAAAGTGTGTCCATTTTAATTGGACTAGAGCTACTTACCGTAGAAAGTCTGTGCATTATTGTGTAATATTAAATATTTAAACTATTTTAAGATCAGCTCTTTAAAATGTATTACTCAGAATTCCAGTTTTTTCCACAAAGTAAAATGTTTCATCTATTTCTGGTACTAAAATGCCTTCCCAACTTGGATGTAACATGGTGTTTGACTCAGTTCATCAGTTCTTTCTTGATTTGACATTAGTTTTGATTCATCATTTATGCAGTATGTTAATTATAGTCACATAGATAATTATTGCGACCAGCTTGATTTGCCAGGGCTGTATTTTTTATAATCAGCCAGGTTTAAAAAAATTTTTTATTGAAGTGTATATAATTGATTTACGGTGTTGTACCAGTCTGCTGTACAGCAAAGTGACTCAGATATACATGTAAATACTCTTTTCCATTGTGATTTATCACAGGATATTGAATATAATTCCCTGTTGTTTGAAAGGGAAAGTGTTGGTCATTCAGTCGTGTCTGATTCTTTGTGACCCTATGGACTGTAGCCTTCCAGGCTCCTCTGTCCATGGAATTCTCCAGGCACGATTAGGAGTGGGTGGCCATTTCCTTCTCCAGGGGATCTTCCTGACCCCAGGATCAAACCTGGATCTCCTGCTCCTGTATTGCAGGCAGATTCTTTACCATTTAGCCACGAGGGAAGCCCATGCCATATTTTAGATTCCACATATATTATATGGCATATGCTCCACATGATATCATATGGTGTTTGTCTTTCTCTTTCTGACTGACTTCATGTAGTATGATAATTTCTAGTTGCATCCATGTTGCTGCAGTTGGCATTGTTTTGTTCTTTTTTGTGGCTGGGTAGTATTCCCTTCATCTGTTGATGGGTATGTCTTTATCCACTCATCTGTTGATGGACATTTGGGTTGTTATCATGTTTTGGCTATTGTGAGTAGTCATAATCAGCTAGATTTTTCAAATATATTCTGACTCTTGTCTCATGTTAAATTCTTAATTACATATAGTTAATGGAGTGACTCGAAGTTCTCAGGTACCAAATAAGTGAAGTACCTAGATAACACACAATTTTAGTATAAGGATACAATAAATATTTTAGATAGGTAGGTTATTTTACAATAAATATTTAAAACCTTAGGACAGTGTTACATTTATTTATGACTGGTTCCTCATGTCTTCTAAAATGAAGAGGTTAGAAATCCAGTTTACACATTTATATCTTTTTAACAGTAATTATCAGATCACATGTATATCTATTTTAGAAAAAAATTGAGTTTTTTGGATGATTTGGCAGAGTAAGTTAGGAAATAATTTTCTATACTGAAACATAGAATTTTCCTATTAAATAGTTTATTAGTTATCAAGTAGAAGATTTTAGGATTCCAGTTATTCTAAATATATTTTTAGTCCCGTAACCTTACAATTTAAAAAAGAAACAGGAAATTTTGCCTTACTGTTTTTTTAGATGTCCTTGAAATACGCTTAATGACTTGATAACGGCTGATACTATTGTGTATTATTTTTATGCATTCTGTATTTCTTGTAACAAAATTGTAATCAGCTCTATAGAGACTCAGTAAAATACATAAAAATTAAAATGTGCTATTCTGATTTAGATCATCAACTCTTAACTAATCTTGAGAGAAATACTTTGATGTTATTTGTAATTTTTCTGCCTTAGAAAACATAAGTCCAGAAGAAGAATATAAAATTGCCTGCCTCCTCATGGTCTTTGTGGCTGTTTCTTTGCCCACACTGGCCAGTAACGTGATGTCTCAGTATAGCCCTGCTATAGAAGGTAATAGTAGTTTAAAATTGTTTTGGCACTGGGAAAGTTATGAGTTTTGATATAGTAGGTACTTTTCAAGTAATTGTGCATTTTTTTAACATAATAAGTGGATTAAGTTTTGCTACTTACTAGATGTGTAATCTTAAAAGACTGAATTTTTCTTTTTCTAAGCCCCAGTTTCTCCTGTACATATGAAGTGTATACATGTGAACCTGTGGGTACCTGCATGTGTGTGTGGCAGGGGATAGTGAAGGGACTATCCACCTCTTAGGATTATTTTAAGAATTGAAAGGGGAAATGTTCGTAAAGCAGCTAAGCACTTAATAAGTTTCCAAGACAGTGTAAAATTGATGTGTGGTTTCTTTTAGGGGTTTTTGAAAATGTGCCTGTTTAATACAGCTATGGTTGTTGCTCTCTTCTACACTAATTTTAAAAGCACTAGTTCTCATGAAAGTAAAGAGAGGGCAAGGCAGGTTATGCCTCAACTCTGTTTTTAATAATGCCACTATTTATGTAGATTATAGAGTCATTAAAGATTTGATATTTTGGGGTCACAGAAACCACAAACCTATATGCACTTTCTCAGGGCACTGCAACAACATACATTGCTTGGCCAAAGCCATCAACCAGATCGCTGCAGCTTTGTTTACAATTCACAAAGGAAGCATTGAAGATCGGCTTAAAGAATTTTTGGCGGTATGTATAATCAAGCAAAATCCATGACATTTTTTTAGAGAAAATTAAAAACCACAACTGTGGGGTATAATAAAGTAAATTCTCTTAATTTATTTATTTTTAGAAGAAGAAGCAGGTAAATACAGAGTATTAAACTCAAGGAGCAGATAGGTTAGCGTTTTTCCCCTTGGCTTCGCAGTCTCTTATTGCTAGAGCTCTGCACTATGATTTTCTTTTCTGAGTTTGGACTGCTCTAGAATTTTGCCTAATGTTTGAAAGAGAAAAAAACAAAACAAAAGAAAATTGAGGCAAAGGATAAATGATCCCTCTAAAAGGATATATTTTATTTATTTCCATTTATTTGGAGAAAGTCTGTGAATGGAGACGAACTCTAAGACTACTACTCACTGCCAAAAGAAAGTAGTAATGCTAACTCTAGCCTCATGAAATATTGCTCTTAGTTTCTGTGGAAGTGTAGCTCTTTCTTTCCTATTTTACTTAAAAGTTGGCACTTATGATATAAAGAACCCTAGAGTTTTTGCATCTTTTCAAGTTATAAATCCTGTTAGCTTTTTAAAATTCTTTTTTTTTAATTTTTAAAGCAAATGTAGTACTAATTGGAGAATAAAATAACACCTGTTTCAAAGAAAACAGTATTAAGAGTTAAAATTTTTCTTTTTCATTTTATTTCCTTCATTCAAGACCTAATGTCTTAATCTCACTGTAGTATTATTAACTCAAACTCGTGTGAAATTTTCTTATTTGGAAATTAAGAAATATAGTTAATACAGATGTTGGGAAGAGAAAAAGGAATTTAAATTGATGTGGGTTTTTTTTTTTTTTGACTTGTCCAAAAAATCAGTTTTAAAGACCAGTAAGAATATATGATTACCTTAACCAAATATTTATTATTCCAATAGTCAATATTGGAAATCATTCTAATAATTTTACAGTATCATTTATTATCTTTGCATCTGTTTATACCTTAATAGCTCTTAAATTGTTGCTTGAAAGTATAGAACCTAAGCTCTCTTTTCAATTGAAATGTGTTGCAAGTTGAAGCATACTGAAAATAAATATTTGGTGAAAGTGTTACTTTAAAAAAACTTACTTACTTAAAATGTATGTATACTTTTAAGCTTGCATCCTCTAGTCTACTGAAAATTGGCCAGGAGACAGATAAAACAACTACACGAAATAGAGAATCTGTTTATTTACTGCTAGATATGGTAAGTCTTATTTTAATTTTTGTTAATCACAAAAAGGTTGCAGTCATTCCTAATAGTATTTTCTTGGTAGTTTAGTCATTAAATAGTAATAAGAGCTGATGTACTTTTTTGACCAGTTATAGTCACTCCACCCAAGCCACACACTTTCTAATAATTGCTGAAAAGACTGCCATATGGTAAGGAATCAGAAGACAACAGAATGAATCACCATTACCTGTAGAGTGTTCTTTTATAAACAGTTTTTCAACCTATTGGGAAACACTTGGGCTTTATATTTTCCTAGTCTCCCTAGTTTCATCTCTTCCAGTTTTCTGAATGTTCTGTTTTCTGACTCCATCTCACACATCTAATGACATTTCCTGTAACTAGTCAGTTCCTTCTCTTTACTGCCATGAAGCCAGCTGTGCTTGTTTCTGTGGTGTGATTGTTTCCTCACTTAGAATAATTTCCTTTATCTTCCGAGGTCTGTGTCTAGCCTAGGAATGATTCGTAGGTCAGATCCTTTTTTTAGATAGGCTTTGATTACTTTAGCCTACATTGATTTTTCTTCTCTTTTGAAAACTCTAGAATTTAACAGCTTTCCACTTAATCATAGATGGCCTGAGGTTTGATTTGGCTTTTTAGCTTAGTGTTGCATTCCCAGTTAGACTTGATGATATGGACCACATTTTAAATAAATGGTATATTGTTGAGGGCAATGCAAATGCTTGGTATTTCCTGTGATTAACTGATTTAATTGAGAAGAAGTGACTTAAAATGTTTTGATGCATACACGATGGCACATTTACATTTCAGATTTTAAAGTAAAAGTAAAAATTTCTATGTGTTCCCAGTAAGAGCTATATAAAATTATGCTTTACTCATTGTCAGTAAATGTTTCCATTATCAATAACTTAATACATTTTTGGAACTTTTCAGATTGTGCAGGAATCCCCATTCCTGACGATGGATCTTTTGGAATCTTGTTTTCCTTATGTCTTGCTGAGAAATGCTTACCATGCTGTCTACAAGCAAAGTGTTACATCCTCTGCATAGAATAGCTACTTATTGAAGACAAGCACGCATTTTTGTTGCCTCTGTTTTACCTGTAAACTGTGGAACTATTTGACCTTAAGACCTGAGAAACAGTTTTGTGGATTATAAATTTCTTTCATATGGTTGTATTTCTGATCATCAGTTTCTTAATATGGTTGTACTTCAGTATACTTGGTTGATTTAGGTTGCACATTTATGGAATTCACTGAAATTATTCCAATAATTTTAGAATATCATTTGTTTGAAAAGCATACATTCTCTATGTTTTTGATATTTGATAATGAAAAAAAAAAACCTTTGCTTGTTTATTTCTGAAAAAGAATTGTATTTAGTGATTATTTTAGATAGTGATATTATAGCATTCATTGTGTGTAAATTATTTCATATAGGGAAGAGTTCTGACCTGTACCTATTATGGTTCTTATTGAAAACAAAACTGGATGTGCATTTCTGTGATGTTATGAATACATTTCTACTTTATTTTGAAACATTTGCCAAACTAATTACTATAACACTGTATAACATTAAAAGTGTTCATGGACTGCTTAGCATTAGGAGCAGACTGTGTCCCCAAATTCTAAAACAGCAGCAAATATTGTTGCTTGTATAAAGCTTAATAATAATTTTTAGACTAATTTCCACGATGCCCTGTTGGCATTAGCACTACCATTGTATCCTGCTGTATAATAAATAATCTTAAACATTTATCAACTGTTGATACAAATGTTAGTCCCTAACCACTTTTTATATGTTTTAAATTTTTGAAATTCAAGTGTACCTGACATAATGAAATAAACACTAGACTATCACATTTCGAATGATTTCTTTTTGGGATCCTCAGAAATTTATTCAGTAAAATGGAAGTTTTTTCATTTAAACTTAGTTTAAAATAAACCAGTTTATTTTAGGTATGTCTAAGTAGCACATTGATACTAGGTCACCTATTAGAAGATTTGCTTAAATGTTTTGAAAAATATTCCACTAGAAAAAATATTAAAATTAGAAAATAAAGTTGCATAACATTTTTTAAAAATTAAGAGCTAAAAGGAAACTTGTGTGCCATCAGCTTGCTAATTTTTATCGATGAGAAAATGGACAGATTTATTTGAAAGATTGGGGGGAAAACACAGAATGATCACAGAACTAATAAAAATGTTGAGAACTGCTGTATCAGTCAGTAATGAATGGGAAAGATATAAAGAGCCTGTTGCTTCGCAGTTGACATGGAAGGCAGAGCACCTCATTTAATTTGAAAACTAAGTGGATATTTTGCTCTTTGATTAGCCTTGTAAAGACTTCTTCTCATGAGCTGTGTATCTGGATATCATAGAGCTTCTGTTGTTCACAGCTTCTTATATATACACTGGTAACTTGTGTTAAGATAAAGCTACTGTGAACCTAGTTATAATTTTTTTGTAGTTCAGATACTGGAATGAAATTGAAGTGCCACAAGACTATATTTCTATTTTGTGTATGGTTTCTCCAGTTTATACTTAAAGCAGGGAATAGTTGTCACTATCTGTTGAAAATTTCCAGTGGTAAGGAATTTTTTAATGAAATCACTTTAGACTTGAAATAACCTAAATCCACAGTAAACAGTTGAAAGTAAGATTAAATGCTGTTTGCTCTGAAATACTAGGATCCTAGAGTGGTAATAATTTGTCAGTAGTAATATCCTCAAAGGTAAAATAGGCATTTTGAATATATACACTTCCATTGGGGTAGTATGTGGAAGGGTTAAGACATTATTTATCCCTCCTCAGGTGAAGAAAAAAAATCACTCTTTCATAATCTTGTCAAGTTTATCTTGCCCCAGTTTTTTCCTCATATACCTAAACTGACTGACTCACTGGTGTGCTATGAGATTGTTCTTTGCAGAGAGTCTTTCTACCCCTCCCCCCAAACAAATTTTTAAATAAAGTTAAAAGTAAATTGCCAACTACTATTTTTAACATCTTGTTTGTCTTAACTTTTCTTATTTTCTTCTGAATTTATACTGCAGCATACTGATTTTGTTGTTTTCTCTACAGTAATGTAATCATAACATATATACTTGCCTGTAATCTATTTATTTCACTCAAGTAGAAAAAGTCTTTGATATTTGATATTCTTTTTAATGCCTCTTTGTATACCATAACTAGTTTAAAAGTTTCTTTTGGATGAACATTTAGGCAGATTTCTTCTTTTTCATTGCAGGCATACTTTGGAGATATTGTGGATTCAGTTCCAGGCCCCTATAGTAAAGTGCATATCACAATAAAACAAGTCACATGAATTTTTTGATTTTCCAGTGCATATAAAAGTTATGTTTACACTACACTGTAGTGTGTTAACTGTGAAATAATAGTATGTCTAAAAAAACACATACGTTAATTTAAAATGTTTCATTGTTAAAATAATGCTAGCCATCATCTGATAACGCAGAGTTACTACCACCATTCAATTTATAAAAAATGCAGCATCTGCAAAGTGCAATAAAGGAAAGCGCAATAAAATGAAATATTCCTGTATTATAAATAATATCTTGGTGAACTTGGGCTTTCATCTCCTTTAGCATAATTTCTTACAAGTAAACTTGCTTGGTGGAAATATGTATACGTTTTAAACCTATTAAATTTCCCTCCAATGAGATTATATTAGTTTTACCCTTACAATTGTGTATTTGAGTATAATTTCCTCCTGTGGCAAACTGTTGATATATACCAATTTTACTATTGTTGATGCATCTTTGCCTCTTTAAAAGATGAAACATAAATGTTTTAATTTGCATATCTTTGCTTATTAGTAAAGTGGAATATCTTTTTTAAGTTTATTTGTTGTTTTTATTTAATGAATTACTCATTGTCAAGTGGAATGGTCCAAAGATTTTTTTTAAATGCCAATGGGACATATTTGCATGTTATTTTTGTGCATGTATTTAGAATTGAAAACGCCCCCAAACAATGTTAAGTATAGTGATATGATTATTAAAATATAATCTATAGTAATTAATGTTAGTATACAACTACTTTGATTACTGAATTTTAATTGACCTTTAGGAGTATAAAGCATTTATTTCCAAATCCAAGTTAAGAACAGCATTGCTATAAAAAGGTATATACCTGTTGAAGGAATGAAGGGACTTCCCTGGTGGTCCAGTGGTTAAGACTCCAGGCTGCAGTGCAGGAGGCCTGGGATTCAAACCCTGGTCCGAGAACTAGATCCCACATGACACAACTACCACGGGCTGCAATGAAGATTGAAGATCAGACCTGACACAGCCAAATAAGTAAAAAAAAATTTAAATGAAAAGATACCCAATTTAAGTATATAAACTACAGAGTAGATTGAAATTATGTCAGGACACTAATTCCTCAATTCTAAACTTAAACTGTTAAACAGGTGTATTGTAAGTTACACACTAAGCTAATTCCAAAAGGTACTCTATATGTAGGAAACTATCTAAAAGTTTTAACCTCATTTCTCAGAGATTTCATTTAGAAAACTTTATGTTCTCAAGTAAAAACATCTACCAATCAATGGCTGATTCATGTTACTGTATGGCAAAAAACACTACAATATTGTAAAGTAATTAGCCTCCAATTAAAATTAATTAAAAATACCAATCAAAAGGTGAAAAGGTTTAAGGCTTTCCTGATAGCCTGGTATACATACTTTAAAAAAAAATCACTTTCCCCCTAAATTGATGTAATTAATATTAACCTTTTAAATTACCAGTAAAATAGCCAATTAAATCACATCCTGTAAAGTTAACTTGTAAAGCTCTTTATATTTTAATGTGCTTGCTAAATTTGTGTTTCTATCATTCATTCCAGCACGATCTATTTTTTGGAAAGTTCCCTTTTTACAGAATACTTTGGAACCTAGGTAAAGTGGCCATTTTGTTATTAAATATTCAGAGGAAATAGAAATCTAAATCCTATATTAAGTGTAATTAAGAAAGGAAATCACTCCTTAGCTATCATTAATCCATCTTCTTTATTTACTGTAATCACTACCTATTTTTCAGATGGAGCTAATACAGGATTTCTGATCACAAAGTGTCCTCTATTCGGTCAGTTTGAGAGCACAAGTCTGAACTGTTGAAGATTGAAAGAGATGACCCCTGCCTCCCAGGATCTTGGAGTGAACTTTGTACGGGTTTAAGTCATAGTTTAATCAGCTGTTTGTTCTATTGTGCTAGTGTTGGAGTTTCTTAAACCACCCCACCCCAAAGAGTAAAATATTAGATGCTCACTACCACAGGACTAGAAGACAGTTGGAAACTTAGAGTTAAGGGAAGACTGAGTCCAGAAAATTAAGTCAGAACCTGGCTTTATAGGCTGTAATTGGCACAGTGCTATTGTGATAGTTGGGAGAGTCTGATGCCGTTTAGTAAGTATTGGCTGATGCTGTGCTGTGCTTAGTTGCTCAGTCATGTCTGACTCTACGACCCCGTGGACTGTAGCCCAGCAGGCTTCTCTGTCCATGGGGATTCTCCAAGCAAGAATACTGGAGTGGGTTGCCATGCCCTCTTCTAGGGATGTTTCGAACCCAGGGATCAAACCAGGGTCTCCTGCATTGCGCATTGGATTCTTTACCATCTGAACCACCAGAGAAGCCCAAGAATACTGGAGTGGGTAGCCTATTCCTCTGCAGGATCTTCTCAACCCAGGGATCAAACCAAGGTCTCCTGCGTTGCAGGCAGATTCTTTACCAGCTGAGCTACCAGGGAAGCCCAAGTATTGGCCAGATGAGATCAATGTAGTTTAAAGTAGCAATACCCTTAACCAAGTCTTTGTGTTTCCTCAGTTATTAAAACAGTGAAAAGTGGAAGTGTTAGTTGCTCAGTCATGTCTGACTCTCTGTGACTCGAAAGAGGGGCTTGGTAGGCATGAGTTGCCGAAAGTTGGATATAACTGAGCAACTAACACTTTTCACGATAAAACAGTACCTTAGAGTTAAAATAAGGTGTTCCTTCCTTTCTGTTAGATTCCTATTCCTTTTGTTTATTCAACTTATCTCTTAATTTTCCCTTTTCTTTACAAGAGGTAACCATGGAACTTGACACACAAGCTTCCCATGACTTCCATCCTGGATTCTCCAGTTAGTCATTGGCACTCTTCCTAATCATTGACTTCTTTTCTGCTGATAAATTCATTCAGCAAATATATATAGATTCCTGGTCATAATAGTGAGCAAAATAAAGAAGTTTACACTTTACACTTTACATCGTTAAGTTCTCATCTTAACCATGATGGACAGAAAAAGAGGACACGTCTGATGGTGGTAGGGAAAGTATACGGGATGATGAGCTGAGTGAAAGAGTTGCTTGGAGGCACCACTTTAGAAAGTGTCATCTGGGAAGGCCTCTATAAAACCTGAAGGATGATAAGAAACCAGAAATGGACAGAGAGAACCCAGAAGGTGAAAACAACTTGGCATACATGAGAAGTAGAAGTATACAAATTAGTATTTCTGTCATAAGGAGAGCTTGACAGAGCCTAATTTGGCTAGCTAGAGCTTTTCCTTTCTCTGGTCTGCCTGTCTTGCTTTGTTCTTTGATTGTATCTTAAGAGTTTATAGATCCAATCAAGGCAAATAGGTTATAAAGAAGGAAATGAAGTGAACTTACTGATGTAAGAATGATAAAGTCTGTTATATACCATCAGGTTTTTTAAACCAAGCTCAAGTTCTATCAGTGAACCATAATCTACTAGTTAATGTGCATGAAATCATGTCCACCTTTCTATTATAATGACTTGCCTCGGAGATTTCAGCTGTGTTATTTGTAAAGACTTGTGAATGAATAATCCTTAAAGTAGTGTAACTCATATCTGTTCTTCATCCCTTTTTTATAGTCACTTGAGCATGAACCATTATTTCATTTGATTGTCTTGGCCTGCATTTCAAAATAGACACCTTTCTTTTTTCTAAAGATATGCTATGACCTTTTTCTCCCCCTTTGGGGAAAATAATCAGTTTGAAATCTTAAAATTTTTTAATCTTCAGTGAGAAATGATTTTGAGTTATTTGCTCCTGTTGAAAACTATTTATTGACTCTGTTCTTGTGTTATTTTCAGAGTGGAAAGTTGTTTTAAGTATATTAAATTGCATTCTTGTATGAGCTGAACTTTCTGTACCCATTGCTGTAGTTAACATTTCAAGCCTGCCTAACTGAAATGTTGCATTTCCAAGAAAAGTTTTCAGCCTGTCATTGTGACCTGAAAATAAAATAGGATAAATTAGCAATCTAGTCAGGAACCTAGCCATAAAGGGCCGTATCTCATTTCTGATTAAGTGCATACACCTTGACCCTTACTTCTTTCTATTCGGAAGTAAGATGGACGGACAAGTTCTTGGTGTAGGTTCTGGTCAGCTTTTTACATGGCATTCACAAACCTGGAAAGCAAGTGAGCCGGAGATGGGACTGTGGGGTATGCAACCTTGATGACTGCCATGTGTTAACTCTGGTATATGGCTGAGCCATTCGTAGTGCACGTATTGACCAAAAGCTCAGTGATTGAGTCTTGAAATTAATATTTTGCAAAGACCAAAGTTAAAAAGGACCAGCATAGGATATAAGTTCTACATGACTAAATTTTACTCCAAAATTATGTTTTGTTACATCAATTGCATTTAAAAATTGTAATGTAGTTCAGAATCATTAATTTCTCGGTTTTGTCAGTTGCCCAGTTGCTCCCACCCTCATGTTAAACTACTTATTTAAGGTATTAAATAGTTGCTGTCAAGTATATAGCAGAGACCAACTCATGATTAAGTTGCCATCACATCATTAACTCCATTAGTAAGTTAACAACAGTTCTTCTTTAACTCCTGGATTTTAAGTTGTAGGGGTCAGTGGTGATGATAAAATTTTATTATTCTCAGAGACAAACTGCACTATTGGATAATGTGTTCAAAAACAAACCTAAAATATGGTGCCATGCTTTTTCTAATGTTTTTTTGTATGGATTTATTGCATTACACATTTGACTGAGAGAACAATTGTCAGTAAATGTAGGTTCTAGAAATGTGTCAGTGAAGCGATGTGACTGTCATGATAAAAATATGGCCTCTGAATTTCAAGTTATGTATCATTTTTAGTTGCATGCACATTCACACCAATTTCAGCATCTTCTCTGCAGTAGAAAGATGATCTTTACAACAAGTATCATGTAAGAAATATTTGCATTCCAAAGGCAAATTCGTGCTTAAACTGATGGATAGAATTCAACATGTAAAGCACATGGGGAGATTTTCACTCCAAGTTACAATCTAAAATGTTTATTTGAAAGAGAACATTCAATGATTAATTATAAATTGAGATGCCATGCTAATTAAGTATGACTGTAACCTTGTGTAATTACATAGTTATTGATTCTACACAAGCTCTGGGTGTCCGAAAGCACGCTGAAGTGGGCATTCAGCTGTTAAACCTTGTCAGGGTTTAAAGTGGAGCAGATAATGTACAAGTTTGAGGCAGAGGCTGAACTTTAGTTCATTCCTAGTTCTTACCTTCAGTCATAAATGTACAAGGGTCCTGTGTGCAGCTGAAAGCAAGGCCCAGCTGGCAAAACTTGAGGTGGGAGCCAAGAGAAAATTTGACCTTAACTGTTAATAGGGGCTTTGTCCAAACTGAAAATTTTGACTAGGGTAATCGAGAGCTAATGTTTACTGAGAGATCCCCATTTACCAGATACTGCAGTATAAGTTTTATCTAATTTAGTCCTCTTAAGTGTCACTCATTTTGTTCTCACAGTAACCCTACATGATGATTATTCTCATTTACCAGTGTGGAAACAAGCTCAGGGAAGGTGAGTCACCTGACAGACTCACACTGCAAGGAAGAAGCAGGGCCAGGATTTAAATCTGGCCCAGAGCTGTACTCTTATCTTTGCATTGTCATATATGAGTGGGCTTTTTTTTTTTAATCCAAAACTATCTAAAGCTACACTAATTTAACTGCAGCTCAAGGAACAGAAGAATAACCCTTACTCAGTGCTTACATTGTGTCATTCTCAATGCTAGACATTTTCATGTTCTTTAGTTATCTCATTTGATCTCCAAAACCAAATTACTTAGTAGGAATTATTTTCTGAATTTTCATATACAAATGGAAAGCTGTCTCAGCTTTAAATCCCTGGCCCCCGTGTCACAAAAATGGGTGAGAGCACTAATAATTAAAATTGTTCAGTGATGGCTGTCGGATTTCTTGCCTATTTGTTGTTCAATCGCTCAAGTCTTGTCTGACTCTGCAACCCCATGGACTGCAGCACGCCAGGCTTCCTCTTCACCATCTCCCAGAGTTTGCTCAAACTCGTCCATTGAGTCAATGATGCCGTCCAACCATCTCGTCCTCTGTCATCCCCTTCTCCTCCTGCCTTCAATCTTTCCCAGCATCAGGGTCTTTCCTAATGAGTCAGCTCTTCACATCAGGTGGCCAGAGTATTGGAGCTTCAGCTTCAGCATCAGTGCTTCGAATGAGTATTCAGGGTTGATTTCCTTTAGGATTAACTGGATTGCTCTCCTTGCTGTCCAAGGGACTCTCAAGAGTCCTCCAGCACCACAATTCAAAGGCATCAGTTCTTGCCTCTACTGCTACTATATTGTACACTTTCCAAAAACAGTGAAAAGCATTTTTTTTGGGTAAAGAACAGTGAGCTTGAGGATACATGCCCACATTCTGTCCTTCATGACAGAGTTTACCTCTACACTTTTTCTCTGATCCTTCATAGTTTAATCTCCACCAACCCTAATTTCTTTCCTAGTCTGTCTTCATGCTCCCTTGCCTCTCCAATATGTAACAGATAGTATGTCATACTTACCAATTTTGAAAAATACTCATTTTCATTTTGAGGCTCAAACTCACATAGTATTTACACTTTCTGTGTTAAGAAGACTTATATTTTAGTGAATTTGTGATGCTAACCCAACTATTGAAGTGAGATCCTACCTTGGAATATTCAGCATTTAGTCTAGTATTACACTTAGTGTAGGGAACTCTATAAACATGACTGATTAAATGATTCTGCATGAATGAAAAATAACCTTATCTTCAAAATAATAGCTAATATAATACTTGAATGAAAAATGCATTATGTAGCAGTGATTATAATAAAGGAGCATTTTAGTCTTTTTACCTAGATAGAGCCTTAGAAATTAGCTACTTCAAACTACTCAAGGGTTAAGTAATTATGCCAAAGTTGCATAGAAAAAGACTGGAACTAGAATACTGTTTTCTTGATTCTTGGTACAGTGCTCTTTGTGCTGTGTGATACTGCTTCATATAGTCTTAATCATAATAAGCATTCACTGGTTCTTAGTAGGATTTTAGCGGTTGATGTGTGAGGTATGATGCCATGTCATCAAATTAATCTGGGATTTGAATCCAGCTCTCACTTATAGATGAATTGCTTGACTCTTCTGATTTTGTATCCTTAAATGTAGAAGGGGTTAGTAACTATTGTAAGAGCTGTTGTGAGAATTAAATAAGATTTTGTATATAAATCAACGAGATTAGAAAGCCTGCCACACAGGTATTCAGTTAATAGTGGTTATTTCTCTGATATTATTAGGCTATTTGGTTTTGCTTCTTATAAAACTGCCTTCTGAGAGTTCATCACTTTTTTAGGAATAGTGTAACATCACAATTTACATTCACGAGAATGGATGTTTTTGTGTCAGGCTAAATTCTAGCTCTGGTTTGAAAGTCATTACATTGTCTTATATAGGAAAAAAAATTTTTTTAATCTGCTCTATACTGTAATACTTTATACTGTATTTTTGTATACCACACACCACAGATGTAAAGCTTGTATTTTCAGATATCATTGCAACATCTAGAACAATTTCAACAATTGCTCACTGAAAGCCTCTGTATTTTCTTCATGTTGTTTCTTAGTCTGTCTCTTATATTCATCACCTCCCTTTCCTTAGCACGTCATCCTCTCTTTTTAACCTTGTAGGTGCCTTTATTATTTACTTACTTTATTACTTACTGAATCACAGGGTATTTGTTACATGCCTGTATCTTCTTCAATTCTGGGAAAGCTGTAAGGTCAGGGTCCATGTTTATTTCATCTTTCAATGTACTCATACCCCCAGCCCTGCCTAGCCTTCAGAAAATATGCTGTCAGGTAGAAAAGGCTGATGGCTAGACAGATACTGCAGAACTCCATTGCTGATGATGCTCTTTCCTTTATGATGAGCGCAAATAGTTTTTTTCCTCTTTATTCTTATGGAGGAGCACAGCATTATTAGTTACAGTAGGTGTGGGTTTCTAGCACCCAGAGCAGAGGTAGCTCAATGGTGACACAAAAAAGTGGTTTCTGTGATTTCTCCTAATGAGGTGACTCACATGTCCAGAGTATCTGGGGGAGAAGGTGAGGAATCTGAGCTTCTTATATAAATAGGCATAAGAGTGGGAGCACTGGCAGAATATCAAAAAGGTGTTCCATGTTATAGGGAAAAAATTTTTTTTTAATTTAGAAATTAAGTAAAATTCCCAGGACAAAGGGGTTACCCAGGTGGCACTTGTGGTAAAGAACCTGCTTGCCAATACAGGAGATGTAAGAGACACCAGTTCAACCCCTGGGTCAGAAGATACCCCGGAGGAGGGCGTGGCAACCCACTCCAGTATTCTTGCCTGGAGAATCCCATGGAGAGAGGAGTCTGGTGGGCTATAGTCCTGGGGTCATACAGAGTCAAACATGACTGAAGTGACTTAGCAAGCACACGCTAAGGACAAAGAAGAAGGACCTTCAGAGAAATCACAGAGTGACTGCTCAGGTCACTGTCCTGAAATAGAGAAATGATCCTTTCAGTGTGGTGACTGACCTCTAGCTAGAGTCAGTACTTCATAAAAGAGGCAGGAGCTTTGAGACACTTCATTGTAATCTTATCCCTTTTCAGAAATACCTCCCATACTCAAGCTGCTCTGCTGGTCTTCTCATGTCACTAGGCACAAGGATTAGTAGTCCTTGAAATGTTATCCTATCAGTATAACTTCACATCTAGTCTCAAGACTGCACTGGCAGTTAATTCCCTTGGCAACTGATCACACGGTGAGGACCGACCGGGCTCATTTGCTTCCACGACAGCCAAATACCCTTGAAGAATAAATGCCTCTGCTGCCGGAGGTCACAGCACCCAGAAAGTGTTTAGAGGAAGCAGCTGATGACCTCTCCAGTGAGTTCTGCTATTCTTGTCTTGTCAGAGCCCAAGTCCAGCGGTCGCTGGCAATACCATGACTTCCATTTTAAAGACCACGCGACTCAATATATTCTCTTCTGGAAAAACAGTCTGCACGTTGACTCTGCAGAATGTGACAGTGGGAAGATAGTTGTGCTGTTTTAAGAACAGCTTCTGAGTCCCTCAGGCTATGCTATGTAAACCTCTGGTAGGAATTCTGCTTTGCTTCGTATATTCACCTCATTGTTCCTTCGAGGTGAAACTTCATGAAGTTTACCCAGGGTGAGCCCTCATAATGAGTTTAATTCTCTCTGCATCTGAGAAGGAGGACACCTTAAAAAGTACCTATATTCCTAGGGGGTGGGGCGGGGAACACCCAGGTAGAGGTGTTCACAGGACTCTTTGCAACCCCATGGACTATACAATCCATGGAATTCTCCAGGCCAGAATACTGGAGTGGGTAGCCATTCACTTCTCCAGGGGATCTTCCCAGCCCAGGGATTGAACCCCCGTCTGCTGCATAGCAGGTGGATTCTTTACCAGCTGAGCCACCAGGGAAGCCGTCTAACAAGAAACAAAGGCCATCTCTACCACAAGCTTTCTGTAACATCTGTCTAGCCATCAACCATTTCCTCCTTACAGTGTGTTTTCTGAGGGAGAAATTTATTACAGAGAAGTATGTATCCTGACATTTTCAATCTTGAAATTAATAGAGCCCTTCATGTACTTCTAAATAGCTGAAGTTCTAAAGAAACTCAGAAAAGGAGAAGATCCTGTGGCACTTTATCTTTTTATTTTAATTTTATTTATCACTGGACTGCATTGGTTCTTGGCTGCTGTTCACAGGTGTTCTATAGTTGTGGCAAGCGGGGGCTACTCTGCTTGCAGTGTATGGGCTTCTCATCGTAGTGGCTTCTCTTGTTGTGGGACTTGGACTGTAGGTGTGCAGGCTTCGTAGCTGCAGTGCGCAGGTGTAGTTGGCCCATGGCGTGTGGAATCCCCCCAGACCAGGGGTCAAACTCACGTCCCCTGCATTGGCAGGTGAATTCCTAACCACTGGACCACCAGGGAAGTCCTGCGGCACTTTTAAATGCACGGTATTCTCAACAGTGATTATGGGAGACAGTGGGTTTCTGAGAAATTGTATACTTGTTTTCTGTTTTAGCTGAAAAATCTTTCAAAGACTGATAAATGTTCAAAGTAATGCTTGAGTAGGGAAATTAAAGAAACAAATTTCCAGCTTTAATTCTACTCCTCCCCCAGAGAATTATATCTTTCCAGAGTCCCAAACCTCAGCAACTATTATTTCATCTCCCTCTATTTTCCTTCTCCATCCCACATGATTCTAAAATTAAAAGAAACAATTTATTATGTCATATCCTAGCAGTGGTTCAATAAATATTCTTTTGAAATACCTACTACATACCAGATACTAGAGGTAGAATGATAAAAGCCAAACGAAAACAGTTTAACTGGTCTGGTGACCTGCCCTACTAACAGCTTCATCTTGGAGAGATATTCCTAATGAGGGCTCCCTTCTGTGAATATAGATAGGTGAATGCATTAGAAAATGAGTGTGAGATAAACAAGTAAAATAAATTACACTTAAATAGAATTCAACCTGGGCTGGACTTCCCTTCCTTCCTCCCTCCTCCATTCCTTTCTTCTTTCTTTTCTTTCTCCCTTTCTTTTTGAGATCTGGCTACAATATTGTTCTAGAGCACATATTTTAATTTGGTAGAAGGCATGCATAACAAAAGTGAAAACCTGTAACTGTTAGCATATATACTATTTATTCTAGTGACTAGGGAATGATAAGTATTTTATCAAATTACACTGTAACATTCAAATTTCATCTGTATTATGGCTAATCGGCCAAGAATTCGTAACTCCATAGAATGGAAAAAAAGTGTATTAACTTGTAACAACAGATCATTGAACTTACCAAATGTACCTTTCCTAATTCATATTTTCTATCTTATGCCAAAAAAATAGTACCTCCCTCAAATACATGAGCCATGCCATGCAGGGCCACCCAAGATGGACAGATCATAGTGGAGAGTTCTGACAAATGGAGAAGGGAATGACAAACCACTCCAATATTCTTGCCTCCAGAACCCTATGAACAGTAGAAAAGGTGAAGAGATATGACACGTGAAGATGAGCCCCCCAGGTCGGTAGGTGTCCAATATGCTACTGGGGAAGAACAGAGAAATAGCTCCAGAAAGAAGAGACTGGGCCACAGTGGGAACAATGCCCAATTGTGGATGTGTCTGGTGGTGAAATGAAAAGACCAGAGCTGTAAAGAGATTTATGGCATAGCAACCTGGAATATTAAGTCCATGAATTAAGGCAAACTGGACGTAGTCAAACAGGAGACGGCAAGACTGAACATTTTAGGACTGGAATGTGAAAGTCAGGAGATATCTGGAGTAACAGGCAAGTTTGGCCTGGAGTATAAAATGAAGCAGGGCAAAGGCTAACAGTTTTGCCAAGAGAACACACGGGTCATAACAAACCTCCTCTTTCAACAACACAAGAAATAACTCTACACATGGACATCACCAGATGGTCAATACCCAAATCAGGTTGATTATATTCTTTGCAGCTGAAGATGGAGAAACTCTAGTCAGCAAAAACAAGACCTGAAGCTAACTGTGGCTCAGATCTTGAGCTCCTTATTGCAAAATTCAGGCTTAAATTGAAAAAAGAAAAAATAGGGAAAACCACTAGGTCATTCAGGTACAGGTATAACCTAAATCAAACCTCTTATGATAATACAGTGGGGGTGATGAATAGATTCAAGGGACTGGATCTGATAGAGTGCCTAAAGAACTATGGACAGAGGTTCATAACATTGTACCGGAGGTAGTGACCAAAATCATCCCCAAGAAAAAGAAAGCACGAAGGCAAAGTGATTGTCTGAGGAGACCTTACAAATAGCCAAGAAAAGAAGAGATGAGAAACGCAAAGGACAAAGGGAAAGATATACCCTACTGAATGCAGAGTTCCAGAGAATAGCAAGGAGAGATAAGAAAGCCTGCATACGGGAACAATGCAAAGAAATAGAGGTAAACAATGGAATGGAAAAGAATAGAGAATTCTTCAAGAAGATTGAGATACCAAGGGAACATTTCATGCAAAAAATGGCACAATATAGGACAGAAACAGCAAGGACCTAGCAGAAGCAGAAAAGGTTAAGAAGAGGTGGCAGAATACATGGAAGAACTACCCAAAAAAGGTCTTAATGACCAAGATAACCATTATGATGTGGTCACTCACCTAGAGCCAGACATCCTGGAGTGTGAAGTCAAGTGGGCCTTAGGAAGCATCACCACCAACACAGCTAGTGGAGGTGACGGAATTCCAGCTGAGCTGTTTCAAATCCTGAAAGATGGTGCTGTTAAAGTGCTGTACTCAATATTTGGAAAACTCAGCAATGGCCGCAAGACTGGAAAAGGTCAATTTTCATTCCAATCTCACAGAAGGGCAATGCCAAAGAATGTTCAAACTACTGCACAATTACGCTCAATTCACATGCAAGCAAGGTAATGCTCAAAATCCTTCAAGCTAGGCTTCAGCCGTATGTGAACTGAGAGCTACTAGATGTACAACTGGATTTAGAAAAGGCAGAGAAAGCAGAGATCAAATTGCCATCATTCATTGGATCATGAAGAAAGTGTGGGAATTCCAGAAAAAATATCTACTTCTGCTTCATAGATTACACTAAAACTTTGTGGAACACAACAATCTGTGGAAAATTCTTAAAGAGATGGGAATACCAGACCATCTCACCTGCCTCCTGAGAAATCTGTATGCAGGTCAAGAAACACCAGTTAGAATCATACATGGAACAATGGACTGGTTCAAAATTGGGAAAGGAACATGGAAGGCTGTATATTGTCACCTTGCTTATTTAACTTCTATGCCAAGTACATCACATGAAATGCCAGGCTGTATGAAACTCAAGCTGGAATCGAGATTGCTGGGAGAAATATCAATAACCTCAGTATTCAAATGATACCACCCTTATGGCAGAAAGAGCAACTGAAGAGGAGTCTCTTGATGAAGGTGAAAGAGGAGAGTGAAAAGGCTGGCTTAAAACTCAACATTCAAGAAACTAAGATCATGGCATCCAGTCCTATCACTTCATGGGAAATAGATGGGGGAAAAAAGTAGAAATAGTGACTGATTTTATTTCCTTGGGCTCCAAAATCACTGGGTATGATGACTGCATTCACAAAATTAAAAGATGCTTGATCTTTGGAAGAAAAGCTGTGAAAACCTAGACAGCATTTTAGAAAGCAGAGACAGCACTTTGCTGACAAAGGTCTATATAGTCAAACCTATGGTTTTTCCAGTAGTCATGTATGGATGTGAGAGTTGGACCATAAAGAAGGCTGAATGCCAAAGAACCAACGCTTTTGAACTGTAGTGTTGGAGAAGAATATTGAGAGTCCCTTGGACTGCAAGAAGATCCAACTAGTCTATCCTAAAGGAAATCAGTCCTGAATAGTCATTTGAAGGACTGATGCTGAAGCTGAAAGTCCAGTACCTTGGCCACCTCATGCAAAGAGCTGACTCACTGGAAAAGACCCTGATGCTGGGAAAGATTGAGGGCAGGAGCAGAAGCAAGCAACAGAGGATGAGATGGTTGGATGGCATCACCAACTTAATGGACATGAGTTGAGCAAACTCTGGGAGATACTGAAGGACAGGGAAGTCTGGCAGGCTGCAGTTCATGGAGTCACAAGGTTGGACACAGCTTAGCGACTAAACAACAACAACAAATGCATAATTTTTTACAGGTCATTGGAAAAGAATACTGTACAACAGAATTGTTATAATGTGCTAAAAATGGCATTTGTATCTCATTGGCATGTGGATAACTAGTGTGAAACCTCTTTGATCTTTGCTGGCATTTTAGCTGAAAATATTTGGACATCTTTTTTGGCAGTAGCAAAGACAGCACTCTAGTGGCTGTTTATAGTGATCAGTTGTAAGCAACAGATAAGATAGTCTTTGTTGAAGTCAGTTCATTAATGCATAATAGGCAATATGTTGCCTTAAAAGCAAATGCGTATTTTTCTCATATGAAAAAATCCCCCTGGTTTGCCAACATCAAAGATATTTAAAAGTGGTCTACATTTTCTTTTCCAGTTGATTCTGTGTGGAGAGTACTGCAACCCTCTGAGTTTTAGTAGTTTTCTTTTTTAAAATAAAAGGAATTGTTCAGGATATAGTTGATACTGTAACTACTCAGATGTCTCAAGCTTTCAAGGGCTAGGTACATTTGCTGATTTGTTTGCATTTCCTATTCCAGCTAGAAGAATTCAAAGACATGAAAAGTCTTGTGAAAAATGTATAAATAGTACAAGAGGCATCTTCACGTATGGGACTTCCCTGGTGGCTTAGATGGTAAAGCGTCTACCTACAATGTGGGAGACCCAGGTTCGATCCCTGGGTTGGGAAGATCCTCTGGAGAAGGAAATGGCAACCCACTCCAGTATTCGTGCCTGGAAAATCCCATGGAAGGAGGAGCCTGGTAGGCTACAGTTGACAGGGTTGCAAAGAGTCGGACACAACTGAGCATCTATACTTCCATTTTCAAGTGGGTTGTCAGAAAGAGTACAAATTATTGCTTTCTAATACAATTATGAACTTAAATTGAAAAAGTTTAACTGTCTCAAATTTATCCAGGCAGTTATAAAAGAGTACATAAGGGAAGGTTTCCCCTGAAATATGTTTTTTTAATTCAATAAAGGTTTTCCCCCCAGCTTTATTGAGTATAGTGACATATAACATTACATAAGTTTCAGGTGTAAGAAGTATTGGTTTGATACACTTAAATGTTGCAAATATATATATTGCAAAATGATTACCACCAGAATATTAGCTATCACCTCCATCATGTCCCATAATTATCATTTCTTTTTTGTGGTGAGAACACTAAGATCTACTCTCTTGGCAACTTTCAACTACATAACACAATATAATTAATCATTAGATTCTCAGAATTTATTCAGTTTATAAGTGGAAGTTTGTACCTTTTGAACAATATCTCCTCTTTGCCCTGTCCACATCAGTTCAGTTCAGTCACTCAGTCATGTCCAACTGTTTGCGACCCCATGAATTGCAGCACACCAGGCCTCTCTGTCCATCACCAAATCCCGGAGTCCACCATGTCCATTGAGTCACTGATGCGATCTAACCATATCATCCTATGTTGTCCTCTTCTCTTGCCCTCAATCCTTCCCAGCATTCAGGTCTTTTCCAGTGAGTCAGCTCTTCATATCAAGTGGCCAAAGTATTGGAGTTTCAGCTTCAACATCAGTCCTTCCAATGAATATTAAGGACTGATTTCCTTTAGGATGGACTGGTTTGATCTCCTTGCAGTCCAAGGGACTCTCAAGAGTCTTCTCCAACACCACAGTTCAAAGGCATCAATTCTTTGGCGCTCACCTTCCTTTATAGTCCAACTCTCACATCCATACATGACCACTCGAAAAACCATAGCCTTGACTAGCTGGACCTTTGTTGGCAAAGTAATGTCTCTGCTTTTCAAAATGTTGTCTAGATTGGTCATAACTTTCCTTCCAAAGAGTAAGTGTATTTTAATTTCATGGTTGCAATCACCATCTGCAGTGATTTTGGAGCCCAGAAAAATAAAGTCAGCCACTGTGTCCACTGTTGCCCCATCTATTTGCCATGAAGTGATGGGACCGGATGCCATGATCTTAGTTTTCTGAATGTTGAGCTTTAAGCCAACTTTTTCACTCTCCTCTTTCACTTTCATCAAGAGGCTCTTTAGTTCTCCTTCATTTTCTGACATAAAGGTGGTATCATCTGCATATCTGAGGTTATTAATATTTCTCCTGGCACTCTTGATTCCAGCTTGTGCTTCTTCCAGCCCAGCATTTCTCATGATGTGCTCTGCATAGAAGTTAAATAAGCAGGGTAACAATACACAGCCTTGATGTACTCCTTTTCCTATTTGGAACCAATCAGTTGTTCCATGTCCAGTTTTAACTGTTGCTTCCTGACCTGCATACAAGTTTCTCAAGAGACAGGTCAGGTGGTCTGATATTCAAATCTCTTTCAGAATATTCCCCAGTTTATTGTGATCCACACAGTCAAAGGCTTTGGCATAGTCAATAAAGCAGAAGTAGGTGTTTTTCTGGAACTCTCTTGCTTTTTCAATGATCCAGTGGATGTTGGCAATTTGACCTCTGGTTCCTCTGTGTTTTCTAAAACCAGCTTGAACATCTGGAAGTTCATGGTTCACGTATTGCTGAAGCCTGGCTTGGAGAATTTTGAGCATCGCTTTACTAGCGTATGAGATGAGTGCATTCGTGTGGTAGTTTGAGTATTCTTTGGCATTGCCTTTCTTTGGGATTGGAATGAAAACTGACCTTTTCCAGTCCTGTGGCCACTGATGAGTTTTCCAAATTTGCTGGTGTATTGAGTGAAGCACTTTCAGTGCATCATCTTTCAGGATTTGAAATAGCTCAACTGGAATTCCATTACCTCCACTAGTTTTGTTTATAGTGATGTTTCCTAAGGCCCACTTGACTTCACATTCCAGGTTGTCTGGCTCTAGGTGAGTGATCACACCATCATGATTATCTGGGTCGTGAAGATCTTTTTTGTACAGTTCTTCTGTGTATTCTTACCATTTCTTCTTAATATCTTCTGCTTCTGTTAGGTCCATACTATTTCTGACCTTTATTGTACCATCTTTGCATGAAATGTTCCCTTGGTATCTCTAATTTCCTTGAAGAGATCTCTAGTTGTTCCCATTCAGTTGTTTTCCTCTATTTCTTTGTTCTGATCACTGAGAAAGGCTTTCCTATCTCTCCTTGCTATTCTTAGGAGCTCTGCTTCAAATGAGTGTATCTTTCCTTTTCTCCTTTGCTTTTCACTTCCCTTATTTTCACAGCTATTTGTAAGGCCTCCTCAGATAGCCATTTTGCTTTTTTGCATTTCTTTTTCTTGGGGATGGTCTTGATTCCTGTCTCCTGTACAATGTCACGAACCTCTGTCCACAGTTCATCAGGCACTCTCTCTATCAGATCTAGTCCCTTAAATCTATTTCTCATTTCTATTGTATAATCATAAGGAGTTTAGGTCATACCTGAATGGTCTAGTGGTTTTCTCCACTTTCTTCAATTTCAGTCTGAATTTGGCAATAAGGAGTTCATGATCTGAGCCACAGTCAGCTCCCAGTCTTGTTTTTGCTGTCTGTACAGAGCTTCTCCATCTTTTGCTGCAAAGAATATAATCAATCTGATTTTGGTGTCGACCATCTGGTGATGTCCATGTGTAAATTCTTCTCTTGTGTTGGTGGAAGAGGGTGTTTGCTATGCCCAGTGCATTCTCTTGTCAGAACTCTATTAGCCTTTGCCCTGCTTCATTCTGTACTCCAAGGCCAAATTTGCCTGTTACTCCAGGTGTTTCTTGACTTCCTACTTTTGCATTCCAGTCCCCTATAATGAAAAGGACATCTTTTTTGGGAAGACCTTTTCTAGAAGGTCTTCTAGGTCTTCGTAGAACTGCTCAACTTCAGCTTCTTCAGCGTTACTGATTACGACATAGACTTGGATTACTGTGATATTGAATGGTTTGCCTTGGAAACGAACAGAGATCATTCTGTCATTTTTGAGATTGCATCCAAGTACTGCATTTTGGACTCTTTTGTTGACTATGATGGCTACTCCATTTCTTCTAAGGGATTCCTGCCCACAGTAGTGGATATAATGGCCATCTGAGTCAAATTCACCCATTCCAGTCCATCTCAGTTCGCTGATTCCTAGAATGTTGACATTCACTCTTGCCATCTCCTGTTTGACCACTTCCAATTTGCCTTGATTCATGGACCTAACATTCCAGGTTCCTATGCAATATTACTCTTTGCAGCATCAAACCTTGCTTCTATCACCAGTCCCATCCACAACTGGGTATTGTTTTTGCTTTGGCTCCATCCCTTCTCTCTTTCTGGAGTTATTTCTCCACTGATCTGTAGCATATTGGGCACCTACCAACCTGGGGAGTTGGAACCGGGTCCAGTGTCCTATCTTTTTGCCTTTTCCTACTGTTCATGGGGTTCTCAAGGCAGGAACACTGAAGTGGTTTGCCACTCCCTTCTCCAGCGGGCCACATTCTGTCAGACCTCCCCACCAGGACCCGGCCGCCTTGGGGGGCCCCACGCGGCGTGGCCGAGTCTCACCGATTAGACAAGGCTGTGGTCAGACTGGCTAAGTGTGATTCTCTGTCTGTCCCCATCGTTGCCTCGTAATCACTATTCTAATCTCTGTGTCTATGCCTTTAGCTTCTTTAGATTCCACATGTAAGTGATATTTGTATAAAGACAGTATTTGTCTTTCTTTTTCTGATGTGTTTTGCTTAGCATAATGTTCTCAAGCTTCATCCATGTTGTCACAAATGGCAGCACTTTCTTCTTTCTTGTGGCTGAATAATATTCCTTTATACATATACACCATAGATTATGTGAATAGTTATATGCCAACAAATTGGCTAACCTAGAAGAAATGCGTAGAGTTTTGGAAACATATGCCTATCAAGACTGACTTATTAAAAAAAGATAAACTAAACAGACCCATAATGGCTAAGAAGATTGAACCAGTAGTCAAGCCACGTGGCTCAAAGTATCTCATTTCCCCGACAAGGGATTGGACTTGGGCCATGGCAGTGAAAGCTCAGTATCCTAACCACTAGGCCACCAGGAAAAATTCCCCCTTTGTCTTTTATGAATATGCTGTAGGATTTTGCTTTGTGGCTACCATGAGGCTGACATAGAACATCTTGTACAAATAGTCTACATAGGTACCAGTTTAACTTCAATCACCTACAAAAACTCTTTTACTCCCCCTTTTATGTTTTTGATGTCACAACTTACATCTTTTTATATTGTATATCCATTAAGAAATTACTGTAAGTATAGCTTTCTAAAAATACTTTTGTCCAGTATCTTTTCTATTAGAGTTAAGTAGTTAACATACCTTATAGTATTAGAGTATTCTGAATTTGACTATATGTATAGTTAACCAATGTGGTATATACATATTTTCATATGTTTCATGTTAGTAATTATCACCCTTTCATTTCAGTTTGAAGAGTTCCTTTCAGCATATCTTGTAAAGTGGGTATTGTGGTGAAGAAACTTCATTTCTGAAGGTAGTTTTCCTGGGTCAGTTATTCTCGATTGACAGTTTCTTTCTTTAAATACTTCGTATACATGATTTCATTCTCTTCCGGTCTGGTCAGGTTTATAGTGAGAAATCTGCTGTTAGTCTCACGGAGTTTCCTTTCTGTGTATTTGTCTATTGGATTCTTCAGTTTTCTCAGTGTATTCTCTAGCTCTAAAATTTCTTTTTGGTTCATTTTCATGTTTTCTATCTTTCTGTTGAACTTCTCATTTTATTTTTCTGTTGTTTTCCTAATATCGTTGAATTACATATCTGTATTCTTTTATAGTTCTTTGAGCATCTTTAGAACAACGATTTTGAATTGCTTATTGGGCAATTCTTGTATCTCCATTACTTTAGGGTTTGTTAAAGATGGCCTACTGTGTTCCTTTGGTGGAGTCATGATTCCCTGGTTCTTTATGATCCCATGTAGCCTTTCATGGATGTTTCCACATTTTTAAATAACTAGCCACCTCTTCCAGACTTCATGGATTGATCTCAGCAAGAAAAGACTTTCACCTGTGGGTTGGGGCGAACTGTGTCCCTGGGTCTAGTGGTACCGAGTGTGGGGACACATGGTGGCAGTGGGTCCAGGGGTTCCCTTATGTCTCGTTGGCTCATGCTGCTGAGGTCCACAGCATGAACAATTCTGTGGTCCTTGGGAACGCTGTGGGAGTCTGCAGTGGCTGCACGAGCTGATGCGGTCCTCAGTTAGGCCTCTGGGTCCAGCAGCTAGTGACCAGGCCAGACAGTGATGGTGGCTAGAGCTGGTAGTGTGCATCCGCCTGTCTGCTGGAGGTGCCTGTGCGAAAGCTTGATTCAGCTGCAGACACACACCTAGTGGTGGGGGCCAGGGTGGGCAGCAAGGGCTGGAGGAGATCCCGGTATGCTCTCCTGTGACTGCATAGTCTCCCCACTGCGGGGGAGGACAGTACTGGGGGTCAGGCCAGGAGGATGCAGGCGCACAGCCAGAGGGGTTACCTCTAGCAGTGTGGTGCGGTTGTGCAGGCTGGGGACAGACGACAGGGCCTGCCCTAAGACCACAAGCAGTTACGGGGACCTTGGGTGTCTGCATGCCCATCAGTGACTGTATTGTCCCCCATCGGATGTGGACACTGTGGTGGACACTGGTGACAGGTGTCAGGCTAGTAGTGTTCAAATACAAAGCTGGAGTATTTGAAGTACTATATGAAGTACGCTCTAGGAAGAGGCTGTGAGCTCTGGGGTCTAGGCTGGCATCCTGCGCTCATGTAACCACAGAGGCCTGGGCTGGCCACCAGGACAGTCACTTTAAACCATGCCTGCTTTTCTTCCTTGTTCCTAACTGTCTGTATGTGTCTCAGCTTTGCCAGTCTCTGGGTGGGGGTGAAACTGAAATTGGATCTTCATAAGGTACCCCAAAGGCTGGGGGAGGTGGGTGCTCACTCTCTCCACTCTTCCTTTTCTGGTGAGGGGAACTGTTTCTGGTTGTCCTCTTTTCTTTCTAGAAGTTCTCTCCTGGCCCTGAGTAATGTTATCTTGAGGAATGGGATAATGCAGGCGAAATGAACTTCCTTCCTTCCCTTGTGAGGTTACGCTCAGATTTTCGCTCTCCTACCTTGCTGAATGGACTCCAGAGCTCCCCAGAGCTGTTTCTGTTCCCAAAGAGCTGGCTAACTGCTGATCTTTACTGAGGGGTGGAGGCTGGGGCTTTCTGCATCACTGTTTAGCAATCTCTCTCCTGCCATCACTTCAGGGAGTTTGTGACAAAGGCTCTGTACTTATATGTGTGTATGTGTTTTCCTAGAGAATTAATTCATATTGGTCATCAGATTTGCAAAAAGGCCGGGGAAAAGGTTAAGAATGACTATATCATATGACATATAAAATACTTCTTAAACAAATACTTGCATTGGACTCTATTTCTTCTTGAAAGATTTAATACGCATCATTTTTCTAGAAAAATGTTTCTCCTTTAGAAACTCCTCAGCTAACAAATGTGAGAGTCTGTTACTTCACCATCAGCAAATGAATAAACATTAAAAAAAAAAAAGTTTTCTTTCCCAGAGCTCCTTGCCCCCCTTTTCTGCAATCTCTCACATCTGAGAAGCAAAGCACTCCTGAATGTCACAGGAGCTCCACAGACAAGTTGTGGCCCCAGTGCCTCAGGGCCATTTGTCCCTCCAGACATGAAGTCCTGGCTGTGCAGTAGGCCCACCTCTCGTGGGGCTCTCTCTCTTTGTTTCCGTGCTCTGAGAGCAAATTTAATAAAGAATACAGAAAACGCCTGATGGGCTACTCAGATCCCAGGTGCCATCTATTTTGGCGGCCATGGGACTGTCCGCCTGATGCCTGCCACACCCTGCACGGTGGGGGCAGCCTCCAGATCCTGGGCAGCTCCAGCCCCTGTTGGGGCTCGGGCTCCTGAGGGGGTACCAGGACTGCTCCCTTCAGCCTGTGCTGGAGCTCCGGCCCCACTGAGGCCCAGGTCCAGCTGCGGAGGCTCTGGCTCCTCCTGAAGCCGTGGGAGGCTGGGGAGGGCAAGCACGCAGCAGAAGCCAACTCTGCCCACTCCTTTACTTTGGCGCTCTGGCACCTTTTGCCCCAACAGTCAAGCTTCCCATGCTCCCAACGCCCCCATTTCTCTCCGCAGAGGCTGGATCCTCTTTTCTGCCTCTCCCCATGCCCACTCTGAGTTCCTCAGCTTCCTTCTGCCTGGCTCTGCTCCTCAGCCAGCAACTCTGTTTTTGGTCTAAGGAAGGAACTGGTGAGGAAGGAAAGCTAGAGAAGGGGAGGGAACGGGGTGGGGGTGGCGGGGAGAGGAGGGGGCAGAGCCTGAAGACTTCCAGTTGTGATAACCTAACTTTGAATTGATCCAGAATGAAACCTTTTCTTCCTCCTAAGCTGCAAGTATTTGAAAAGCTCACTGGTGTCTTTGGGGTGGGAAATTAGCATAACTTCCTTTTCTCTCAGTCGGGTCTTCCAGCCTCCCAGTGGGGTTTCTCTTTGAAATAAGAGTCGAGTGTGTGGAAAGGATTCAGGAGCAAGGCTTTAAGGCCAAGAATAAAAGCAACCAGCCTATTTCCCATCCAGAGAGGTAACCAGATACAGCTGTAACTTTAGACTGAAGTGCTTGGGAAAATGAGTCTTATTATTATTTATTATTTTTTAAGAAACAAATGTAGATCACTGAGGACAGGGCCTCAATCTAGCTTTGATGATCTAGTCCAGTATACTGTGTAAAATATAACAAGCTAGTTGATTTATTTCCTTAGGGAAAAAACTTAAAATTAATCTTTTAAAAAAAACAAAATGATTATATGTCAATTTAGAAATACAAACCAGAGATTCTCAAACACCCAGAGGATACAATAGACTTATGGCCCGTTGCTATTTCCTTCCTTATTGGCTACATTCAAATCTGAGCAATTGCTGAAGGAAGTTATAATTCTCTGGCATTTTGACTACCTGTGGGAGCTATAATAAGATCTCAGCTGAAACAGGAAACATCCTATAAATCCCCCTTGTATGACTGGAATTGAATGTAGTTTATGATGTTTGCAATAGTCATGTAACTTTGTTGGGGGGAACAAGTAAATCACATTGTAAGTTACATATTACCAAGTAGCCTCTGCTGAATAATAACCTGTTTTGTATATTTGTCACCTCTTTGTAACAGCGGCCTGTGTCTGCACTGTAGTTAACACACAATCAACTGTGAGATATTGAAATGAAGAGAAAAGAGGCATTTAACACTGAGTTTGTGAAAGGTTATATGTAATGGGATTCCCCATGACCAAATTATACCAAAAATGATATACTACATTTTCTTAGTTTGAATAGAAAAAAGTTAGGTGACTTAAGAACTAGGGACTATGTCAAGAATATAGTTTCTTGGCTCAATATATATTTTCAAGGAATTATTATTTATGAACCTGAAGGATTACTATGCCTTGTCTTTCTTTTAGCTCATTCAAAAGAATCTCAACATAGTCATTCTTTAATTACTATCCCTGGAAAACTGACCTTGAAAAAAGAAAGAAAAAAACAAACTATTATATTTTTTTGAGTCCAATTCATTTGAAAACCCTGTATTGGAGTTACCATATATGTGGGTTTGAACCACACTCTTTTTGTTCAAGTCAGTCCATGCAGTTCAGATTCAGGATACCTGTGGTGCCAGCCCCGCCTGACTTTGCATCTCCAACCCATGAACTAAGCAAGTCGTAGTTGTTCAGCTGCTAAGTCGTGCCTGATTCTTTATGACCCCATGGACTGCAGCACACCAGCCTTCCCTGTCCTTCACTACCATCTCCTGGACTTTGCTCAGATTCATGTCCATCGAGTTGGTGATGCCATCCAATCATCTTATTCACTGTTGCCTCCTTCTCCTCCTGCCCTCAGTCTTTCCCAGGACCTTTTCCAAAGAGTCATCTCTTTACCTCAGCTGGCCAAAGTATTGGAGCCTCAACTTCAGCATCAGTCCTTCCAATGAATGTTCAGGACTGATTTCTTTTAGGATGGACTGGTTTGATCTCCTTGCATTCCAAGGGACTCTCAAGGGTCTTCTCCAGCACCCCAGTTAGAAAGCATCAGTTCTTTGGTGCCCAGCCTTCTTTATGGTCCAACTCACATCTGTACATGACTACTGGCAAGACCATAGCTTTGCCCTCACAGACCTTTGTCAGCAAAATGCTGTCTCGGCTTATTAAAACGCTGTCTAGGTTTGTCGTAGTTTTTCTTTCAAGGAGCAAATGTCTTTTAATTTCAAGGCTGCAGTCACGGTCCCCAGTAATTTTGGACCTAAGCAAGGGTGGATGTAGTTGATATGAGATGTGCGAGTGGAAAATCAGACTTTCAGTATCAAATGTGTTGAAACACAGATTCAACGTTTTAACAATCTGCATCTGTTTTCATTCATGATCCTTGCTCTGAGCGTTGTTCAATTCCAGCAAGGCATTTTGTGAATCAGAGAACAGACTGCAAAGCCCAGAAGCTACAGGACTGTTAGCTAATGGGTTCAGACTTAAGTGAAATGCATTTCTGCTGAGTGATGAAGGAATGCTACCTCATGACTGTATGCATTATGAATAAATTAGAGAGGGCCCCATAAAAATAGGGGGAAAACCTACAAATCACATCCAAGAAAATTGAAAAATAATAAAGAACTCCTTGCCTGAGACCTTTACACTGACCCTTTTAGGATAGCTGCATTTCTACTCTATGTGCTGTTGTCTAGAGTACAGCTTAGCATAAATGATAACGCAAAAATTCAGTAATGATTCCTGTATTATTTTGTACATAACACCTAGGCCTCTGTCATTATCAGGTTGAATCCAAATCTTCTATAGCTGAAAAATAACAATTTCCTATTTATTTCTTTACAGCATTCTTAAGAGCCAGCATTCTACAGAGAGGATATTATACTAGGAAAGCTCGACTCTTAACGTATTATTTCCTGGTAGAGGTAACTACTTTTCCTCCAAATTGAGGAGCCAGTCCTAGGTGGACAAAACATGAAGGAACTGGATGCGGAAACAAGTTTTCCCTGTGCTTCCTAGTCATCAGTACTTAGGCTGACAGCTTGACTCCATCTTGCTTGCCATGTAAAGGTACAGGGTAGAATTAGGGTCATCTTCATTTAAAACATCTAAAGATATTTCCCAGGTGAATTTAGAGAACATGAAGCAACCACTAAATGCCCTTTTATCATCTTTCAGCTCATGGGAGGTGCAAATTTGTATGAAAAATCTGATTCCTCAGGAGGTCCTAGGAGATCAAAAGCTGCTAGTGCAAGTATTCCCTATCCAAGGCCTGGGATAGTGGCTGTGACTTGGTTCCCATGTCACCAGACCCTAAGGCACAGATCAACTCTGCCTGCAGCACAGCCAAAAGGGCATGAGACTACATTAATGTAAGTTGGGCTTGGAAAGTATAAACACATAAAAGTATGCACAATTTTTTTTTGTTTTTAGAATAAGTATGGTACAGTCTGTTAATTGGTTAATGTAATGATTTTTTCTCCTAGTGTATTCCACTTAAATAATTTTTTCATGTTATAAAGTAATACTTGTTTATTGAAGGAAACATATTTACTGAAGAAACTCCATGTTTATTCAGGAAAAGTTCAGACAAGGAAAAAACACAAATGTTAAATCACCCTAAATTCTGTGTTTATTAACAGTTTATCATTTTACATTTTTATCATTAACATTTTATCTAGATACAGATGAAAAAGATACCTATATATATAATATACATACACACGTATATATGTTTTAGAGCTATATGTATTTCTGTATCTATATCTATATCTATCCCATACATCTGTTGATCCATTGATCTCTTGATCTAATTATTTCAGTATCAATATATGCTTACTTGGCATCGCAATACTCACTGTTTGATAACTTTTTAAAACTTGACATATCATGAGCATTTTTCCGTGTCATTTTCCCCCATTATTGTATAGTCTACTAAATCATTTTTAATGGTATTCCATGTGCCATACCTTTACCAATCCTCTGTTGTTTTATTAAGGCCCACATGCAGAGGTGGAATTATGAGCCAAAATTGTAAGGCTTCTGCTATTCAGCAACACTGTCCTCAAATGGTCTCTTCCTATTTCTGCTTCCACCTGCAGGATTTGAAAGGGCTAGCTTCCATGCCTCATTACTGAACATTGCTCTAAAACCCTTACGAGGTATTCTTGTCTGAACAGCTCAAAGTATCATAGACATCCACTTAACAATGTCTTCTACCTAGGCAAGGGAGTGAAAAGGGTTGTTGTACTTATTTTAGTGAAAAACATTCAATATTTGACTGAAGTAGGAACTAAGGTCAGGTCAAGCGAAGACCATGAATTGACTCCTGATCAGCTGACTTCCCAGTTATATTTCTTTCATTTAGCTGTATTGCCAGAATTTCATTTAACTGTATATTCAATAAACTGTTATTTTAGTTGGGTGTCATGGTTCATTTTGTAATAGTAATACAATTTTTTCAGTTCAGAGTTTCAAAATGGATTCTAATTTAGTTCAGGGCAACTTCAGGACAAAACAGGCTTTAGAGACCTGTAAAAAAAACTAAATTAAATTCCTAGATATCAAAATATCCTTTAAGTCAAATTGGTGAGTATAAATTAATTGAAAAATAGATTAAATTTCTGACAATACCCATTGAGTTAAGAAAATTATACTGGTTAGAAAATGTCTTGTACTGAACACAAAATACTTGAAGAATAGCTTGAAAGTTTTGTGAGGTCTACAATATATGAGAATTTATTCAATCCTAATTTTGTTGCATTTTCAAATATTAACCTTTGGTATTTAAGTATATCTTCACAGACCAAGAGGAACTATCTCTAAAGGGCTACTATATAAAATATATATAGTATAAAGGCTGTGTACTGAAGGATAGATTTACTCTCAGAGTTACTGTAAAAATGGAATAATCTGCATTTGATTGATATAGAATATCAACAAAAACACATAAAAATTCAATATGGGAAGAAAGCATTTAACGATAGGGGTAGGTACAATCTGGGTAGAGGTAGGTGTCCCCTGGTGACCACCTGCCATTTTTGCATATGCACTTACCTCTATTCAGTTTCTCTTCTTTGATACTCATCTCTGACTTCCTTCTTTTATTTCCCCTTTTCTATATATTTTCATCTTTTCTTGCTCTTTTCATGTCATTCTTTATTTTAGGTTATCGAGGTCTCCATAGTCTTTTCCAGTGAAGGAGAGAGAGGGAATACGCCTCTAATTGTGATTCCTTATACCACTTCACTTTATCTCCAGTGGAACATTCCTGTGTGTTTCTGTCAAACAGGTAAAAGTATAATAGATATAATGAATGAACAGATAGCATCACTAACTCAATGGACATGATTCTGAGCAAACTCAGAGACGGTGAAGGACAGGGAAGCTTGGCACACTGCAGCACATGGGGTCATAAAGAGTCGGACACGACTTAGCAACTGAACAACAACAAAATGTAGAATGGAAGAAAGCAGCAGCATCCTTCAGCTGTAGATGTGAAAGGAGAATACTGTCCTGGAATTAACGATACTAAATGAACTGGGTCAAGGGTCTGAAAGCTCTGCATCTAAATCCAAACCTACTATTCACCAGTTCCTTGCTAGGGGACTGACTTAAAACTCAGTGTCCTAGAAGTAAATAAGATAATGAAGCCACAGCAATTAGCACAGACTTTGGCATACGGAAAACATTATTTAGGAGGTGAGATAAACAATCATTTGGGACTCCATTAAGTATGTTGACTTCACTAGGTGTTACTAGGAGTTACTTTGCCGTCTTACAGTTAAACACCATTCCACTGACTGCAGAAAATCCAGTGTTTCCCCACAAATTTCCATGAATTCCCAAGGAGCTTATGGTCATGGTTACCTATGGCTCCAGTCTCCTGCTTTTGTCAAATTATGTGTTAAGGGACTCACCATCCCATGAAAGTGTCCATATTTTGTTACACTTCCATTCTGTCACCCAGTGATTTTCTTTATTTTGCATGCATACACAAAAATTACTCACCAAAGGTATTTATTTGTATGTAGAAAGCTTGACTGAAGTTTCTGGTAAAGGGATTTATATTATGGACAAGTTAACTTACAAATGAGATGTTGGATACTCTTGATTTTGAAAGTTCCTTGGTCATCTTTGAAAAGTAGGCTCTAGTTTCTGTAACATGATGATAAATAGTAATACCTAAATCATAGGATTGTTGTGAGGGCTGAATGAGATAAACCATGAAAAACACTTAGAACAACGCCTGGCAGGAAGTGGCTAGCTACTGCTTCTACTCTTACTATCATCATCACTGTTGTTGTTATCTGCCCTGCTGCCATGTGACCTGGCCCTTCTCTCCCTTCTTTATCTTCTCTCTTTCTTCTGCACCCCCATTTATATTTGTTGTCTTGGCAGCTGCTGACCTTTAGCGCTGGCATTCATCCAGGGTGGCTTTGAAAACATTTCCTAAACTGAGAGAGTTTCCTTTCTAAGGAGAATTCTGCAGCTAGCTGTTAAGATAAATGTGGTGGCAGTTTTTTCACCTACAGCTTATATAGTTTAAGCATATAGAGTAAGTTTATTTAAGAAGGTAGGCTCCAGATATACCTTATATCAAGGTCAAATTCATCCCTGTTTCCTATACCTACTAAGTACTCTGTTTGTTGAGCCAATAGTGTATTTCTGATCTTTGTACAAGAGTGTATACTCTTTGATGGCAAGATTGCGTCTGACACATTCTGATCTGACACAGAGACTTTCGTGTAGTGAATGTAATAAATAACATCTGATTGACTCCTTTCTCCACCATCGTGATTGACTCTTTTCCTTGCTCTCTCTTTGACAAAACTTTCAGAGTCAGGTGATTTCTGGCCAAGAAACAAAAGCAGAATCATTTCTTTTTTTTTTTGGGGGGGGGCCTTCCGGTGGGAACCGGAAAGCCTGCTAGACAAATTCTAAAAGAGCTGTAACACTAGAATCATTTCATTCTCCTCAAACTTTAAATGAAAAATCATAACACAGTAAGGTCTATCTCCAAGAGGAGACGCCGATGAAGAACCAGGCTGCATCTATTAGGAACTGCACATCCGAGACTCACATTTATGCTGTATCAAGGTCACTAGCATTTTACCCTGTCAAGCTAAAAAATTGCCACTACCAGTACGGTTGGACATATTTAATTGGGGAAGTATTGTTTTATTTTATTATTTATTTATTTTCTTTACATTATCATGTTGGTTTTGCCATACATTGACATGAATCCTCCATGGGTACACATGTGTTCCCCTTCCAGAACCCCCCTCCCACCTCCCTCCCAATTCCATCCCTCTGGGTCATCCCGGTGCACCAGCCCTGTGCACCCTGTATCAAGCATCAAATCTGGGCTGGCGATTGATTTCACATATGATAATTTACATGTTTCAATGCCGTTCTCCCATATCATCCCACCCTTGCCCTCTCCCATAGAGTCCAAAAGACTGTTCTATACATCTGCATCTCTTTTGCTGTCTCGCATACAGGGTTATCGCTACCATCTTTCTAAATTCCATATGTATGCGTTGGTATACTGTATTGGTGTTTTTCCTTCTGGCTTACTTCACTCTGGATAATAGGCTCCAGTTAAATTTATGCTTCTCACTAATAGGTTGGTTCAGCAATAAATATGTGAGACCTTTTGTTTAAAAAAGTATGAATAGATGGAAGAATATTGAATATATTCAATTCCAAGGGAGAAAAGTATTTTTAAGAAGAGCCAGCAATTTTTTTAAGGCAGGTTAGCATGGAGATTTTAATTTAATGGTTCTCTCATAGAAGGAGAGGAAGAGGTGATGGTGATGATGCGGAGAGACCGCCAGTCTGCACCAGCTGAGCCCGTCTGCAGAGGGCGTTCTGCAGACGCCTCGCTGCAGCTCGACTCCCAGCTGTGCAGGAGCTGAAGAGACCTGTGTGGGAGCAAGTGGTCTGCAAGGTCTGCAGAGTGTGCACACGTCTGGTGGTGGAGTCTGTGTGGACGAGTGTATCCATGTACGATGTGCAGCAGCGGAGGGTGGGGGGGTGCTGAGGAGGCGGGGTGAGGGTAGTACTCTTTTCATCCTTGTGTCTAGCTGAGCCTCCTTTGGACAGCTTTGGATGCATTTAGCATTTTAAAAATCTTGTAGGTATCCTACCAGCCTCAGGCCTAATAGAGTTTAGGGCATTTTATTTGAAAGAGAATATTTACATAATTCTTGGAATTCAAGGATGAATCTTTATCATCTGTAAAAACCAGGGATTTAACATGTATTCTGCTTTTCCTGGTATTTCCTGAGATATCCATGGTATTGCCTGAGATATTGCCACAGAATGTTCAAATTACCACACAGTTGCACTCATCTCACATGCTAGCAGAGTAATGCTCAAAATTCTCCAAGCCAGGCTTCAACAGTACGTGAACTGAGAACTTCCAGATGTTCAAGCTGGATTTAGAAAAGGCAGAGGAAGCAGAGATCAAATTGCCAACATCCGCTGGGTCATTGAAAAACCAAGAGAATTCCGGAAAAACATCTGCTTCATTGACTACCCTAAAGCCTTTGACTATGTGGATCACAACAAACCATGGAAAATTCTTGAAGACATGGGAATACCAGACCACCTTACCTGCCTCGTGAGAAACCTGTAAGCAGGTCAAGAAGCAACAGTTAGAACTGGACATGGAACAACAGATTGGTTCAAAATTGGGAAAAGAGTATGTCAACATTGTATGCTATCACCCTGCTTATTTAATTTATATGCAGAGTACATCATGTGAAATGCTGGGCTGGATGAAGCACAAGCTGGAATCAAAATTTCCGGGATAAATATCAATAATCTCAGATACGGAGATGACACCAACCTTATGGCAGAAAGTGAGGAAGAACTAAAGAGCCTCTTGATGAAGGTGAAAGAGGAGAGTAGAAAAACTGGCTTAAAACTCAGCGTTCAATAAAGTAAGATCATGGCACCCAGTCCCATCACTTCATGGCAAATAGATGGGGAAATAATTGAAACAGTGACAGACTTCACTGTTTTCTTGGCCTCCAAAATCACTGCAGATGGTGACTTTCAGTTCAGTTCAGTGGCTCAGTCGTGTCCTCCTCTTTGCAACCCCATGAACCGCAGCACACCAGGCCTGCCTGTCCAACACCAACTCCCAGAATCTACCCAAACCTATGTCCATCGAGTCGGTGATGCCATCCAGCCATCTCATCCTCTGTCGTCCCCTTCTCCTCCTGCCCCTAATCCTTTCAAGCATCAGGGTCTTTTCCAATGAGTCAGCTCTTCGCATGAGGTGGCCAGAGTATTGGAGTTTCAGCTTTAACATCAGTCCTTCCAATGAACACCCAGGACTGATCTCCTTTAGGATGGACTTGTTGGATCTCCTTGCAGTCCAAGGGACTCTCAAGAGTCTTCTGCAACACCACAGTTCAAAAGCATCAATTCTTCGGTGCTCAGCCTTTTTCACTGTCCAACTCTCACATCCATACATGACTACTGGAAAAACCATAGTCTTGACTAGATGGACATTTGTTGGCAAAGAAATGTCTCTGCTTTTCAATATGCTGACTTTTAAATATGGTGACTTTAGCTATGAAATTAAAAGACACTTGCTGCTTGGAAGAAAAGCTATGACCAACCTAGACAGCATATTAAAAAGCAGAGACATTACTTTGCCAACAAACGTCCATCTAGTCAAAGCTGACTACTTTGACTACTGGTTTTTCTAGTAGTCATGTAGGGATGTGAGAACTGGATCAGAAAGAAAGCTGAGTGCTGAAGAATTGATGCTTTTGAACTGTGGTGTTGGAGAAGACTCTGGAGAGTCCCTTGGATTGCAAGGAGATCAAACCAGTCAATCTTAAAGGAAATCAGTCCTTAATGTTCATTGGAAGGACTGATGCTGAAGCTGAAACTCCAATACTTTGGCAACCTGATGTGAAGAGCTGACTCATTGGAAAAGACCCTGATGCTGGGAAAGATGAAAGGCAGAAAGAGAAGGGATGAGATGGTTGGATGGCATCACCGACTAAATGGACATGAGTTTGAGTGAACTCCAGGAGTTGGTGATGGACAGGGAAGCCTGGTGTGCTGCGGTCCTTGGGGTTGCAAGGAGTCAGACACGACTGAGTGACTGAACTGGAAAAAAAACATGTAGAATGAAGAATGAGTTATTAGTGTGGTGTTTAGTATGATAGAGTGACAAACGGCACTGGTGAGGAAGAAAGTCAAGGAGAAAATATGGATAGAAGGAAAGCAGGGAAGAAAGAAAAGGAGGGAAACAAGGAAGAAGGATGAGAAAGAGGTATGTTGTGGGGGGTGATTCTGGGGCTTGTTATGAATTTACTCAGTATTCACTGTGGTGGGAGTAGGGTCTGGGAATGGAAGGGGATCAGATATCTGGTCACTTTCTTCTGGTTTTTGAGATGTAATTGACATATGACATATTAGTTTCAGGTGTACAACATAGCGATTTGATATTGTATATACTGCACAGTGATCACCTCAATGTGTAGCTAACATCTTTCACCAAATACCATCAAGATTCTTTTTCTTGTAATGAGAAACGTTCTCCTGGCAACTTTCAAATATGTGATACATTATCATTAACTGTAATACCATGTTGTACATTATATCCCTGTGATTTACTCATTTTGTAACTTAAAGTTTGTATTTTTGCTGGACACTTTCTAATTATGGCGTTACTTCCTTGGATTCCAAGGGCCACAGAATCCACCTGTCCTGTCTGATCTGTTCATCGCTGTAAATTCCTGGACTAGAGCAGTGCCTAGAATACAGTAGATACTTTATGAATATTTGTCAAATGAACAAATTCAGTTTTTTCATAAGGACATCACTTTATCTTTGTTTCCCAAATTTAATATAAACAGTTCTTTCCATCCAGCATGCTAACTTGCGGCTGAAAGACTCACAGAAAGGACTGAGCTGACCTCACTTTTCAGGAATCCCAAACTAGGGAGGGTAACAAGAATCCCTGGGCTCCACCTAGATGAGGCACAGATCACAGACTCGTTTACCCTTTCCAGTCCAGGAAAAATAAATAGCAGAAAGTCTCGGAGTGAGAATTTCCAATTTAGCTGTCCCAATCCCTCCACACACCCTTTGTAGGAGCCATGAAGATGATCTCCTTGGTCATGAAGGGTATCGCTGGCCGAGGTGACTCATCCAAAGCCAGAAATCACCTCATTGACAAGCACTAGAACTGTTATTACACAGAAAAATCTATTGTTAGTTCCATAAATTTCTATGAAGATTATCTCTTACACAGAGAAGAATGGGCAGTTATTAATTGCTTATTTCCTTTGATGAGAAAATACCAGTATTGAGTTCAGAATGGGGCAGGTGGGGAAAATGTCCATGTTGTATGTGGGAAGAGCAGGTATCATTAAAAAAGAGATACTTGGACAGGTAATGTGCCCACCTAACAAAGGGGCGGGGAATTTTTAGGATGAAGAGAGATACTTTCTCAGACAAAAACAGTAATCATCATAGTAGCTAACGTTGATCAGACCAGGCCCTGTTCTAATATGTTTACATATATTATCTCATTTAAACCTCGAAACAACCTCATGAAGCCTAATACTGCTAACATTCCTGTTGATAAGAGGGCGAGTGAGGCTGAGAAGGGTTGAGACACTTACTCAAGGTTATACAGTGTATTGGTGGCCTCCTCTATTGATGAATGGGGGAAACTGGCAATTTGGTAAGCTCCAACCCCAGAAAAATTAAAATGCAGGGCCAAGATTTTAGGCACTTACACTTCTATTCCAGAAGTAAGTTGGTAAGCATAAACCTGGGAGCGTGACTCTTAGCAGCTGCCAACTTTGTAAGCTCCGATGTTGTCTTTGTTATTCCTCTCAATCCCTGTCAAAAGTTCATTTTACAGTTTAAAGTGAAATGAACTGGACAGCTTATACCTAAAAGCAGTAAGGAAAATTGAGCTTGGGACCAAGAGACAGGTCAGGGATGGTGGCCGGGTCCCTGGAGTCTGTTGGAAAAAGGGAAATCATAGGCACAGCCGTGTAAAGAGTCCGTGGGGATGAGTAGATAATTCCAGGACATGAGATTACTTAAATCATGGAAGCAGACTCAGGCTCTTTGAGAGAGGTTGTGGAATATTCTTTTCTGAAGGTGTTTAGACTTGGGCTTATTTCCTAGAGCTCTGTTTTTATATTATCATTGAAAAGGAGGTGTGGTTTCATGTGTCCTGGCCACAGCATCTGAAATATTCTGTCCCCACACCCATGCCATCTACTCAGACATAGGAGACTGCTTCTTCTCAACTTGCTTCTGAAGCTTTGCTAAGAATGCTTGAAGAGCTGTAGAAACAAGTACTTTGCTTATTAAAAATTTGATTTGAAAAATGATGGGAATATAATGTAAACACCTTTATCCCATCTTTGTATCATCCTCGTGTAAAGTAAGCTGCTAAATTACACCTCCTGCTTTCACATACATTTAATTCTGCTCTCCAGGGGAAAATATACCTCATTTTATCCTTTCCAACTTGTTCCTACAGGGACTTGGATGTTTTTGTAGGTGTTATTTTATCCTAAAACTGCCTTTTGATGTCAAGTGAGAAGGAACTATTACGACCATTTTACAGATCAGGATATTGAGGCTTAGAGAAGTTGAATGACTCACACAAGGTCATTATGTTAGTATGAGATGGAACCATGACTCAAACCAGCTGCCTTGCTAGTCTTCATATTTGGTGAGGTTACCACAGTGAATAACTTCTCAGTGTTGCCATTTCTTTCTGTAACAATCAGTAAAGACTTCTTCACAGTCACTCATTCACTAATTCATGCAAAAAATGTTTTTTGAGTGCCTTCTAGGTGCCCATTGTAGGCACTACAACAGATGGTCAGATCACTACCTGCAATGAGCTTACCTTCTAGGGGAAGAAGATAATAATTTAAATACATATATTATAGAGAATGTTAACAAGGTGCCGAGTTAGGGAGAAAAATAAAGCAGTGTAAGAGTGGGGATAAAGAGAGACCCAGGATTGGGCATTTACCTTTTTAAATAGGGTCTTCAGGGAAGTCTTCCTTGAGAAGTTCACATGTAAGCAAAAACTTGAAGGAGGTACAGGACTGAGTCATATAGACATCTGGAGAAAAAGTACTCCAGACCGAGGATTCAGCAAGGGCAAAATCCATGAGTCAGGAGCATTTCCGTTCCCAGTATGTTCAAGAGCCAGCAAGGGAACGTATGTGGTGGAGTGGAGTGAAGCAGAGGAAAAACAGTAGGAGATGAAGTCAGAGAGGAAAGGGGAAAGTAGATTCAGCTGGTCTTGTGAACTGCTGGAAAGACTTTGATGTTTACTTTAAGTAAAAATGAAGGAAGTGTAACATAATCCAACTTATATTTATAAAGGGTCACTTTCACTGCTGTGTTGTGATTAGACTGGAAGGGACTGAGCGTGGAAGAGGTGGGACTGGTCACAGGGCTCTTGTGATAATAGACTTGTTCCACCGTTCTAACAGTTGAGCTGATGAGACGTGGTCTGGTTCTTCATATATTATTTTGATGGTAGAGACACAAGATAGGATGGCCCCTAGGATTTTGTCTTGAACCTGTGGTAGGACGGAGCTATTATTAACTGAAATGGAAAAGATTGCAAGTAGGCCAGGTTTTAAACTTTTTATTCTTTCCTTTCTTTCTTTTTTGGCATGGTAGTGGCAGAACATCAGAGCACAGTTTGGGGCATGCCAAATTTGAGGTGTTTATAAGATATCCAAGTAGAAATGTTGAGTACATTTCAGGGTCAAAGTCTGAGCTAAGAGACATAAATCTGAGAGTCATCAGCATCTAGATGGAACATAGAAGTTGTGAGATTGCATGGAACTGCCAAGGGAGGAAATACGAGGATCAAGGACTGAGTCCTGACGTCCTCCAACATTAGGAAATGAAGGAGATGAGGATTTCAAGGATCATCCTTAAATGGAAAATACACCAAGACTCTGCTAGGTGTCCAAATAGTCTGTCAGCATCACCTCACTCCTACCACTATATCTCTTCCAAGACCATATAACTCTTATATGATGTTGATCATGTGACCTGGATCTGCCATGGCAGTGCTGTGCAGAGTAAGTTACCATCTCCCCTCTTTGCCTGTCCAGGAGAGTGGTAAATTAGCCAAGTGGAGAAATTTCTTAACTGACATTCACATAACAAGGAACACCTCCGATTGTACTACTATCACACTTTGGTCCAAAAAGGGCTTTGCTCTGGATTAGCATGCCTCAAATAGAGAAGCTAGTAGGAAAAAAAAATCTATTCTTATTTAGATTATGAATACTAATCATCTACTATGGGACCAGCACAATACAGGATATAATGGGGTACATGAAGAGTTACTATATGGCCCTCAACCTTGAGGCATCACAAATTATTCCATGCTTCTATGACAAGGGATAATCTGATTAAGTGATAGAGTCATATGTAAGTACAGTCACTGGTTGCAAGATTGGGGAAAAGTTCATGAAGGTCATCCTTATCCAATTGCCTTCTTGGAGCAGAGAATATGTGTTGAGAAAGAGCTGTGTGTGGGCTTGGATGAGGGAGTGGGAAAAGGTCTGTGTAAGAGACATGAAGAGACCAGGATCAAGGGAGTCTTGGGGTGGTGGTGGTTGGTGATGGGAGCACGGCTTGACTGATGGGAGAATGTCAAGGGTCTGGCTATCCCAGACTAAAAGCGTTTTGACGAAAACTTCCAAGGGTAGGCCTCAGCTCCAGCCCACTTCTTATGCCACTTTAAAGAGGGATTTGGGGGGAATTGGACACCAGGACTCTGGGAAGCTTCTCACGGTGGATGTGGAAGCTGAGGAGCATCACTGAACTCCTGGGTCCTCCCTCACGTTCTGGATGAGAGGCACAGGAGGTGATGCTGAAGGACTGTTTTATTTCCTCCCCTCACTCCCTCCTAGTGTTAAGTTTAACCTCAGTAGGAAAATGTGTTCTTAATTTTATAAAAAAAGCTTTCTTTTTTATATTGAAACAGTTTTGAAGGAAAAAAGCTGGTTAAACTAGATAAAAAGACACATACTCTTTGCTTTACTTATTTGTTTTATGTACTCACCCTCACAACCTACATTTATTGATCATCTTGTCCGGGAGATATCAAGCCGAGGACGCACAGTGGATGGCGCATAATTCCCTTACTTCTCTGCAGGTCCCTGTCTTGTGCTCACATCATTTATCCTATAGTTGGAATATTTTCTGGTAGGAAAAAACCTCATTTGAGTGTGTGCCCCATCACATCCACACTCATAACCTTAAACAGGGGTTCAGTTTAGCTGAGCCACTCCCTGCACCTGTGTGCCTCAAAGGAAAAAGTAATGACCAGATATTCTGTTGAATAAAGCCAAGTTGTTCTTTTTGTTGCAGTCAGTCTCAGGGCTGAAACCGCCCTTGTGCTTGCGCTGAAAGTTACCGGTGTTCAGAAAAATCTAGAGCTAAACCTGCTTAGTTTTATAATTTTATTCCCATAACAAGGGATGTTATGGGAAAGAGGCATAAGACATTTATTTGGTGGGATAAGCAGTTTTAAGACTTTTATAATCAAAGCATTTGATTCCATGATTAACAACATCAGGTTTTTTTCTGAAAGCCTTGTTTTGGGAAGAGCATGTTGAACTTCAGAATGTATTTTAAGGGCTGTAATTGCTCTAATAATAAAAGATAAACACTGTGAGCATTTTGTAAGTTTCAGCGTTCACATTATTTCTTTGCCACCCAACAAAGCCAAAAGGAAATAAATGAGCTCCAGAACTTTCGGCATACTTCATCTATAATGTTTTTTGTTCGCTTTCTTAACACTTAAGGCCATAACTCCTGTATTGTCCATTTAGGACTAGGTAAGTGCAGCCACACTGACTTCAGCAAAAGCTCATTCTTTTTTTTTGTAAATGGAGATTTCTGGGTCATTTTCAAAACATTACACGGAAGAACCTTTAAATGGTAGCAATATAAGTGTTTTGTTTAAGCTTAGTCATTTGATAGTTCATGTTTGTCTGAAAAATACTCCGATTATGGGTCTACCAAATATCATCAAATACATAAAGTAACTTAAATTTGTAGTTCAGTATGCCATCTTAAAATAAAATGTCAGTCCAGGATAATTCTCACGTCAAGGTAACATTTTATGGGTTTCTGTAAAATTCTTAATGTGAATAAGTTATTTTAAAGGCTTCAGTTTTAGGTCTACATATTAATCAAACTGTAATGGAAAGCCTAACTCCTTAAAATTTTTCTAATTAGTTTACTTTAAACCAAATGGACTTAAATTTTGTTGTTGATTTGAAGAGCTGTATAAATTACATGTTAAAAATCCTGTTTTTAAAAATAGAATGGAATGCCTTTCTAAAGAGTTGTATTTTGTTCATATTTAATCCAATTGCAAGCCTCCTGTCTTGCTGCCAAGATAAAGACTCTAGGCAGCTCTTAGCCACAGTTGATGGCATTATTCACAAGTAGACACTGTCTCGTCTTCTCTAGAGGCCACACTAATGAGACACGGACTCTACTTCTAAGTTTATGGTGCTTTACTTGTCAAATCAGAGGCATCTCATTAGGACTAGACAGAGGGAAAGAGGTGGTGCTGATAAACGGCTGACGAAGTTGGCATGGAAGTTTCTTTCACTCTGTTAGTGCAATTGATTGCAACCCTGGGTATTTTCTCTGCAGGTCTCAAGGACATGTTTCTTCCACTTCTTCCTTCTCCCCTAAATTATCATTGTCGGTGAAACAATTAATAGATACTTTGGAGCTACCGGAATGATTTAAGCTATATAAATTTAGTTGAGAGTTGGTTTATCATTGAAAAATAGATGTAAAAAGCCCTAACACTACCCTCCAGACAGCCAGATAAGTAAAAATTCAATTATATTATTTTTTATCTTAATTAGTCAAATTTGTTTATTAACATGTAGATTCACTCTAAGGGCTTAAAATCTATACATAAAATTGATCTAAAATAGAGAACATAAAAAGAAATATAAAGATGTACCTATATTTGTGTATGTTTACTTACATACATTTGGGGAGAGAAAAAAGAGAAGAGGAGAGAGGAGAACCCTGGGTCTGGCAAGAAAGTGGGGCTTGAAGGTCACAATGGGGAAGAGATCTGTGTCCTCTGGAATATTTGCAAATGTAAATAATTTCAGACCATGTCTGCTTTCAAGTACAGAGATACATTTTGAAGTTTTTAGTTTCCTTTTCATCTTTGCTTCTCTTGTATTTTCTCTTTCTTAGTTTGAAAGTTATATGTTCTTCAGCTGTTTTTGTAGTGGTCACCTGAAATTTTTTTAAAGGATACATTTAACCTAACACAGTCTAATATTAATGATTAGACAAATACCAAAGTATCAGTCCACATGATAAAGGATTTTGGAATATCTTAGCATTGCTTACCATTTCCTTTGGAATTACACTCTATTGTTAACTAGTAAATAAGTATCAATGGGTAGACATTCTCTAAAAAAAAAGATTTGGGGAAGCTAAGGATTCAACAGATGTGCATTTTTTATAAACAATTTATAAACTAATTAACAGTGAAAATGTATAGGAACTGTTACCCCTCAGGCATGAATATCTTGTAACCATCATGTCTTGAGTTGAGCCTTAGTTCACAGACCCATATGACCATGCTTGGAATTCATTACTTTTATCAGTGGGGAGTTGCAAATAAAAGAAGCAGGAGAGTCTTAGTGACAGTAGATGATAAACCTGGTGGGATATATGCTGAATTACAAGCAGATTTACACAGAAGCTCAGCAGTTTTCATAGATCTTACCCCAGAATCTTATACTATTTTATGGCTTTAGCCGCAGTATAGATCGGATTCCTGAATAGTACTCATATCATAAAAAAGACGTAACACAATTTTGGCCTTATAAAAATATACAGTATGTCAAAAGCAGTTTTAGTCTTAGGCTTTTTCCAGGGGTAGGGAAAGGGTTATTCAGCACACCATCTGTTCCATCTTAAATTTCTGTAGTACTTAATCTCCAGGGCATTTTTGTTTATAGATAGGCAAAGAACAGGCAATACAAGAGGAAAATTGGTTGGGGGTCATGGCACACATGAGAGAAATTAAAATGGTGAGAGTTGAAGTTCTGGTAAATAGTATACTTAGCATCTGTGACCTATTTGTTCTTTGTAATCATTTTTATAAAAATAAACAATGTTATTAATAAGAGTGGGACTTTGACATGGAATCATCTTTTCGGAATTGTATCCTTCATGGGGATGTACTGCTGGGCACTGCACAGAGGTGTCATTACTGTCCCTATTAGAGGGGAACTAGGCCCCAGGGACACAGCCGTCCCTGAGGCCAGCGGGATGAAATTAGACACCGGGGAAATCTTGAAGGGGTTTAGTACCCAGAGCATCTCTTACCAATCCAAATTAGGATTTCAATTAGGAAAAAAAAAATTTATAGAGCATCAGAAGAGAAACTGATGGATACGATTACCAGCAAAGTTGACTGGGGGGCATGACTTTACATCTGACTTTTGATTGCAGGACTGATGAGATCACACCCCCAGTCACAGGAGCGCTGGGCCATCGCAGGCTTTCCCTGCAGCACTCTAGCAGTGACCAGGTTGTCCTCAGAGGGTTTGAAGATTTCCAGAGGAGAAGGAGGGTCCAGAAGCTTTCTGCACTCACGGTCACCAGGAAGGTGGCTCTTCGGGTCTGCTTCCTTCTGTGCTTTTGGTCCTGGGGAGGAGGACCGTTCCTCCCCTCTGAGGAACCGCCTTCTTGTTTCCCCGTCAGCAGGAAGTTGATCCCTAGTATCCTCCAACTTGTCTTTGCTGCGCCTCTAGTCATCTCCTTTGTTCCTCTTCCCTGCCTGGGGTGGAGGAGCGGGGCTCCAGGGGCAGCTAGCAAATATGTTTTTGTCCTAATAATTTGTTTCAATCATGTAGCGTGGCCTTAGGGATATATACTATTTGTTATGTTGTTGTTTAGTCACTAAGTCATGTCCAACTCTTTGTGGCCCCGCGAACTGAACCCCGCCAGGCTCCTCTATCCATGGGATTTCCCAGGCTGGAGTGGGTTGCCATTTCCTTCTCCAGGATATCTTCCCAACCCACGTCTCCTGCATTGGCAGGTGGATTCTTGACTGCTGAGCCACGAGGAAAACCCCATTTATAAATGCAACAATGGAAACATATGCTTTGTATATTTTGAAATGGCAGGAATCTTAGTTCTCTCTAGTCAGGAAAGAAAATGCAAATTTGTACTGAAGTTGAAAACATGGAATGTGTGAATACCTACATCCTGAAATGTAGAATAAGTTCATTCATAAAGAAAATCTACAAATTGTATTTCCCTGGAGGCAGCAATAGCTAGATAGAAACAATGGACTGACTGTCTATTTGGATACTTTTCTCTTTCTAAATGTGATTGAACTTCTCTCTGTAAAGTAGCTTTTTGATCGCCTTAGTCACAGTCTTACTATAAATCAAGTGTTACAATTTTATGGTTTTCTTTGGTTCCTCTTAAATACTTTGGGGAAAATCTTAGCCTGTTGTTGGCTTGACCACATTCTTTGGAGAAAAAATGAGCTCTCAAACAAAACACATAGCAGATGTAAGGCATGCAAAGTTCCCCACCTAACCTTTCACCATAAATGACATTTTTAACACTAAGCAGCACCCACTGAGTGACTGATGTGGTGCTGTGTGACAGAGTTCTTTGAGGCGTGTGCCACCCTGGCAATTGTGGTCTTACAGATACTTCTAGTTAAAATTTTTTATACCAAGAAGAGGAAATGCAATCTTCTGCAAAAAGAATATCCATGGCTGATGTGGGAAAAGAAGCGAAAACAACATGGACCTATAATTTGGTAAAATGAACCATGTTACCTACATGACAAAGAATCATTTCAAATGTACACACTCAGGCTCTTATTATATAAAACGTGACTAAATAAATATATGCTGAGGTAGGAGTATATGCCCCGTCCCCCAGGATAAAGCGATTAGATATTCCCTGTGGACTGAAACTAGAAGCCAAGAACAGCAGGATAATTAAGAGAGGAGGCTGGGCCCTGCCCAGACCATGTATTTCTCGTTCTCCAAGTCAGGAGACACTTGCACAGAAAGGCTCCTTGGAGGCCAAAGGGGGTTGATGTCAAGGGATGTTCTACCCATAAGCCTTTTCAGTAAAATCCATGTTGACTAAGAGTTGTGTGTGTATACATGGGAAGACCCTGAGGTATAGCAACTATGGACTGTAAAACAGGCAAATCAAAATGACTGTCCAAAGGAAACTTGGAAGAAATCCCTCGCGAAGGTAATTCAGACTTCCACGAGGGTGCAACTTGGGGACTCTCCCTCTGAGTCTGCCTGTCTCCCCGCACATATGGTACGCTTTTTCCTCTTAGTAAATACTTTACTTGCTTCACTGCTTTCCGTCTTATGGGGATCCTTTTCTGCAAAGCCAGAGGGCCTGAGCCCTTGTCACCGACCACTGGTGTAGTGGTTGGGATCTGGTGCTCTCGCCACCACCACTCAGCTTCAGTCTTTGACTGGGAACCCAAGCACCGCTCCCAGCCACTGCAGGCCGAGGCCACCCGTGATCATACACCAAGCAGAAAATATGTTAGCGAAATGTAAGCCGTTTTTCAAGAGAAACTTACAGGTCCTATCAAAAATGCCAACTTAACTCATTTTTCACCTGCCGTTTTTAGCAAAGCCTCACCTCCCAGGCCTCCTCCTTTCTCTTCACGTTGAGGGCCCATCTGAAGAAAACAGTCATGTTTGTGGTTGTGCTTGAAAGGTGGTGTCATCTAAACCCCTGGAAGAAAAAGGTGTTCTCTCTTTCTACACTAAGGGACCAATTTCAGGACTTTATCAACCTCAACCTAGAATATCCTTCAGATCTAGAGTAAATCTTCTTTGCTATAACATAATGTTATAACTTAGTCTTTCCTCAGTTATGATATAGGACCAACCATTATACAGTTCTTGCCATTTTGTAGAGAAAACTTATAACACTGTACGTTTTATGATGGCCCAGACTTTGCTTTGTTTATTGTCATCTCCACAGCTTAAAACCAGCACTTAGAAGGCAGCAATATGTGTTCAATGAATGAATGGATGAGTAACCTTTTCCAGGATAACAATAGTCTTTTAAACTTCAGAGATTGTATTCTACCTCTTCACCACTGCGGAAAAGAAGTTTCATTGTTTCCTCTGTATGCTGTTTACTTTGCTCCAATTAGACACAATATTCTAGACCTTGATAGCTATGTTTTCATTGTGTTAATCACCATCACTATCATCATAGCCAAAAACATTAGAACATTTATGTTGTTTATAAAACCCTATAAATGGACTCCAGTGGATACTCTACTACAAGGTCCTCTTAAACACCTAGACTTTGTTGTCATTCAAAGCTTACAAATTTAAATGGTTTTAGTTTCAAAATTGAGAAGAAAGGAAAGGGACGCTATTTCTCAGTCTTACAAAATATTTAAAGAATTAAATTGTTTTTGTTTGACAATTTCTAGTAAAAACTAGTCAAACTCTGAATGTCTATCAAGAGAGATGAAGGATTGACAAAATGTCTAAGCTTAAAAGTATCTGGATGATCTGAATCAGTCGTCAGGTTCTTACCTTTATCAGGCCAAGGGAAAGAATGGCTGATTTTCTGTCCCAATCTCTGTAGAAATCTTTCAACACCTATTTCTGAAATTCTGATGAACATTTATTTTTCAAAACTAAAAAAATATTAAAAAAAAATTCTCTGGCTTTAGTAATTGATCTAGTTGCCAAGTTGGCAGAATCATGTTCTCATTATTTATATAACTATGGAAGAGACTGAGTCATCTTCCAGCTTAAATATGGTATGTACAGCTCACATTTAACAAATCACAGGTGACAGAGGACTAGCGGGATTATCTGACCAGGAATTGAACCTGCGCCCTCAGCAGTGAAAGTGTAGAGTCCTTACCACTGGGCTGTGAAGGAATTCCTGGGCTATTGCTCCTTATTGATGTTTTTTTGTAGGATTTCTACTCTTGTGGGGATCATTTTAATGCCATTTTCTAATGTGGCCTTGATAGTTACAGTCAGTTGCTCAGTTGTTTATAAATAAGGCTGCAGTGGTGTGCGTGCTATCTGACTTCTCCATCACCGTAAGAGAGGGCACTGAGGCGTAATTCAAGACTTCTACAGATAGAACAAGATGAAAGATGTCGCAAAATATGTATGTCTATTCTAGAGTAAAATGATAGAAAAGGTATTCTAGAAATCCTCTGCAGTTAAATCTCGTCGAAGGGAGATTAGAAAGAAATCCAGAATCATTTGGATTTCAACTGACAGGAGGCACAGGAAGGGTGAGGAGGTTTCCTTGGCCGTGTCCCATACCCTCTCTTCTGGATTCCCAAATCCTTTTAAGCTGTTTGGAAGGTTTGTAAGATTTTAAGGGATTGTGTAAACTGATACACTTTATATAGGCACTTGGTGTTTTTAAATGAATGAAAAACACACACTTTGAACAGAGAAGAGGATGGTGTAAAGAGAAAGAATATCGAACCAGGCACATTCAACCACCAGTAACTGAGTTCATGACTTTACATAAATGATTTTATCTCTCAGGTTTCCCTTGAAGTTAAGATAGGAAGGGCGGGGAGGTTAAGGAGGGGGAACAGGTGGGTGGGTTATATTGCTGAGCTTCATTCACTGAGATACTCTGGTTCCTTCTGGAACTCAGTTGAAGCTGGACCTATTGTTCTTTTGTTGCAATCAGAGTGGAGTGGTGCTATTTTCCTTTAGAGAAAAGTGCTTTGGGTCAGAAAGCCAGCTGATTTCATTGTCAGGCCTCACTGGGGCTCTGAGGACAGCCTTTGAATAACTAAGCGAGGCATCTAGTCCTCTCTACCTTCCTACCTCTCTTCAGAGTGTCCTTAGCTGTTAGGCTGCTTTATTGAAATTTTGTTTCAAATTCTTTGTAACAGAAGACCACCAGGAGATAAAAATCATGAAATCCCTTTAGCATGTAAAGTTTGCTAAAGGTAAATCAGAGCTAATACCTAATTAAAAACCAAGATATTCACTGTTTCTGGACAGCAACTATCGGCATCACTTGGGAACTCATTAGAAATGCAAATTCTCAAGCCTTACCCCAGAACTACTAGGTAAGAAACTCTGAATGGGGCTCAGCAGTCTGTGTGTTCAGAAGCCCTGTAGGAGATTCTGTTGCACATTATAGTTTGAGAGTCTCTGCCCTGATGTTGATATAGCTAACAGGTAGGTGGTTTTATTGGGTTGCTTGGAGACTGGGAAGGTCAGATCTTCCCAAAAAGGAATTAGGAGGTCTGCAGAATAGCTCAGGTAGAGGCCACAAAGCCGGAAGTTCTCCCTGTTTGGAGCTCAAGGCTTTGAATTCTATTCCTGGGCAGCAGAGCCTGAGGCTGACAACCAATATGGCTGGGTTCAGACAGAGACCCAGGCTCACGGAGAGTCCTGTCTGTCTTTCCCATTTCCCAGCTCCTTTCTGCCCAGGAAGAAGCAGGATTGTTGAACTTGTGAAGAGCATGGACTCAAGTCCCGCTTCTGACAGGCCCTTAGCCAGCTGTGGAAGCTTTGGGAAATTCCTTCATTCCTCTGAGCCTCAGCTTCTTCATCTATGGAACCTATACCTCCAGCAAAGCATGGTGTGGTTTGCATGCCTCACTCACAGTAAGTGCTTAATGAAGACTAGTCCCCTTGCTCCTCAGGTACCGGGTCCCCTTGCTCAGCTCGTATAGAACTAGAACGGCTGCGGTCATGCCGACTGCTCAGTGTCTGAGCCATCCTAGTTGCTGGTTACTCTACACGGCAGCCCTGCAAGTTTCCTTACCAGGACAGATGTGGACAGCCTTACAAAGTGCTCCTGGGATAAGTTTAAAGTGTATTTAACAGATGAAAATAATGTTAAAATTTAAATGATTGACAAAACAAGATACTGCAAAAATTGTTTTCATTGGTCAAACTTAAATTTTCGAAAAATGACTATTTCACAGTGATAACCTCTAGCAAGATCTTTTTCTGACGTTTCCACAGGAACCCTTGTCAGGAAGTTAAATGGAATGGCACTTACCGTGGTGCTCGAGGAGGCATTTTGAGAAGACTGATTGGCTGTAACTGTGTCGGGATATAGTTTCTGAGCAGTCATTGAGCCCTGAATTGATCTACAGGCTGAACTAGGTCTGAGGGGGCTGTGAGAGTCAGGTGCCACGAGGTTACTCTGAAGTACCCTCATCCCTGGATGAGCCGTGGGGAGCCCTTTGAAGTCCTGGAATCTGGTTTTCATAAGAGCTTTTTCAGCAAGGTATTGGTATCAATAAGTTGCATTTGCCATCTTAATGACTTCCTCAAATATAAAATCCACTGCATAAAACTCTGATTTTCATCCTTAGTTTTAAAATGTGAGTTGTTAAAGACCCCTATAGCTATGCTCATCAAAATATCATTTACAAGTTACAATTCTCCAGCCCCTTCTGTGTGGCCTACAGATTATCTACCTTGAAATTTTTTCACCAGATACGGAGAAATGCCTCAAGCTGTCTTTCATGAACAAGCCCAGGAGCAGTTTTACACACAGAGCAGTGTTCTTGCAGTTAAACGCTGGTTAAATAAAACAGTGTAAAATAGAATCTAAGAGAAACAAATTACCTAAGACCTATTTCCTCTGGGGCACCAGGTTTCAGCCTTCCTTCAGTTTTCTCTTGTTGTTCAATCACTCAGTCGTGTCTGACGCTTTGTGATCCCATGAACTGCAGCATGCCAGGCTTCCTGTCCTTTACCATCTTTCAGAGTTTGCTCAAACTCATGTCCACTGAGCTGATGATGCCATCCAACCACCTCCTCCTCTGTCACCCGCTTCTCCTCCTACTCTCAGTCTTTTCCAGCATCAGGGTCTTTTCCAATGAGTTGTCTCTAGTGTGGGCAAATTTGAAGGCACTCAGTTTTGGGGGGTCAGCAATTATGCCGTGTCTCATTTCTTTCTTTCATGTTCCCACAGCCTACATTTCAAACCTGGCTATTGTAATTTACTCAGTTTGTATTGTACTTCTCTATAAGATATATATATGTTAATATTTAAAATACTGCATTCCAAGTTCCATCAGCCAACATTTCTTAAATGACTATTTCAAAAGAAATAGATGAAATCTCTTCTTAAAAAAGAAATACCTACTGTTTAGGAAGACAGAGCACACCCAGATGGAATAATAAAGAAAATCTTTTGAAGCAATAAATTGGCAAGTGCTAAAGAATGATTTGCAAAAAAAAAAAAAAAAAAAAGAATGATGTTCAAGGGGAACTAATTAGAGAAATGAACAGAACCAGGCAGGGTACTCAGAAAAGCTTCTGAAGGCCAGTAGGCATATGAAAAGATGCTCAACATTGCTAATTATTACTATTAGGTACCACCTCATACAGGTCAGAATGGCCATCATTAAGAAGTGTGAAGGTAACAAATGCTGGAGGGGGTGTGGCGCAAAGGGACCCTCCTACACTGCTGGTGAAAGCGTAAGTTGGTGCGAGCTCTCGGAAAACAGTATGGAGGTAACTTAAAAAACTAAAAATAGAACTACCATAGGCTCCAGCAATCCCATGCTTGAGCATACGTCCAGAGGAAAACTAAAAACAACAACTAAAAACTGATCTTCAAAAAGATACATGCACTATTTACAGCAGCCAAGACAGGAAAGCAACCTAAATGTGCACAGACAGATGAATGATTAAAAAGGTGTGTTTTATGTATATACACATATAATAGATATACATACACACATAATGTGTGTATAATTAATAAATAATTATTATATTAAATAATATAATGGAATACTACTTAGCCATGAAAAAGGGTGAACTATTGCTATTTGCAGCAACGTGGATGGATTTAGAGATGATCATACTAAGTGAAGTCAATCAGAAAGAGAAAGACAAATACTCCATGATATCACTTATATGTACAACCTAAAATATGACACAAATGAACTTACTTATAAAACAGAAACAGACTCAAAAACATAGAGAACAGACTTGCAGTTGTCATGGGGGACAGGAGTTAGGGGAGGAATGGATTGGGATTAGCAGATGCAAACTGTTGTATACAGAATGTATAAACAATGAGGTCCTACTGAATAGCACCGGGAATTACATTCAATATCCTGTAACAAGTCATGATAAAGAATAGGAAAAAGAATATATACATATATATGAATCTCTTTGCTGTATAGCAGAAACTAACACAACAGTGTAAATCAACTATACTTTAAAAAAATTTTTAAAAAATGCTTCTGGGAAGCAGTGAAATTTATTTTAGACTTTGACAAAGACAAATTTGGATTAGAAAAATGTTGTGAGGGTACATGTTAGACAAAGGAGATATTTGACTTTTGTGCAAGAGAAGGAAAACACACCTTATTTCACGTAATTGTAGAATCGTTAAAACAACTGGCTCTTTCTTTTTCTCATGCTGTTAAGATATAAGATGAATAGGAAAATATATTTATCAAACAATCTATTATATCTACTCACTTCTAAACTATTGAAAATCTCACCTATATTTTCTTTACAGAGCCCACAAATGCTAGAATATTGACTGTTTTTGTTTCTTCCCCTAAATGTTACTTGCTAAATCTTTTTTCATCTAATTTATTTATACAATTTTTGGCTTCCTTTTGTTAAATGATACGATATAATTGTAGACCAGGCAAAGTTTGTATACTCACTTAAATGACTCCCTATCTACCATCTGTTTTTGTTTTTTTTTTCTTCTCCTAAGTGGAAGAAGCTTCCTTCTGAAATAATTTACTGCAGTCCCAAATGGCTGTTTATGGTCATTTTAGAGATAAAATTCCATAAATTCAAGTTAGCACTGACATTTTATAAGTGCTGTCATGTCAAGGCTGGGGAATGGAAACCATCTCACTGGGTTCTCTAAAGTCGAAGCATCTTTTGTCTGCTTATTACTGACTGTGAGAAATGGCCGGATTAAAGCCTCCAAATGTTTCAGTGATGCAGAGCAAAGGTGACTTCCTGTTTTGTTTTAGGGTTTGTTTCCTTCTCTTCTCAATGAAGGCTGTGTTTTCTGACATTCTGCAATCTTTTTGCTTAGTGATTTCCCATTGAAAGGGCAGGGTAGGAGGGCCTCTGCAGGTCATTCCGTTTACAATATGCCCTAAAAAGGGAGGAAGGGGGAGAGGGAGGGAAAGAGGAAGCTCATTAGTGGAAGGAGCAGACCAGGAGGGGATCTGTTTTCCATTTTCTTTTCTGGATTGAGCTCATTTGGATGGAAAGGATTTTATTGTTATCCTTATCATCATTATCATTAGCAGTGTGGTGTGATTTTCCTACTCGTTTGTCTCAAGTGTGAGGTGAATTTATTGGTAGAAGAGTTAATAAGTGCCATTTTATTTTAGTAAAATCGGGGGTGGGTGGGGGAAGCTCAAGTACTTTAAAGCAGTTCTCACTTTAAAGCTTAAAATGCAAAACTCAAAAGTTTTAATTCTGCAGTGCAAAAGAAAAAATTAAAAGAAAAAAAGACCTGTTACTTGCTTCTCGTGGCCTATTTGTAATTACGTACAGCATTTCTTCTCTTTTGATGAAAGGCGACTTCCGCCCACACCCCCACACCCCGCCACCACCTAGTTTATTAAAAATGCAGACCTCTGCAGTCAGGAGTTCTGGACTGATAAGGCTCCATCATCGCTGCAGCGGTCCCTGTTTTCTGCGACTTGTACATTTTTCGAGTGACGTTGCTTAAGTCTTCAGGTCTTTCTTCAGAGCCAGTAATCACAGAGGCGAGGCTAGAGGTTGCTTAAAGGAAATACCTCCAGGGAGCGTGGGGCTCGGCTGGGTTCCCAAGTAGGGAACTGGGGGCACTCCTTCGTGGAGATTTGGGGTGGGCTCTTCAGTGAAAGGCTGGGGGCTCTCCTTTGGATCGGGGGGTAGGGGGGTGCGGTGCTCCCTGGTGTGGGTCGTCCCGAGTCCGCTGGGTCTCGGGTTATCGCATCCTCTCTGCTTTTGCAGGCTTCTCCTTCCTCCGCCTGCAAACCACAGACCCCAGCCCGGGAAGGGGAGCGGGCGCTGGAGGGCTGGGACCGCCCGGGGGCGGGGCTGCCTCTGGCTCCCGGAGGCCGGCGAGCGGAGAGCCGCGGAGCCGAGGCGCAGACCGCCCGTCGCGGCTCCTCGGACCGGTCCCCTCCCGCCAGCGGCGGTCGCTGCAACAGCCGCCGCTCACGCCCAAGACCCGCAGCTGGGTCTTTTTGCTCAGCCTGCCAGACTCGCAAACTCTTCCTGCACCCTGGTCCTCCCTCAGGAGTCTTTGCCCTCTCGTTCCCCCCTCCTGCACGCCCCGTCCTCCTCCTCACTTGGGAGACTTTTCATGCTTCTTTTAGCACCTTTTTGTAATCCAGGGGACGTGACACTCCAGAGCTCCAACTATCTCAGCTGAATTCCACTTTTGTTTTTACTTCTCCCTCGGTTCCTCTCGTTTTCGTCTCATCTGCGAAGCCGGACGCTTCTGCCAGCCAGAGCGAGGAATTAAATAGATGCAGCGGCCCCAGAAGGCTTAGACGTCGGCAGGGAGCGGCAGGAGCCGCAGGGGCGGTGGCGGCGGGCGCTCAGCGCAGCTTTGGGGACCCCACTGGGGGAATTTGATCCGAGGAAGCTGCGAGATTGCCGGGGGGAGGAGAAGCTCCCATATCTTTGTGTCTCCTTGCAGGGGGGGAGGAGGAGACGGCGGAGAGGGCCTCTCGGCGTTCCCCGCACTGCTGCACCCTGCCCCATCCTGCCGAGACCATGGGCTGCGGCAGCCGCGGAGGGATGCTGCTGCTGCCGGCCGGGCTGCTCGCCCTGGCCGCGCTCTGCCTGCTCCGCGTGCCCGGAGCTCGGGCGGCCGCCTGTGAGCCCGTCCGCATCCCCCTGTGCAAGTCCCTGCCCTGGAACATGACTAAGATGCCCAACCACCTGCACCACAGCACCCAGGCCAACGCCATCCTGGCCATCGAGCAGTTCGAAGGTCTGCTGGGCACCCACTGCAGCCCGGATCTGCTCTTCTTCCTCTGTGCTATGTACGCGCCCATCTGCACCATCGACTTCCAGCACGAGCCCATCAAGCCCTGCAAGTCTGTGTGCGAGCGGGCCCGGCAGGGCTGTGAGCCCATCCTCATCAAGTACCGCCACTCGTGGCCGGAAAGCCTGGCCTGCGAGGAGCTGCCAGTTTATGACCGCGGCGTGTGCATCTCTCCGGAGGCCATCGTCACCGCCGACGGAGCCGGTGAGTCCGACACTGCCCAGCCTGCCCCCACTCCCCTGCCTTCCAACCGCTCACTTCTTGGAGTCCTTGCTATCCCGCTTTACTTCCGGTTCTGTGGATTCGGATCACTTGACTCAATCTGTCTTAATTACGCCTCTATCGAACACCGTGCCTTTCCCCCCTCTTTTCATCTCCCTGATAAACCGATGTACTCTGTTCTTATAGGCAACCTGTCTTTCTAAAACACTCAAGTTCACTCCACTCCCATCACACTTCTGCTCAACACTGCCCCTTTGCTTCCACTCTTTACATGTCCCAGTAAGCACATAGAGGGTGCTCGTTTCTGACCTTAATTTGTTTATAATCACTGAACTTTTTTGCGTTCTCAGCGGTCAGTTTTCTGTACCCCTCGTGTTTAGCTACTTGTAAAGACTGCATGGTGAAAAAAAGCACCGTTTTCTTCTTATCATTAAAAATGCCAAGATAATTTCAGTAACCTTACCCCAACCCACAGATGTTAGGGGTATGTGTTTGCTCAACATCCAATTTGAGCAATTACCTTCACCTTAAATTTCCCCCTCCTTTCAATGAGATAAATTGTTCTTCCATTCCAGACTGAAATAGCTGTGAAACATTGCTATGCACTGCTAATTAGCTTCTGAGACTTGCTCCAGCCACAGAGCTGGCAAAGTGAAATTGCTGGGCTCTTTTCACATTCCCACATGGCCTTCAAGTCATTTTGTAAATGACATATGGATGAAAGGAGTTATATTTAAGGCACGTTATCATCATACATTCATGTAATGTTATTTTTAATCTCACCCCTTATCCCACTCTTATGCTCTGCAAGTAATTTGTCTTCAGCACCTTTCTCTGTGTGCATCAACCACAGATCATTTCAATCTTCCCCTACTGTAAAACTTTATTCCAGTTCTGTGTTAAATGGAATCAATCACGAGTTGTTTTCTCACTAGTGTTTGGTCTAATTAGGACAGTCGTAACTCTTAAGACTCCAACTAAAGCTAGTTCATTATGGTCCATTAATTCTAACTCAATGTCATTCCTACCAATTACCCAAAACTCAAAAATTTCACCCTTCATATACTTTAAATATAAACCCAATCTTTTATGACTGGTCCTCTTTCACACCCTCCCCAGATCAACTCTGCCCTTAGGTGTGATGACTTTATACCTCCTTCTCTATTCTTGGGCATCAACTTTTTCTTCTTTTTCCTCTTAACTTGCTCAGCCAAAGCTCATGTCCTTAGTCCATTTCTAGGTGAACAGTTCTTGGTCAAGGAATTGATTTGGAAAAAATGCTTTCTGTGCACAGTGACCCACTTAACATAGAGGACTAGGGAGGGGAAAAGTACTTGTACAAATAGCTGCAAAACCAAACTGAATAGAATGAGTTCCAGATTTTTTGGATGGTCACCTCAGTTTCTCACCTTTGACTATACCTATTGTTGTCTTGATTTTAATAATCAACCAACAGCTGATTGTTTAAAATAATCACAAAGAAATGTATTTCTTATTTATCTTTGGGCTAAAAGAGCACTTGAGCTTTTATACTCATTAATGTTACAGGCTGTACAGATGCTGGGAGAGAGCTGTGCTGGCCTGTCAGGCACTTAGATCAGTTAAATGCAGATAATCCGCTCAGGCCAGGGGCTAGGAATGCGGTGGCCATGGTTTACACTGAAATGCATTCCTCCTCCTTCTCTGAAACCTCTCCTAGAGATGGACCTCAACTGAGAGAGTTTTGGCAAGGTTGCTGCCGCTGCTAAGTCGCTGCAGTCGTGTCCAACTCTGTGCGACCCCATAGACGGCAGCCCACCAGGCTCTGCCGTCCCTGGGATTCTCCAGGCAAGAACACTGGAGTGGGTTGCCATTGCCTTCTCCACTGGCAAGGTTAGTGGCTCTCAAAAGCCAGGGTCAGTATGGATAGGAAGCAGTTTCCTCAAGTGTCCCTGAGTTACCTATCATCGTGGACCAAATGTAGAACAGTTGCTTCATTGAAGCACTCCAATAAGACGTGCATGGAAACAATTTGTCAGTCCATGGGACCTGATTACTAAGCTGCTTTAAAGGGCTGTAATGTGCTTTGCTGACAGTTGCCCTTGCTAGAAAAAGAAGTAGGGGTAGGTGGCAGTTGGAACCGTTTGTTAGTGATGCTCTGCCTTCCCCTTATCCCTCCTTGTGAGTCAGAGACTGCGGTGGCTGGAGGGGGCTCAAGGGGAGGGGCAGGGAAAGGAGTGGTGGATTCTAGCCTGAAGGGTCCCCCGGCTTCCAAGGCCGCAGCTTGCTGAAAATTACATTCCCTATGCTGGGTCAAACTATCAGGCACCTGGAATTACTTAAGAACTACCACATGTGGCCAGTTTAATTTACGATGCAATATGCGCCTTGCTTCAGTGGGATATGATAGTTCATGAAGCAGGGTTTTGTTTTGTTTTTTTTTTTCCCTTCCTCTAAGTATAAACAGAGTTCCTATCTCTTATGCCTAGAATCTAGCAGAATATAAAAATGAGGTCTCCCTGAATAAAATAGAACCACCTTTTATGTACCTTCAGTGTCAAGAGGATTTTCAAATCCTACCATTTACACAAATCTGTTCCCTTGTAGGAAATTATGACTCCACCAACAAGTTTAAGGACATTTTACAAAGCAGAATTTTATTGAATGGAATATTGCTTCAGTCTACTTTTTGTTTTGAAGTATTAAGGGCAAGCATATTTTTATACAGAAAATATCATATCCTCCTGAAGATTACTGATAAATTCACATTAGATTTATTCTTTTTCTACATTTTGTATTTATTGTAGACCTGTGACTGCATGTACACCTGCCTTATCTGTGAATTCAGTTCAGTTTAGTTCAGCCAGTTAATAGTCAAATATTTAATATTGTATGATGAATAAAGGGTATGGGTGTGGAGTGGGAAAGACCAGGTGTTGAATCTTGACTCTGCCTCATACCAGCTATTACTATGGGGCAGTTGTATACCCTCCCCAATGCAGAGTTTTTTAATCTGTGACATGGGGACATACTACCTACATCCCAGGGAGATGGTGAAGATGAAGTTAAACAGCATCTGTAGTATCTCATGCATAGCAAGTCCTCAGCAAATTGCTGCTGTTGCTATTGCTATTTTACCATTATTATCATTGTTATTAAAATTTATGTTTTTGTTTTTTATTTGGACAAACCTTGTCTATTGGTAAATGCAGATAGAACTTAAAGCTTTTTGTCAGTTCAAGTCTGGGAAACAAGCTTCACACTGAGAACACACTGGGTAGGCCAACCTTATTTCTTCTGGATATAAACTTAGTATTTCATTTTACACAAATTGACCTGGACCTCGGGCTCAAGAACAAATCCCTTTGGGAGCAATAGGAATAAAGAATGAGCTTGACGGATGTCTGTTAATTACAAACAGTTTATCTCAGAAATGTAGACATTGAGTGTTTAAGAAAATGTATGGTATGATATTTCACATCATTTATACTGCCCCCTGGTTTGCCATGCCAGGGACTTTATAATCGCTCCTCAGTTATTGCTGCTTTCTGTTGTCACCCAGCTCTTGCGCAGCACATTTCTCCTAGCCCTCTCTCGCCTGGCAGAGCTGCGCCAACTTTCACATGCATGCACTGCTGGTTAATCATTTCTCCGCTTTCTGGGGAACAGGCAGCCTTTTCTTTAGCCCTGGTCTACAAATATTTGAGGGGCCAAATAGCAAGAAGGGAGAATTATTTAGTGTGATATGAGGAGGAAAATGGAATGGAAAGGAGAAATGGAAATTTTAGGGTAAGACTTCGTTGTGTGAAATTTTGAAAGGCACTCTGGATGGGGGTAGGAAGGAGTATCTTAGAATACAATGATACTAAATTATGTTTATAGCTAACACAGTTATCAGAGGTAATGGAACCTTAGGTAGTCTCCAAATTGTATATTAATAATTCTTTTCTATCTTGTTTCCACAAAATTCTAGATAGTTGTTTGCTACACATAGCAATATTGACTAAGTTATATTTGTCCTTTCTCCTCCTCCTAGGTGTATGGAAAGAGGAGAGAGTTTTATCCATATAGATAGAGTTTTGAATGATTAAAAATTGGCTGTATGTCTTCAGTTTAAAGAAAACCAGTTTTAGAGTTTTGGCCCTTAGTTGGAGTCCCAGATTTGCCATTAATGTTATACTTTGAGGGACTTCCCTGGTGGTCCAGTGGTTAAGACTCTGTGCTTCCACTACAGAGGGCGTGGGTTCCATCCCTGGTCAGGGAGCTAAGATCCCATATGCTGTATGGTACAGCAAAAAAAAAAAGTTATACCTTGAGCAAGTCGTGTGGCATTAACATAGAGACTGTGAAGAGCAAAAGAAATAGCGATATGAAAAGTGAATGAGAAAGGGTAAAACCACAGCAGTGTGATTGGGAAGACGTCCTTCTCAGACCAGGAATCATTACTGGCCACAGAATAAGAACTAACAGCGCTTAGTATGTGGCGTGTGCTCTTCTACGTGGTGCAGCATGTTAATTTCTTTAATTCTTGTAATAACTACATGGTAGGTACTGTTACTCCTATCTGCAGAAAGGAAAGCTGAGGCATATAGAGAAGCTAAGTGAACCAAGTCCATAAAACTATTAATAGAAGATTCAAACCAGGACCTGTTTTAAGTTATACTTCCTCTCTTATGAAGAAAGAGGTGATGTTAATTATACAGAGAATCGATGTCTTTTGACCATCAGAAGGGCTTCCCTGACAGCTCAGTTGGTGAAGAATCTGCCTGCGACGCAGGAGACCCTGCTTCGATTCCTGGGTCAGGAAGATCCACTGGAGAAGGGAGAGGCTACCCACCCCAGTATTCTTGGGCTTCTCTTGTAGCTCAGCTGGTAAAGAATCTGCCTGCAATGCAGGAGCCCTGGGTTCAATCCCTGGGTGGGGAAGATCCCCTAGAAAAGTCCAGTATTTTGGCCTGGAGAATTCCATGGACTGTATAGAATGTGGGTCAATATACTTTTTTAATTTACAGAGAGATCATCTTTGTAGAAATCATGTGTGTATTTTCCTAGGATATAGCTTTTTTCTTATTTATTTTTAATTTTTGGCTGTACTAGGTCCCTGTTGCTGCATGTGGGCTTTCTTTAGCTGTGTCCAGGGAGGCTACTCTCTAGTGCGTGGGCTTCTCATTGCAGTGGTTTCTTTTCTTTTGGAGCGTGGGCTCTGGGGGCACCAGCTCAGCAGGCCCAGCACGTGGACTCGAGCATGGGCGCTGCGGTAGCTGCGGTGCACAGGCTTAGCTGCCCCACAGCATGTGGGATCTTTCTGGACCAGGGATTGAACCCTTGTCCTCTGCATTGGCAGGCGGACTCCCAACCACAGGAATGTCCTTTTCTTATTGTTTCTTTTTCATTTTTGGTCACACTGCACAGCTTGCAGGATATCAATTCTCCCACCAGGGGTTGAACCCAGGAATGAAAGCCCAGAATCCTAACCACTAGGTCACCAGGGAACTCCCTAGGATATAGATTTTAAAATACCAGCTGCTGATTACTAAGCCTGGGTAAGTAATCCATTAATTGTAGTTTTGAGTGTTATTGTTCTAAAATGGTGTTATACCTTCTGGTTTCATTTATTCATGATACGACCTATGAAGAAAAAGGACAGAGGAAGAACATTATTTTCTATTAGGATAAACAGAGGCATTAAACTCATTTAACATAAGGTATTAATGCAAATGTAAAATGCTGGTGTAAGTGTACTGAGTTGAAGTGTCAATAAGAATATACAGTTATGTACAGCATAATGCTTTGTTGGGGCAGTCAGGATTATTCATTAGAGGCTGCTTTCTTAACTAGAATAAAGAAGAACTTAATCACCATTTTCATTACCATTAATCAGGTTACCATTTTCTGGGATTTGGGGATCTTAAAAGAGTCAATGGCAATTTCCAATTACTATTATGTCTATTAATTGCACTGGCTTAAGTAGTCCCTTGATGGTAGACTTCCTTTCTGCTAAACACCTGTTTAGTGTGCGCTTAACCAGGAGCACAAGAATGCTTTCTGCACGTTTTCCTTAAGCACTAAGAATTAAAATGTATGCCAGGAAAGTGTGATACATCTATTATTGCAAGGTGTATTTAGTTATTGTAGCCATCACGAAAAATGTTGGGTGAGTACCTGGTGTATGCTTTATTGTTGGAAATTTTCACGAAACTCAAAACTTTGTTTATTAAATCCAGAAATGTATCCACAGTTGACGAGGATTCAAAAGAGTATATCAGCTTTTAATCACATAAAATCACATGAACGAATGCATTGTGTCCTTATTTGATCTACAAATGATAATGTCAACCTCACGACGCTAATAAGAATCCATTTCCTTGAGACACCTGGGTTCTTATCCAAATCAACTTGTGACTGAATTAGATTTTAATATGAGAATTCTTGAAATAATAATGAATGTTATGACTCTTACTGTACTCTGTCATCTCCTTTCAGATTTTCCTATGGATTCTAGTAATGGAAACTGTAGAGGAGCAAGCAGTGGTGAGTACCACTATCTTTCTGGTTTTCACTTATGGTCAGACTAGTCTTGATGTTACCTAGATAGGGAAACCTTATTTTGGAAGAGCTGCATGGGCTTCCCTGATAGCTCAGTTGGTAAAGAATCCACCTGCGATGCAGGAGACCCCGGTTCTATTCCTGGATTGGGACGATCTGCTGGAGAAGGAAAAGGATACCCACTCCAGTATTCTGGCCTGGAGAATTCCATGGACTGTGTAGTGTCCTACATATTAAATGTAAACTTATAAAATGTTCCTTTGTGTGTATTAATTTTATTTTTAAATTAATGATAAAATTTGATCTTTTATTTTGGTATACAGTTCTTTGAATTTTAACACATATTTAAATTTGTGTAACCACCAACACAATCAGGATACAGAACAGTTCCGTAACCTCAAAACAAACAAAAAACTCAATTCAGCTTATCCTATTCCTTTATGGTTACAAGCTTCTCCCACCCTTAACCTCTGGCGATCACTAATCTGTTTTTCATTGCTATGCTTTTGTTTTTTAGAGACTGTAGTGTGCATGGAATGATAGAGTATGTAACTTTTGGACATTGGCCTCTTTCACAGCAAAATGTCTTTGAGATTTATCTAAGTTTTTGCATCTATCAGTAGTCCATTCCATTTTGCTGCTAAATCTTTTATTACTTGGATGCGTTACCATTTGCTTGTCCATTTATGTCTTAAAGGATATTTGGGTTGTTTCTAGTTTTTGGCAATCATAGATAGAACTATTATAAACATTTGTGTATAGGTTTCTGTGTAAATGTAAGTTTTCACTTCTTTAGGGTAAATATCTATGAATAGGATTTTTGAGTTAAATAATAAGACTTCTCTGGTGGCTCAGATGGTAAAGTGTCTGCCTACAATGTGGGAGACCTGGGTTTGATCCCTGGGTGGGGAAGATCCCCTGGAGAAGGCAGTGGTAACCCACTCCAGTACTCTTGCCTGGAAAATCCCATGGATGGAGGAGCCTGGTCCATGGAGGGCTGCAGTCCCTGGGGTCGCAAAGAGTTGGACACAACTGAGCAACTTCACTTCACTTCATTGGGTTAAATGGTAAGGGTATGTTGAACTTAATAAAAAAACTGCCAAACTGTTTCCAAAATGACTGTTCAATGTTGCACTAGCAATGCTTAAGAGTTCCAGTTGCTCTGCATCTAAGAATGACTCTAGTTGCATTTCACAAATTTTGAATGGTTTTATTTTGATTTGTCTTTAGTTCAAAATGTTTTATTATTTCCATTTAGACTACCTCTGACTCATGCATTATTTAGGATTGCATTGTTAAATTTGGTGCTGTTTGGAGGTTTTTCTGTTCTTCTTATGTAATTAATTTTTATTATAAATTTCATTATGGTCAAAGAATATAATTTGTATGATTTTGGTTTTTTTAGTTTGTTAAGATTTATCATATGACCCAAGATATGATATATCTTGGTGAATGTTTCATGAGTACTTGGGAAATATGTATTCTGGTATTGCTGGATGGAATGTTCTTTAAATGTCGAGTAGATTAGTTTATTCTCGTTAGTCTTTTGTCTACTACGTCTATTGATCACTGTGAGAGAAGTGTTTAAGTTTCCAAATATTGTAGATTTTTCTATTTCTCTTTTCAGTCTGTCAGTTTTGTTCCATGAAGTCAAATGTGATACTATTTGGTGTGTATACATTTAATATTTTTGTGTCTTATTGGTGGACTGACCCAATGATGTGATGTTCCTCTTTATCTTTGGTAGTTTTTCTCTTTCCTAAGTCTCTTTTGTTTTATGTTAGTATAGCTACTCCAGTGTTCTTTTGGTCAGGGTTGGCAAGGCGTATCTTTTTCTATTCTTTTTCTTCTAACATATCTGTATCATTATGCTTTAAATAAATTTCCTCGAGACTTAATATAATTGGTTTTTAGGTTGGTATTGGTTTTCTATCCATTCTGTCAATCTTTATCTTTTGATTAGTATGTTTAGATTATTTACATTCATTGTAATTATTAATATGTTTGCATTTAGCACCTTTATTTTATTTATGTTTGCTCTCTCTCTTTTTCATTCCTGTTTCCTACTTCCTAGCTTTCTCTTGGAAGAAAGCTTTTTATTGGAGTGTATCTCTCCCTTTCTCTCTCACCCTTGTGAATGTATGTGTGTACACAAACACACCCATATGTGTGTTTGTGTGATATATATATATATAATAAGACAATGTTATATTTTCTCTTTCAACCGTTAATGTCTGATTCAAACATTAAATATGTCTAACTAGCTCAAGAGGAGAAAAAATGGCCTACTGTATTTATACAGATGTTTATAATTTCTGTTGTTCCACCTTCTTTCCTGATATTCTAGGCTTCCTTCTGGTATTATTTTCCTTGTGTCTGAAGAACTTCCTTTATACTTAGAGCAGTTCTGCTGGCAGCCAATTCTATCAGTTTTCTTTCATATAAAAATGTCTTTATATCATATTCATTCCTGAAGGATATTTTCACTGGATATAGAATTCATTTATACTATTTCATTTATTTCTGTCCTCACTGTTTCTCATGGGGTATTGGTTGTCATTGAAATCATTGTTCCCGTGTAAATAATGCATCAGATTTCTCTGGCTGCTTTCAATAATTATTTCTTTGTCTTTAATTTTTAGCAGTTTGATTACAGTATATTTAGATATTGATTTCTTTGGGTTTATACTATTCAGGGTTAACCTAACTTCTTGTATCTGTAAGCTTATATCTTTTCTCAAATTTGGGAAACTTTCAGCAGTTATTTTTTTCAATTATTTACTTTTATAACACATTCTCTTCTACTTGTGAGTATAAGGTTATATGAATTTTAGATCTTTTGGTATTTCCCATAGGTCCCAGAGGCTCTGTTCATTTTCCTCCAGTCTTCCTCTATTCTTTAGATTGGATAATTTCTATTTGTATTCCTTCAGGTTTATTGACTTCTTCCTTGTTATCTCCATTCTGCTGTTGAACTCATCCAGTGTATTTTAAATTTTCAGTTATTATAATTTTTATAATTAAGATTTTTCTCTTGATTCTTTATTATGTCTTGAGTTTCTTTGAGTCTTTCTATCATCTGCTTCATTTCAAGGGTGTTCACCATTTACTTTTTGGAGAATTTTTAGAAAACTGCCTCAAGTTATTGTTGGATAATTTCAACATTTGTGTCATCTGATTTTTTTCCCCATACAAATTGAGTTTTTCCTGGTTCTTCATATGCAGAATAGTTTTTTCTTATATCCTGGATATTTTGACTATTATGTCCTAAGACTGTGGGTCTTTAAGATCCTATGGAGAATGATGATATTTTTTTGTTCTAGCAGCAGTCAGCCTAACTTGATTAAGGCTGCAAATTCTGACTAGTCTTCCGAAGGTTGGTTTCCATAGGCATTTGTGGTGCCTTTCAGGTCTATCCCATGTCTATACTATTCAGTGACCAGTGTGAGATCAGGACAGTGATTTATACCATAGTTCAGTTTTCTGACACTTTTCAGTGTCAGAGTCACACATACCCAGGAGTGTGCCCAGCAGTTCATAAATATTTCCATGGGATCATTTCCCAAGGTCCCCCCTCTCCATAATTGCCTCAGAACTCTTCAGTTTTGGGGGGGCTTCCCCTTTTGGTTCTTTGGCCAGAAAGCTGGGGCTTGATTTATCCCACTCTGTGATACACTTCCTGTGTCTTGTAGATCAGGGGCCGAGTGGTGAGCACAGAGCAGTGGGGTTTGCCCCATTATCTTGATACCGCATGTTGTCCAATCAGAAAGGAAGGTTCTCCTCCATCAGCATCCCAGGCGTCTGAGGACTTCCCCTGCAGCAGCTATTGCTACCACCCCTGTCCCAGGACTGCTTCACAGATGGGACGGAAGGATTGGACTGTTAGGAGACCCTTTCCCACTTCCTGAGTTAGAACTGGAGGGCTTTTTCTAGAGGACTGTCTGTGTGATATCTAATTCCAGGCTGGGTTGAAACCAGGTGGGAAGGTACTAGAAGTGGAAAGAATGACAAATTCACTATCGGTTTGCTGGTCCTGGGCTTCTTTCTCAAACTTTCTACTACTGTTTACTTTTCAGAGTCCTTGAGGAGCTACTTTGCGAATTCTGTTTTATAACTGCGTTCAGTGGGAGAGATGTGATGGAGTCTACTTACTCCAACTTTCCATAAAATAAACACTTAAGTGAAGTATAGCATATGTGCAGAAAAGGAACAAATCATAAGCATGTAGCCCAGTGTATTTTCACAAAGTAAACAGTTTTATGTACCCAGATCAAGATGGGTACCATTACCAGCACTCCAGAAACACTTCCTTGTGCCACCTCCAAGTCACTGATTCCACCTTTCTTCCCAGAGGTAACCTCTGGCAGAAGTTCTAGCAGCATAGAAGAATTTTGTCTGATTTCAACTTTTCTGAGAGGAATCGTTTTATATGTATAGATAGACAGACAGACAGCATGTCTATGCATGTGCCTCCCTTTGTTCTTCATTATATTGTCTGTAGCAGAAGTTTTAAATTTTAATTACTGGGTAGAATTCTGTCATATGAATATACCACTCTTCATTTATTCATTCTAATGGTCCTGGAAATTTGCATTATTTCAAGGTTTTTTTCTTCTTTTTTTTAAGTATGACTAATGTGTGTGTTTCTGCAAAAGCATTGTAACCACAACTAGATCTTTTGTACTTTCTTGAAGTAGGAATTTACACTCATTTGGCATGTGTGTTGTCATATATGGAAGTGGAATCTTTATTAAGTTGTAAATAAGTTTGAAGCATCAGTTTTCATTAGATTGGAACAGTTTCAATGTTGATTTCCACTGAATCGTATCAGAGTGTCAAGTTGACATAAGGCAATGTGCATCAAAGGCACCTCAAACAGTTAGCTTCTAAAAACGCCAGTGAATTAAAATGATTTATTTAGAATTATGTTGCTTTTGAATGCAACTGAAAGTGTTTATAGTGTAAAATCATCTGGAAATCACTGTTATTCAGCAGTGGTGCTGTTATGGTTGCTCAAAACAAACTGGGAAGCTCGTTTGTGTTGTATATAGTACTTTAGTGAGTCAAAATTTCAGGCCAAGTACATGCACATTCTATCAATTTATCTAGCACTTATGGTTAGAATAATATAGCACGTCAATGTGTGAAAGAGAGAAGACATTAATGACACTATAAATCAAATACAAAACTAGTTCAATGTGTCAGTGTTTACTGCTCCTCTTGATAAAAGAGGAATGTTTTCCTGTCCCCTGGGATAATGGGAGTGATGAAAACAAAGAGACAGGCAAAACCAAGCTCGCTTGTGGCGAGACACACAGACACAGTCACATGTTCCAAAAAGAAAATAAAATTTGTTCACACTCAAGAACGTCACACTTCGGAGTAATATAACAGCTGAAGTTGATTGTGATAAAAGAAATGAGGAAGACACAAAAACATCGGAACCCTCATAACCCCTCTTTCAAAAGTGTCAGGCTGTTTATGTCTGGAATTTGGAAAAGAAATTCTTTCACTCCAGTTAATTTATCCTTTGCTTCAAAGCCTAGCAGTCTCCCTTTTTTGGAGATAATGACTGTCTGAGCAGCTTCCAATTTGTGAGTGTATTTTGCTGTTTTAAATCCACTGTCATAATAAGGGGTACATTCTCTCCTAGTTTTCATAACATGGAATATGGAGAAAAACAGTTTTCGTTCTATTCTGCTGAGTCACTTGGTCTGGTCAAATCAACCCAGAAAATTAAGGCAGGTATTCAGATGGTGCAATGAAAAGATAAATTGTTTATTAAAACAGTTCTGTTCCTCCTCCCTTGCCCCAGATTTCTACTTGCTGATGGTGACCAATTTATGGACTTTAGTGTCACCAATGAGGTGATAATAATTAGTAAATTCTGACACTAATTAAGTGTATGAGCATGACCAAATTACTTAATCTGTTATTCTGGATCTGTGTATAAATATAAAATCAGATAATATTGATTGCTGAGTTCTGATATTTATTTCTGGTATATTTTCAAATTAGGGAAACATGAGTAATATCTGCTGGGCTTTCCTAGTGGCTCAGGCAGTAAAGAATCTGCCTGTAATGCAGGAGAGCTAGATTCAGTTCCTGGGTTGGGAAGATCCTTTGGAGAAGGGAATCAAAACTCACTCCAGAATTCTTGCTTAGAGAATTCGGTGGAAAGAGGATCCTAGCGGGCTACAGTACGTGGGGGTCACAGAGTTGGACACTACTGAGCGACTAACACACACACACACACACGAGTTGGATACTCCTGCAGTTTTTTTTTAATATGTATATTTTTATTTTTTTACTTTACAATATTGTGTTGGTTTTGCCATACATTGACATGAATCCGCCATGGATATATATGTGTTTCCCTTCCAGAACCCCCCTCCCACCTCCCTCCTGATTCCATCCCTCTGGGTCATGCCGGTGCACCAGCCCTGAGCGCCCTGTATCAAACATCAAACCTGGGCTGGTGATTCATTTCGCATATGATAATTTACATGTTTCAGTGCCGTTCTCCCATATCATCCTGCCTTTGCCCTCTCCCATAGAGTCCAAAAGACTGTTCTATATGCATCTGCGTTTCTTTTGCTGTCTCGCATACAGGGTTATCGTTACCATTTTTCTAAATTCCTTATATATGCGTTAGTATACTGTATTGTTTTTCCTTCTGGCTTACTTCAGTTTGTATAATAGGCTCCAGTTTCATCCACCTTATTAGAACTGATTCAAATGTATTATTTTTAATGGCTGACTAATGCCTTTCTGGTCGTTTTTCATGGTGCTTCAGAGAAACCCCTCTGAGCAGCTGAGTAACTAGCGATCCCTGACTGCCTGGACCTGCTAGGCTTGCCCTGGCCATCACCCCTCCCTGACCCGCACCCTCTGCCCCGCAACAGCCGACCTCCTCTTACTGAGATAACCAGTGCCTAGCTTGGGTAGTATGGACCCATTCTCTCTCTTTCCTCCTCCAAATTTGTTGTTGTTCAATTGCTAGGTGTCCGACTCTTTGTGACCCCACGGACTGCAGCACGCCTGAGTTCCCTGTCCTTCACTATCTCCCTGAGTTTGCTCAAACCCATGTTTATTGAGTCAGTGATGCCATCCAACCATCTCATCCTCTGTCGCCTGCTTCTCCTCTTACCCTCAGTCTTTACCAGCATCAGGGTATTTTCCAATTCATTTCCTACTAATCTGGGGAAGGATTCCAATTTTTTTTTTCCTTTGGTGCAATGTTTGTTCACTATAAAGTTGGAATTAATTTGTGGTAACTTGACCCTTTATTTGAAAATAACATTAGGATAGATAAAAATAATATTTTGTAATTATATATATAGTAGCTTACAAATACATGCTTTTTTCACTGTTTTCAGTATTGGACACTTTGGATGAATACTCATTCCTAAGAATTCTTCTCCCTGGGCTATTACCCAAATTATCCTAGCTCTTCTCTTCCTGTCCCCTAGCTGTAGGCATCCCCAAGGTTCTTTGCTTGGCCTCTGCTGCTCCTTACAATGAGTTCTCCTTGTTGGAAGTCATCCAGCTACACAGGCTGGATGCTACATATTTCACCTCCAATAAACATTTCTACCTGGGAAATCTGTTTGTACTTCAAAAGGCATGTATTCAGTAATTTTCTTTTCATTAAAATTTTACCCCTTGCAACTTTTGTTCTAGTATGTGGCACCATTGTTTTCCCAGATCCTGAACACTTCAACTTCATCGTCCATCTACCGATAAACTCTTGAGTCCATCCACCCCAACCATTCATCACAAATGTGATGACCACCCCTTGTATCAGGCATACTCGATGCCAAGAACAGGGAGGAGGTGAAGCAGTGAACAGTTGACTGCACTTTTCTCCTGCCTCTTTTCTCTGTGGTTGGCATCAGGTAGATGCATGATGTCCTGAGAGACCTACTTTGCTTTCCTCTTCATTGACCTTGGTTGCTTTTGGCCCTGCCCCATGGCTTGCAGGGATCCTATTCCCTGACCAGAGATTGAACGTGGGTCTCAGTACCAAAAACTTGATGTCCTGACCCCTGAACCACCAGGGAATTCCTTCTTAATTGACTACTTTAGAGTACCTGTACAGCACAAAACTGGCATTTCAGATCTCATAAGAGAAAGCAGGCATATTGCGTTGGTTCTCTACATTTTGTGTATCCCAAATGACTCTTGGATCCAGAAACCTTCTGAAAGGCAGTTTATTTAAAATTTTCCAAAGATAGAAATCCTAAAGAAATAAAATTAAATTTCCTTTTCTTTTTAATATCACGTTAGTTCCCTCAATCTTAAGCAATTCCCTTTTACAAAGTGCAAATTAATATGAATTGAGACCTTTATTGCAATATTTGAGGGTTGTTTTTTCAGCTAAATTGAGCAAATGTTAGTTTTGTTTTTTAAAGCTTTATTATATTACCCTGAGTTCACCAATTGACTTAATTGCATTTTCCATATACAGCTCTAATCCAGAATAAAATCTAACATGATATTCTTTGCCTAATGTATATGTTTAGGAAATAAATATTAAACACGTAATGAACAACCGCTAAGTCATGACACACTTTAATTTATGGAAAAATGAAAGGAATTCATAAAATTATGAATTCGTATATTAATTTACTTACAGTAAAGTGCACAATTCTTAAGTGTATGGCATATTGAACTTTGACAAATCTGTATACCTATGTAGCTGTCACCCAGATCAAGATAAAGAACATGTCCATCTCCCTTGAGAATTCCCCTCAAGCTGGTGGATGCCAGCTCGATCACTCACCCCACCATGAGTTGAGCACAGGTCTGATTTTTATTACCGTGGATTAATGTGGCTTGTTTTTCAGCTTCTTGCAGGTGGAATCATACAGCACGTACTCTTTTGTGACTGGCTGCTCTTGTTTTTGTATAATGCTTTTGAGATCTACCCATTTAGTTACGTGCATCATTTTATTGTGGAATAGTTTGCCTTTGTGTGAGCATAATACCAATATGATTTCTAAATTCTATTTTTTATGCAGTTCCCCCCAAACTAAATATAATAATCTAAATTAACTTTCTATCTCCAGGAAAAACTTGGCAGATTTTTATCCTCAAACTTATAGATGATTTTTTTGTTGGAAAATTTTCTCTTCTGTTTCATAAACTGCTCTTAAATCTGCATAAAGTATTTTCTGATCTTTTTGTTTGTTTATATATAACTAGTACTACTAGCTAGCATCCAATAAGTGATTAAATACCAGGCTCTATGCCAAATTCTATATGTGAATTACTGTTAAAATTCTTATAATAACCTGATGGGGAAGCCAGTGTTAGTTTAGGAATGGGTATTGTAACTTGCCCAAGGCAACATAAGCAAAGAGGGACAGAGCTGGGATTTAAACTCATGTGTCCTTAATCAATTTGCCATACTCTTTTGCATTAATGCTTATTATTAATGTAATGGCCACATACATGATAATTCTGGCTTGCTAACTTTGCTTCTTCAAATTTTGGAAATGTATATAATAGTTCAAATGGACTTCCTACATCAGGACAGAAATTAGCTTTGTGAACTTGAATCAAAATAGCAGAGTCAGACACTATTGAAAAAATCCTATTACTTCGCTTACTTATGGTAGGCACCACAGTTCTTGCAGGTGGCAAGCAGCCTTGGGAAAATATTGCTTCTCTTACTCATTAAACAGTCTTTACAAATGAAGGGTTGGGATTCCCAGTGAATCCGACATTTATGGGCCATTGTGTGCTAGGTTCTGTGAAAGGTATTTTATGTTTATTATTTAATTCTCTCAGTAATTCTGCAAGATACCACTTTTTAGATACTAAAAGTTATATAAATAGGAAGGCATGGAGCCTACATTCACACCCAGCTGTGTCTGATCATAAAAGTCCATCCTTTTAATCATGCTGTTTTCTGGACTCTGCCTCAATGGTATGGACCTGCTTAGTGGTATAGATCAGCATGGTTCCTGATTCTGTAAGAGATGCATTGTTGTTCTTTTAAAAATTTTTCCGGACTTCCTTGGTGGTCCAGTGGCTGAGACTCCACACTCCCAGTGCAGGGGGCCCTGGGTTCGATCCCCGATAAGGGAACTGAATCACACGTGCACCAACTAGGAGTTCACATGCCACAACTAAAGGTCCTGTATGCTTCCACAGAGACTGAAGACCCCTTGTTCCACAACTAAGACCTGATGCAGCCAAATAAATAAGTAAAGTAAACAAATTTTTAAAAAATAAAGGTGTTTTTTCATCATTGAAATCAGGACACTAGGGTTCTGTTTTCTTGTCTGTTTTTGTTTTTTTTTAATGTACCAGGAATAGTAATATCCTTTAGGTTTTCAATAAAGTGTCCATTTCATGACTTATAATTTTGGGAAGAGAGAATGTGGTCTTAGGGCTGGAATCCAGACATATTTCACCCCATCTCTTTGTTTTTAGAAGGGTAGTGAAACTGACTTCTGGACGGTCTAGTGATAAATTGCCTATCCTCCATCAAGCTCTATCTGTACATGTTCCATAATGGCACCCATCTTGACTTTGATGGTAAAGATCATTCATTTTGTGCACTGACTTCTTTACGTCACTGACCTGTTTGTTCTGCCCCAGCCATCTATTTCCATGGGCACATTCTGTACCTTGTCATCTAGCAGTAGTGCCAGCTCTGTGATCCTGATTTCAAGTATACCCTTCTTTGCCTACCATCTCTTTTCATCCCAGTAGATTTGCTCTAGTATCATCAAGGCTATAATTTTACTCCCCTGGGACTGCCTATTCATCATATACCACTTCCTATTATTGTTCAACCCTAACCTCCTTGCCTCTCTGAGATTTCATAATCTATTGTAATACTCATTCCCTTGAAAATACCTTCAGTTCATTTGCCTATCTTTTCTTCTGCCATAGTTCAGTTCAGTTCAGTTCAGTTCAGTTCAGTCGCTCAGTCGTGTCCGACTCTGTGCGACCCCATAGACAGCAGCCCACCAGGCTCCCCTGTCCCTGGGATTCTCCAGGCAAGAACACTGGAGTGGGCTGCCACTTCCTTCTCCAATGCATGAAAGTGAGGAGGGAAAGTGAAGTCGTTCAGTTGTGTCCGACTCTTAGCGACTCCGTGGACTGCAGCCTACCAGGCTCCGCCATCCACGGGATTTTCCAGGCAAGAGTACTGGAGTGGGTTGCCAGTGCCTTCTCTGTCTTTTGCCATAGTCACCTGACAAATTCTCAACTCTTGTTGCTGGAGAAAATTACTTAGCTGGGGTGACTGGTTTTACTTTAAATTCAAGATAAAATTCGAATACCTCATCAGCATTGCCTAGCAAATACTACCTTGTATCTCTAGAAAGTTTGCCTTTCCACTCAATAACTGTTTTATACTTTCACTTCTTTCCTTACTCTTCCATACCCTGCTTCTTTTGGCCCCTTATTTCCTGCAGCTAATAACTTCACCCTTTAATGAGAAAGTAAAACCCATCAGAAGGAATTCTTATCACTCTACCAACAGATTTATAAGCTGTCAACATCAGTACCCTTTCTCCTTTTTCTTCTTATGCAGTGGATGGAGTGTTCCTCTGATTTTCACCCATCTTTTCCTTGCCAACTAATTTTTTTTTTTTTTTTTTTTGGCCATGTCATGCTAAATGATCTTAGTTCTCTGACCAAGGATCAAACCCATGCCTCCTGCAGTGAAAGTGCAGACTCTTAACCACTGGACTGTCAGGGAAGTCCCCTTGCCAACCGAATTTGATAGACCTCCTTTTCTCTTAAGTCGTTTGAACTTTGAGGGTGTTCTCCCCAAAGAGAGCTCGCCTTTTTTCTTGCAACACCATCATCTTTCAGGGTTTTGACTACACGCTCCTGTGTTTCTTCCTCATTTTTGGATGCTTCTTCCCAGTCTGCTTTATGACTTCTTCACTATCTTATACATAAAGATGTAGTTGCTGCCTAGATAACAGGTGATCTTTCAGGTTTCAAGCTTCAATGTCATTTCCTTAGAGAACTTAGAAGACCAGACTAGTGTAGGTCATCAAGTTGTATGTCCTAGTGGCCCATTGTACTTTTCCTTCATAGCATGAATTATATATGAAAATAAATTATTTTGTGTGTAATTATTTGCTCAATGTCTGTATCCTGTTCTGAACTCTCTGTGTTGCTCATCAGGAGTCCCACATGCGTGGCACAGAGCTTGGCATGTAACAGACATTCAGTAAATATCTGCAGAATGAATGAATTATGTGACTCAAAACATTCAACAACTGTTAGTTCTCTTTTCCTTTCCCATCTCATATTTAGAGAAACATAGTTACCCCAAGGTTGTAGAGTCAGGAAACACTCTTTCTGTAGAAGAAAGGCAGTTCTATGATGTGATAGATATTGACATACGTTTAAATTATTTAAGCCATGCTCGTAGACACCATTTATAGGCAATGGAAAGTGTAGATCTGGATCTCAGTAAAATCAGAGTTAATGATGATAACATTTAATTTTTTACATCTGTTTTTAAAAATTGTTGTGGTCTGCTCCTATGTGTCTTAAAATGGAGTGAAGTGGGCTTCCAGGATCAAATACAAAACATATATTTCATTTGGTACAAATTAAAATTATTTAAACTCTGACCCAATTAGAAAGAGCCAATATTAAGAGTTATAATAGAAATTGTAACACAAATGGAATTATATATTTTTCCCCCTACTTTTTGAAAACAGATCTTGAGCACAGATCTAAGACCTTTTCCAGAAAAATATTCACTAACAGTAGTATTCCAAAGTCATGAGACATGAAAAGTTATAGGGGTTTTGGAATCTGCCAAAGTTAATTATAGTCTTACAGCTCTGGAGGAGACCCAAGAGAAGTCAGTTTCAAACAAAGGTCAGGATTAGTTAGAAAGTTGTATCACACTTAAGCTTGAACTCAAACGCGGTTACCCTAAATAGTGAAGGTCCAGTGAGCATAAAATTTCAAAATTGTCAGGTACTTGTAACTTTTAGATCTTGTAAAATTATAGAACCCTTTAAAAAAAGACTGTTGTCCTCATGTGTTTTCAAGAAAATGAGCTGATTTTTATGTGTAAACAAATGAATAAAGAAGGATGTGATGACTTCCACTCAGAACTGTTTGTTTCTAAGAAGCCCCAGTGTTGAGAGAGTGAGGCTGTTCCCAGCTCAAGCACTGCAGTGCACAGTAGGGCAGCTCCCCTGAATTGTAGACCAGATTATATGCAGCACTGGGCATATTAATTTTACAGACTTACATTCATTCTAGTGTGGTAAACTCATGTTCATATGAAGATAATGAACAATTTTCAGTTTCACTAGCAGAAAAGTAGGAGATCATTGATTCTAGAAGAGTAGCTGAGAGAACCCAGCTAGAGGACTGAGGGAGAGCTGCCCAAGACAGTTTCCTGGTCCTGCTCCAAGGATGCTGTGGGGTATATGCTGTTATGCGACTCATGAGAGTTGTATTGAATCCTAGACTGGAGGCAATGAATTGCTAATATTAAAACCTTCCCTGCGTTTGAAGAACTCTTATCGCTTTATTTTGTCGCAGCCAGCCTCTTTAAATTTTCTGTATTTTTCCTTAGATAAGAGCACCAAAGCAGTTCCTTTATGTTTTTCTTCTCAACAGTGGAATGCAAACCACTCAATACCTATTGGTCTTTGTGCAAAGCTCAGTAAAAGAATAGATTTTACTTTCCCGCGATAGCGGAACAAAACTTGGACGTTACGCCGTTTGGAAGCTGGGGGAGGAAGACTACTGGCAAGATTATTGGTGAAGTAAAGTAGCTATGACGGTGATGCTGCTGGCCAACACAAATCAGAAATCAGCTATTGGTAATAAACAAAAAGAAGCTGCTGCAGGCTAATTTAGGGTGGCTAATACATGCAGCATATGCCGCCATGATTTTTTTTTGTCATTTCCCAATTCTTGGGCTTTCAGAGATATATATGTAGATATGAGTAGAAATACTTTACAAGATAATCCTCCAGAACTGTTGATCTAAGATATATTTTTCATGAATATCCTCAGGTATGAATATGTTTGGGTCGAGTCAGCATAAATAAGTGAAAGAAATTTCTGTATTTGAGCCTTGTGAATATAAAATTCCATCCTCCTTTTTACTCTGCTGTTTTATTGAGCTACTAGATACTTGAACTAGACAGATTTTGCTTCTAGCAAGAGCTAGGGATTGGCACACAGGAAAGGCCTTAAGTACATAGTATGGCATTTCTACCTCTGAGGCCAGCAGGAGAAACATGTGCATTGGGGAGGAGCAGGATTCAGTCCAAAGAATACAATGGATATATTAGGCCATTAGCTATTAGGAGTACAGCTAATATATGAAGTTGTACATATGGTTGTGGAAATACCTACTTGAAAACTTCCTAAATTATTTTATGAAATAATATTTTGAAAAAAATCTCCGCCTGGAAGTTTTGTGGAATCCATTGTTTATGCTTCAAGTAATCATATTAGAATCAATCCAATAATAGTTGGTGCATTTTTCTAAATCTATCTAATTGGCAGTTGGTGTATTTTTGCCAAGAATTTTTTATTAGAACATGTGCAGATTTCTGAAGAATTACAAATATGTAGATAATTTATCTTCATGTATTGTTTTTAACGAGTAGTATCTATTTTTAAAGAGATAGAAAAGCACGAATTCATATCTGTATGTAGGTGAGGCTAATTTGTAAGTCAAAGGCCATAGCATTTATTTCTTCAGAAATAGTGTCATTTCAAGAATCTCTCTTTTAAAAATGTATAATATTTTGGTACAAAAGAAAGCAACTGTACAGGAGAACTAGATAACTTTTCAGTCTGTTTTAAGTGGGAATACAAACGCTTTGCTAATAAAAGTGTCATTTTTTGAGGAATCTTCTTCAAATAGCAACCAGCACTGATATGACCTACTGTCTATCAGAGATCGTTATTCCACAGAAACAGTGTTAAAAATGATCTGCAGAATAAGAGAACTGCTCTGTGTAGCGCTGAGGATACCCTCAGCTCTCTCCTGCATGAGAACAAGCTGCTGCTGCTGCTTTGGAGACCAGTGCTGGTCCCCAGGAGAGATGCTTATCTCTAGAACTGAAAAGAGGGTAGTGAGGTGCTGTTCTGACTGCTACTTCAAAGCACATTATCTGTGAGTTCAGCTGGAAATAACACTTACTTTGATAAGGAACGGCTTCCCTGGTGGCTCAGATGGTAAAGAATCTGCCTGCAGTGTAGGAGACCTGGGTCCGATCCCTGAATCAGGAAGACCCCCTGGAGAAGGGAATGGCCACCCACTCCAGTATGCTTCCCTGGAGAATCCCATGGACAGAGGAGCCTGGTGGGATACAGTCCTAGGGTCACAAAGAGTTGAACATGACTGAGTGACTAACACACACACACACTTAGTAAACATAATGTCAAATTGTCAGCAAAAGCTTCTGCTTTTTACTGGTCTCCATGCTAACATAAAACACTTTTTAAACAAAAACTTTTTTGTTGGCTTCTTTCCTGTGATTCATATGACCAGAAATATTTACATAAACAAATGCTTCCTCAGGTAATTGTGTATTATTTCCAATTTTTATGTTGATTTTAATGACTAAGATTTTATTATGGTTATGATGTACACATGAGGTATATTTCTTAGCCAAGAAATCTGTCATAAACAATGTAGTCATCTACTCTCTAAGATGTTAAATGATTTATCCTATATATGAAACACTTTGAGATAATTAAAACTTTTATTACATATGCTTGTATTATATTACATAGAAAATGTTCCAGTCACTACTCACCAGATATTTAAAAAACACAGAGCGTCTTATTTCAAAATATGTATATAGTAACTTTCTCCAGTAAACATAAAACTACCATTGAGTTAAATACCAGTTATTCTGCCTATAGAAAGTGCTCATGAGAATCACTGTGTTGTACATCTGAAACTATTATAATAATGTAAATCATGTATACTTCAATTAAAAATTTTAAAAAATTAGATCCGAAAAAGAAGGAGGTCATGCCTCTTAAGAACTTCAAAAAGTTCACTGGGTTATAGTAATATGTGTTTATCTTATTGTGTTGATTTCAGATCCCCAAACTAATATTTGGAGGTGTGTTGTGTAGTCTGTAAAATGTCTATGAGTGCAGGTGGCCTTGAACAGGGGTAACTAGTTACCTGAGCTTAAGCATCTTTTGCCTGTCAGTTGGCATTCATTCAACTGCCTTAAGCACTGAGCATGTCTCTTTCAGGATTCTGGGGTCTTCATGCATGGGGGTGAGCAGTGTTTCCTCAGGACTGGGAACTTTGACATTGAATAGGCAGCTCTGTAAACAAAATAAATGTGAATCTAGTTGCAGGAGAAAAGGACCAGACCCATAGAATATGAGCCTTCTTGCTACTAGATTTGGGTCTGATCTTACCAAAAACGTGCATTAACAAAAGAAAACTAATGTTGAACTTTTGCTCACAGTAGATAAAATGTTATGTTTTTTAGAACGCTGCAAATGTAAACCAATCAGAGCTACACAGAAGACCTATTTCCGCAACAATTACAACTACGGTAAGGATAACTGTGATCGCCTTATGAACTGCTAGGTTCCGAAAGGGGTCTGTGTAGATGTGCAGATTGATGGAGCAACTTACGAATAAGGTTTAAAACACATAAACAAGGACAGCTTTTAAGAGCATATTCTCTCTGTTCTAAACAATTAAAGTGTCTCATGTGGGCACTATTCTTAACAAATGCTTGAGTTTTTGATGACTTTCAGGCAGCACTGCTGGCATCTTAGAACCGCGCCGTGACGCACGCGGGCAGCCCTCCCTGATAGGCTGGCAAGGATACGGAGCTGCAGTGGGTCATCAGTTGTGATTCACTGGGGTGAACAGTCAGTGGGGTAAATAGAGGAACACTTCAATGCATAAGCAGTGGTTAAAAGAGCCAAACTGGATTTTTTCAAACATTCTATCTCATGGAAAACATTGACAGAGTTGGAAAGTAACACAGAGGTTGTTAGTATTCGATGAAATGTTGTATTCCTTGAAAAAATATTCAAGGAAATGTTTTGTCATCTAGCCTGACCTAGACATGTGCTGTGCTGATAAGCAAACTGTTAACTGAAGAGCCACCAATCTAAATGTAGCTGACAAATTTAACTGGAAGGGGAAGAAGCCTCTGTCTCCATGCCAGGTAATGTGTTAGGTGACTTCCATACACTGTCTTAGGTGATTTTGTCAGCTGCACCATGAAATATTCTATTATCCCTACTTTATCAGTGATTATTGAAGCTAAGTTATCCTTCCTTTAATTATTCAGAATGTACTCTTGGGTACTGGAATGCTTCAGAGTCACAAATATCAATCACCGTTATACTTAGAAGGGTCAATTAATAGAGTTTTCTAGTTGATAAAATAAGCAACAAATCAGTATTTGGTGTACTCTGTTGGCATTTTATACTTCCCTGGTGGCTCAGACGGTAAAGCGTCTGCCTACAATGTGGGAGACCTGAGTTCAATCCCTTGGTTGATAAGATCTCCTGGAGAAGGAAATGGCACCCCACTCCAGTGCTCTTGCCTGGAAAATCCCATGGACCGAGGAGCCTGGTGGGCTACAGTCCATGGGGTTGCAGAGAGTCGGACACGACTGAGCGACTTCGCTTTCTTTCTTTTCTTTCTTCCACTCTGGCATTTATGAGATTAATAAAGTTCATGTTACTGTCTCTGCCAAAGACGGTCAGTGCTGCGTAAATGAATAGACATGGCAGTTAAATGGATTTATAAAGTGCCTTCATTCCTAAAATGAAGGCTTTATTATTGAGTTGACTTTAGAGAATAGAGCACACACACAACAGAATTATTCCTCCTTTTCTATTCTGTGGGAATTGGGAGGAGAGAAATGGAGAAATCTCTGTAAGGGTAACCTTGGATATGTTTGAAAATACTGTATATTGAAAGATATCAAGTAAAAAATTCAGTGTAGTTAAATCTCTTTAAAATAAATATACCTAGTTTCTCAAATTTTTCTTCAATGGATTTCAGTTTTTGTTTACTAATTATCTTTAGAGGAATCTATAGTTTCTTTTAGCCAATGGTAGACACACTTTCTAAGGTTGAAATGTAAGAAATCAGATGCCTGGCTGTTCATCTGAGGACGCTATCCTCTATAAGTTGATGTGAAATATCACAAGGAAAGGAAACTTTTAATTTTTAGATTAACTTTGTAAGATTGAAAAATGCTATATAAACTTTTAAGTTAATGAAGAGTTGTATTAAAGACAAAAACATGAATAATTTTATATTGGGAAATTTTACCTAGTTTGTATTTGTTTTACTTATTATTAATTTTTACTTTATCCAGTCTTAGTGTTACAATGGTTAGTGTTACTATTTTTGTTAAAAGATAAAATGGTTACTAATGGTTACAGGTCATAGGAAGAGAAAATCTTCCAACAAGCTTTGAGTGAATATTATAATAGAAAATAGGATACAGATCACAGTTGGTGGAAAAAAGATAATGTTTCTCATGGTTAAACAATGACTAGATTTCCCATAGTTTAAGAATTTTCTCTTATCTAAGTCCTACTGAGAGCTTCTTTGAGGAAGACAGGCACTGAAATTATAGTGGAAAACTCCTGAAAAGAAAATATATTTTAAATGTAAAAATATGTTGATTTTTATCTTTCTTAAACATCTACATGTGTCTGTTGAGAAAACAAAGTGGAGGTGGGAGCAAATTGATAATTCAGATGAAACCTCTGCTTCATTCAGATTAATTCAGTTAAAAGCTCTTGAACTTTAACAGAATTACTTGAATAATAAAGTAAGTCTTGTAGAGAGGTATTTACTTTGGAGTGGGTACATGTGCTAAAAATTTCTAATGAAAATAGTAGACGCACTGGGTAAATAAATCATTAGTTTGAGAACATTTGCACAGTTCACTAATCTCTAATAGTTGATGAATGCTGTGAAGCACATCCACATAAGCCAGGACACACAAAAATGTGTGCTAGCTGGGGCTGTGAACCTATCATCTGGTTCTCCCAAATGATATTTCAAAAAGGGCAACTTTATCTTTTGTTAAAATAAGAATCGAACACTAATAAAAAAAAGAGCTCTTCACTCAGAAATCACACCAGGCAGAGAGGCTGCGCAGTTCCATTTTGTTTGCTATAAGCTCTCATACTTGAGACAACTAATTCTCTGAAGATTGAAATGCCTGTGAAGCAAAATTGAGGTTTTGTTCTAAAGTTTTTAGAATTAGTAGCTTAATTCTTATTGTATGTGTGTTGTACTGGAGGAATGTTATTGAATAAATTTCTGTATGGAATTGGGGCATTGATGGGGGGCAATGGTTTATTAGCTGGCTTTATATTTTCATGGATTACTTTTTCCTTTGTAGTCCAAAACCCCTAAAATATGTGGGAAGGAACTCAGATGAAAGTGGTTGGCAGATACGTGCCTAAGAGGCTTTTAAAAAGTACATTCATTTGGATATGTTGTGTTTTCTTCTGTACAAAGTCCATGGATATTGAACTAGAGCAATGAGGCTGCCTGGGCAAAAGCTGTTGGCTTCTTACTAATTGACATTTTTTTGCTTCTTCTTAGGCCTTTTCAAAATCCCCTTAGGAAAAAATAAAAAGCTCATTTACCCGAAGTAGGAATCTAAAGAATTTGGCTCTTCCAAAGGAGAGAAATACAGAAAAGAAGCAGAACAGTACTTTCTAGATTCTGGGTCAAATGTTTTGAATTTGCAACTGAATTTTTTCTTTTTAAAGCAGTTTTGTCTTTATTTTGAGAAGTCAAGTCCAACCTTATGAGATAAACTGGGTGCCAGAATACCCATTGAGATGGTAGATTAATGCAATTGACTGACGTGTTAGACCGTATTTCATAGCACATGAATGGGGACAGTTTTTATTCAAGCAGAAAATGCAGTATACCTAAAGGAGAGTATGAAAGATAGTCTGTACTGAAACAAAGGGAGAAAGGAGCTGATGTCTGAACAGTGAGCTAAGATGAAAAGGTGGAAAGATTGCAGAACTAGCCTGAGAACATCGTACAACAGGACAACTTTACAACACTAAAGAAAACCCTAACTGGTTAGAAAATCTGTTAATAGACCTGATGGAAAAAATGCCGACAGTGAAACAAAGCATATTTAGGTGGTAGGTCTTTACATACAGTGAAACTAATATGGTTTAAATTCCTCTTGGCACAATTGAAGCTGTACATATCTAAACAGTTCTCATCATGAAATACATGCTCACACATATGCATATATACACACAAGTGTAAATGGACATGCAAATTTGCAGGGGATCAGGGATGAATCTTAAAGGGGCAGGTGTGGTATATAGTGTGTTAACTCACTACTGTCTAAGGAGAAAATATCTTCTTGATTTTTTTTCTCTCCATTCATTGAACATCAAGTGGATATGAACTGATTAGAAAGAAGTCTACTTGTCTTTTTTGAATGGGCCACCTGTTGTGTATCATATTGCCATATCAGCTTTGCTGTCTTTTATCCAGTCATTCGGGCTAAAGTTAAAGAAGTAAAGACCAAGTGTCATGATGTGACTGCAGTTGTGGAGGTGAAGGAGGTTTTAAAGGCTTCTCTGGTAAACATTCCAAGGGAAACTGTGAGCCTTTACACCAGCTCTGGCTGCTTGTGTCCTCCGCTTAATGTTAACGAGGAGTATCTCATCATGGGCTATGAAGATGAAGAGCGCTCCAGGTAATGCACTCCTTAAGGATTCAGAATAATTTCTATGCACATCCTATTCTTATTGCATTTCTTTAAAGGTCTGACTCTAGGCGTTGTTCTTTGGAATCTGTCTACCTTCTGGGGAATTAAAGATCAGTTTTAGTTGGATCCTTCAATTCATGTATTAGATAGGAAAGTATATGTGGGAAACTTCTAGGTGTGCATTTTTCTGGGAAGAGGGATCATAATCTTGTTTGTTCTTGAAGGGGTCCAATGACTCCCCAAGTCGTTGAGAATTACTGTTCTAAAACATGGCTGTTCCCTTTCTAGTATAAACAGTATGTGCTTCTTGACAGTGATTCTTTGTATTTTTCAGTAATCTGTTTTTAATTTTTCAAAAACGGCTGCTTCTTTAAAATACAGATTACTGTTGGTGGAAGGTTCTATTGCTGAGAAATGGAAGGATCGACTTGGTAAAAAAGTTAAGGTAAGCCTAAATTTTATTTTGTTATTTATTTATTTTATTGTAATTTATTTATTTGGGTGCATTGGGTCTTAGTTGTCCCACAGCCTGTGGGATCTTAGTTGCTTGAGTAGGGATCAAACCTGCGTTGGAAGGTGGATTCCTATCCGCTGGATCACCAGGGAAGTCTGAATTTTATATTGAAAGTGATACCCAGAAAATTAAAGTAGAAAGCCAGCCATTTGTCATTTAAACAAAATAACTACCTTCAACTACATGAAAAATATTAAAACTTGATATATGTGTGTGTGTGTGTGTGTCTATTACAGACATTACAAAGTCAGGTTTTGGAATATTAAATATATATATATATATTTTATTTCAAAACCCAGCTTTGTCTGTAATGCCTGTTTCATTTAAGGAGTGAATTCTCTGTGTGTGTATCAGAGGTCTAGCTACAGATACCTGACTTCTCACTGTAGGAAATCTAGCAGTAGTTAGTCCAGCCTTGTTCTGATGGCTTCATATTCTCAGTAGAGCTCCAGGCTCCTTCTAGCTTATTTAAAAATAAGCTAGAAGATATTGTCATTTTTAAAGATATTGCTTCCATAGTCAAGTTTAGCTGGAGGTCATAGCATGGCTGCCCCACCTCTGCATCACACCTACATTTCAGGGGAAAAGAAAAGGAGGTAAAAAGAGATTCCAAGCATCCTACCCAACCACATATTACTTAGCAATGGGTCCATCCCTAGCTGCAAGAGAAGCTGGAAAATTTAGGGTTTTTTTTTTTGTTTTGTTTTGTTTTTTTAGCTGAATATGTTGATTCCTTGAACAATTGCAGTTCTGTGAGTCAGAGAAGGGGGAAGAATAAAGCATGGGTAGAAAACTGTGGATATTGTCCCAGTGTATAGACGCCAGTTCCTATGTACAAAGTACAGCCACAATCATCTGTATATAAGAGATCTGACTAAATTAGGTTCTTGAGCAGTAACGTAGCTTTATTTTAAAACCAGTGACTCTTAGATTCTGCAAGTGATGCATTTTTAAAAAATACAAGAAACCACCTTATTGTAGAAGGTATCATTTCCTTTTACTAAATAAATCTGTTTCAACAAAAGGAATGTAGGGGGAGTATTCAGAGGGACAAAGAATCAAAAAGGGTGTGTGTGCATAGGTGAGTGTGAGTGTGTGTGCACACGTGTGCACACACACATGCAGTGGCAGGATGGGGAGGGCGGAGTGGGAGTTGTACTAGACATGATAGATCCTCTTCCTTCTGGGAGTGTGAAGGCTTGGGAAACATTTATGGGGTAAGTTAAACACCCCTGGGCAGTTTGTCTTATACATCTGGCACTTGACATAGCCAACACATTTCAGTTTAAGTGACCTACAAAAATATAGAGGGCATTATTTTGCAGGGAGAAAATACCCTCTAACACACTCTTTTATTCCCCTCAGTATTATGTCAAAAGTGTGATGTATTTCAAGTTTACTTACAAGAATTATCTACTTGTATCTCTTTTCAATTTGTTTGGTGTCTGTTAAAAAGTGGCTCTTTAGTATGTGGGAATCTCTTACTGTCCTTTTAATTCAGTCTTCTGCCTGCTAATGCAGAGCAGGAGTTTGTCCTAAATTCCTGTACCAGTTGGAAAAGCTTTCAGCATCATTGCTGCAAAACATGTAACATGGGTTGCTGCTTCTCTTTTGCTTTTTGTTTTGCCAAAACAATTATCATCATGTAAAGATACAGGACATCATGGCTTGTTGGTCCTCTTCCTTACTAAAGAGGAATGCCTACAAGCATTTTTTTTTTTTCATTGCTTTCTACAGGGAGCTCTCAGTTATTATTGTGAAATCACTTATATTTTCATCTGGTTGCTGATGAGAAGAAATAACTTGAGTAATTTTTAATTCTTAATGTGGTTTTCCAGTCAATTTTGAAGACGTAAAGAAGAGTTTTTTGGAGGATATTATTTTTTTTTCAAATAAAAGTTGTCCTTCTCAGCTGATTTTTTTTTTTTTTTCTCTCTGGGATAGATCAAGAGCAGTAAAAACTTTTTTTATGGTCTTGCCATGCAAAAAAAAATTTTAACCTAAGTCTCTGTTATAATGTTATTCAAATCAAGATATTTGACTTGCCTTGGGGAGTTGAAAATCAGACTATTTTTTTTTTAAAAATATGGAAACCCAATAAGATTGTGGAGTAAAAATGTGCTAAAATGAAGAATTACTTTCAGTAATTGAAAATTGAGTTTGTTATGTACTAGGAATTTTATATATAACTCTTCTTATTATTTACTACCTATAATATCCATAATATAACTTCCTTTTAATTTATTATATTATATGTGAGCATTATTGAAGTTGTCAATATGAAATATTAGTATACTTGATTGTAGTTATTAAAACCATTTGTGATATGGTCCTTTATAAAACTTAGAATGAGGGCAGAGATTTGTTCTGTTTTGTTATACTTGGTAGATATAACTTAGAAAGATATTTTTAAAATACCCTGTCCTCTCTTCTCAGTTTCATTTTTTTTCACTGCTCAAATCACTTAAGTTTAAAAGGCTGTGCTCTTATGTGCCGCAAGAGAAAAAAATAAAAAATAGCACTTTCTTCAGATTCTCTATGGAAATCTTATATTTGTTGGTCACCCATGAAGTACCAGACTTGTATATGTTACTTCAGGAAATACCCACAGATATCAATGTTTATTTGTGTCACCATTTACTGACATGGAGATTTTAAGTTTAAAATTTGATATGAAACCATTATTGATACATTACAGGTGGCCCGTTTTGTGCTTTTTCAAATTAAAGTATTACATTTACATAGTATCCATCTCATTGCTACCCCTGGGATATAGATTATACTTTTAGAAAAGTAGTAAAATGCTTTTGAGGTCTGATTTTGCAGTCCTAGTTAGAATAGAAATGATGGTCCTGGTAATATGTGCTTGTGACTGTTTTCTGTTTTAAATTTCACAGCGCTGGGATATGAAGCTCCGGCATCTTGGACTGAATAAAAGTGATTCTAGCCATAGTGATTCCACTCAGAGTCAGAAGCCTGGCAGGAACTCCAACTCCCGGCAAGCACGCAACTAAATCCTGAAATGCAGAAAATCCTCAGTGGACTTCCTATTAAGACTTGCATTGCTGGACTAGCAAAGGAAAATTGCACTATTGCACGTCATAGTCTATTTTTTAACCACAAAAATCAGGTGGTAACTGATATTACTTCTATTTTTTCTTTTGTTTTCTGCTTTACTCCTTCCCCCATTCCCTTTTTGGTGGTCCGAGTATAGATCCTTAAATATATTATATGTATTCTATTTCACTAATCATGGGAAAACTCTTCTTTGCAGTAATAATAAATTAAACATGTTGATACCAGGGCCTCTTTGCTGGAGTAAATGTTAATTTGCTGTTCTGCACCCGGATTGGGAATGCAATATTGGATGCAAAGAGATTTCTGGTATACAGAGAAAGCTAGATAGGCTGTAAAGCATACTTTGCTGATCTAATTACAGCCTCATTTTTGCATGCCTTCTGGCATTCTCCTCATGCTTAGAAAGTTCTAAATGTTTATAAAGGTAAAACGACAGTTTGAAATCAAATGCCAAACAGGCAAAGCAATCAAGCACCAGGAAGCATTTATGAGGAAATGACGCATGAGATGAATTATTTGCAAGATTGGCAGGAAGCAAAATAAATAGCATTAGGAGCTGGGGATAGAGCATTCTGCCTGACCGAGAAGCACAACCGAAACTGTAGCTGTTGGGGTGTTAACAGCAGCATTTTTCTTTTGGCAATACGTTTGATTTGTTTGTGAATATGTTAGTCAGCATTGAGCAGTGGATTGTAACCAGACATCAGCTGTTATCAGCATAGCTCTGTTTAATTTGCTTCCTTTTAGATGAACCCATTGGTGTCTTTTTTTCTTCTTTTAAAATAAATCTCCCTTGCTGCATTTGACCAGGAAAAGAAAGCATATATGCATGTGCACCAGGCTGTTATTTTTAAGATATGTAGCCCTATAAAATGCTATAGTCAAAAGATGGTAAAATGTGCAAGATTCTGGGTGTGTGTATTAGTGTGTGTGTGTTCCCATACACACACTCAAGCTGAACTGAACGACAGGCCTGTGCACTGGCCTGCACCTTATCATTTGGATTTGTGCTGTTTAATGCTCAGTAAAATATGCTTAATAAAAGGAATTATGGTTGTCAGGAGAGAGGTGATTCTGACTTTTGAAACAAATGCTCACTCTCATTACCCAAGGTGCAGTGGGATCCCCCTGAGACCATGGGGAACAAATGCTGCTCTTACTTCTTCCTCCAGCAGGGTTCTTTAGAGCCTGTGCTCAATACCTGAAAGTCTCATTCTCTTAAATTGACATAGTTGCTATTAGTTGAACCAAATTTCTAAGTTGTGGTGTGCTGGAAACACTTAGGAAGCAAATGGTTTTGTTTCCTTCTATAAAGACAAACCTGCAAGAATGCAATTCATTCCTGAACAAGTTTCCTAAAATAGTAGATAACAGTGCATCCAAATTCTCTCTTTGGGAAGGAGGAGAACTCCCCTGCCTTCTGAGTAACCCCCAAACCCCAACACTCTCCATGATCCCAGAAGAAGGAGTTCTCACCTTTGCTACCACCTAGTCTTTGAGCTGCCATCTGGTTGCTTTCAGGTATTGTCACCGCCTGCCTGCTGGGCTTTATTCTCCAGTGGCTAAGACAGGTCATCTGTTTCCAGATGTTCATGTTGTAGCCCCAAAAGGGGAGTTTGGGTGTCATGGGGTGGTAGTGAAGTCCTGCAGAGGAAGTACTGCATCTCAGTGTTCATTCTGACTTCAACTTGAGCTTCAAGGACTGAGGACTGGAAAATAATGCTTCTGCATACTCCTGTTTGTCTCCTGCCTTTTTCATGTTACCGATGGGGAGAAGGGCAAGAAATCACTGCAGGAGATTCAAAGGACTTGGTTTCTCAGATCCACAAAATGTCATCAGCTCTTCCAAACCTTAGTAAGAGGAATTTAAGTAGCAAAATCTTTTGATGTTCAATGAAAGCCACAGATGTTTCCAGCTCAAGTTTTCTTTCTCTGGGGGGAAGGAAATAATATTTGTGTAGAGATTTGATACAGTTTATGCTCATTACATATACAATTATGATATTTATAAGCAAAAGAGGATCAGGATTTAAGATTCAGCAGTGTTGTTTTTTTTTCTGCTTTATATTTGGCTCATCAGTGTGAGGCTCTGTCAGTTACAATTTTTAATGGTATAAGGTCCATGAATAAAACACATTTGCTTTTGCAGTTTGGTAGTTGCAATATCTCCATTAATAAATTATGGATAGGCCTCTTTTGAGGGTGTCATGATTTTTTATCTTAATGGGCACATTTCTAATCAGATTGAAAATATCATTTCTACTCTGTAATTGCCGTATCAGAAATACATTTAGTTAATGCCCCTCCATGGGCTTTTCTGACAGGTATTAACTTTCAAAGCCACTAAAATTTTAATATGCACGTTTCCTTGTCTGTACCCTGGAGATTTACAAATTTAATATAATATTTCTTGGGAAAATTTTGTTCACCTTTAGGATTTTAATTTTCCTAGTCAAATAACAACATCAAAATGATGTTTTAGATGCAGGCTGAATAAACTAGCAGAAATTAAGATAACAGCAAACTTGGATTCTCTTCACGGATACGTGAGTATTTCACTGTCTCAACCAGAGTGTAATCTGATTCAGTGCCATATGTTGTGCTGAGCATTTGGGGGTAGGGTGGGACAAAGCCATGTCATTCCACATCTGCTACAGATTAAGAAAGCAAATACAAAAATTATAATCACTGCGAGTAAATAGCACCACTTACTGTCTTCTGCAAGACATTATTTGCTATTATCTTTCAACAAGTAAAATGACTGAAAAGTATTTCAAGGGTGGTGTTTATTTAGACAGAATTTTAGTATTTTAATCACACAAACTTTCAAGAACCTGGGTGAAAATGAGGTAAAGCAGAGATTTCTAATAGTGTTCTTGAAATCCAACCGATAGGATTTTAAAATATGGTTGCCAGCTGTACTAACATTACCAAAACAGTGTAGTTTTACCTTTGATAATTTTCCTTTTTAGGGTAATAATGTCTGATAGTGGCTCAAGCATTCTACACAACCCTGGCATGTATATTACCCCATGTAATCCTTGCAAGTCTGTGAAGGAGGAATTGTTATTTCCATTTTACAGAGAAAGAAATTAGGAATTTAGACCTTTGGAGTTATGTAAGTAGCAGAGTTGGGCCTCAGACCATTTTATTCTTATTCCCCAGTTATATGTTTTTCACCATTGCAATTGCTAATAAAAAAATTAAGAGTAACACTGAAACATGTTCATTACCATATGTAAAACAGATAGCCAGTGGGAATTAGCTGTGTGATGCAGGGAGCTCAGATCCGGTGCCCTGTGACAACCTAGGTGGGTGTATACCTATGGCTGACTTACGTTGGTGTGTGGCAGGAACTGGGGCTTCCCAGATGGCCTAGTGGTAAAGAACCCACCTGCTAATGGAGACATAAGATACGCAGGTTTGATTCCTGGGTCACGAAGATACCCTGGAGGAGGACATGGCAACACACCCCAGTCTTCTAGCCTGGAGAATCCCGTGGACAGAGGGGCCTGGCAGACTGTGGTCCGCAGGGTCACGAAGAGTCGGACACGACCGAAGGGGCTTAGCACGCACGCATGGCAGAAACTAACACGACGTTGTAAAGCGATTACCCTCCAATTAAAATAAAAAGACTTGTGCTTCCTGACTTTGTAAACGCCCAACGCCATCAGCCTGGAGCTAGAGCTGCCCACACCTCTTTCTCCCTAGAGACATCTTGTCATTCAAAATGGCGCCCTTATCATACCTTGAGAAAAGGTTTGCTAGGGCACCTGGATTCAAATTCTCTCTTTGTAACTCACTGGCTGTTTAGTACACGCTCGAAGTTCTAAGATCAGGGGAGCTGAGCTGGCTGGGGCCTGTTGGGCAGTGCCTAGGACACGGGAGGTGTCAGAACTATCTCACCGTTTATCTCTGAATACTTTCTGTGAGGTACTCAGTTCTCAAACGGCTCTCACGAGTGCTTAACCGGAGAAGAAAAGTGGCTTCCAAGAGATCCTATCCCCTGCCTTCTCTCCTCCATCTTTAAGATGCCAAACTCAGACCTTGCCCTGACTCCTACAACTCATCCTCAAGTTGAAGAGGATTGAAATGGTTTTCTTTTTCCTCCTCCAGCCAGGCAGATATGCTTCGAAAGTAACGTGATCAGAAGACAACATGACTACTTACTCAGTTTTTTAAAAGCTAGGATTTTGTAAAGATAAGGTAGTATTCAATTCTACAAATGTATCACTGGTATTTCAAATATGATTATTTTTGGAAACCAACCAAAATACTTTTTCAATCACTTTTAAATACAGAGGATGGTAAACCTGTAGAAAACTTCCTATCTTTGTGCTGGTTATCTCAATGGAGATGTCAGCTTCTAAACTAATTCACTTCATCTTTCAATGCTAGAGTGGAATTGGGCTTTTATACTTTACTATTATCCATTATAAGCATGAAGTAAGAAATTACTTCACATCAAGGGACAAAGCCGATCAAACAGTTTTCTCTTAATTATCGGTGGAAGTTTGGCTCTCCAAAAAAGTTATTGTTCATGGTTTAGGTGAGCAAGGAGAGACCTCTGGCAAAGATACGTGTCCTCAGTATGAGCTGAATTCTGTCAGGGAAGCTTCTTGGTGTTTTTCGTTTCCTGGGGAGTTCCAGAAGTACTAAAATTATATCGAGACAAAGTGTTTATGTTTCAAAACTGCAGGCTCTGCATTCCAGGCTACACACTGAGGGTTCTCAAAACAGAGGCAGCTTTTATTGAAACTTGGAAATAAGGATAACTCACAAGGACTTGGATTAGTACATACTGGAAAAATAGAAGATAACCCAAGAGCCAGCTGAAAAGGGAACAACCTAACCCAGGAGTTTCATGGTAAATACTTAAGACTCTGTGGGTCATATAGTCTCTGTTGCAAGCTCTGCTACTGAGGTTCAAAAACAAACACTACCATCACATACATGAGTGAGTGCTGTTCCAATAAAACTTTATTTACAAAGACAGGAGGTAGGCTGGGTTTAGCCTTTGGGCTATAGTTTGCCTGTCTTTGTGGATCTAATCAAACGCTCTCCACCTAGTTTGAATTATTTCATCATTTGTTGGATTTAATGAAATAGATGGTTTTGGTAGCATAGAGAAATTAACTACTAAGAAAAGTTAGATGTGTGCTTAAGGAGTATTTTGCTTAAAATTTTACCACTAGAAATGCAATTTATGTGTTGAACATTGTTCTCTTTAGGAATCTGCTTAAAATGCAAGGGCTTAGGAAATACATCATTAGTATTAATTAAGTACTAATATATTAATTAGTATTAACTAATATTAATTAAGTACTAGCTAATATATCCTTAGTATTAATTAAGTAGCTAGGGCTGAAAGAGGCCCTAGAAGCTGCCAGAGAATACATAGTACCTAGTGTAAAGAAAAGGGGATTGAAAGGGGAGAGCCAAGAAAGGGAGGTGTCTGTCTCCTGGCTTTAAGCAATTATTCATAGGATCCATTTGACCATCCAATAATATTTTTTTGTTGTTGTCCCTGCAAAGGCACATTCTTTAGGAATAAAGTCCTGCATGAATGAGTGCTCAGATATCCAGATCAAGGGTGCCACTTCGTTCACTGCACACCCATTCAACAAACACAGATTTTGTTGCGAGGCTCAGGGCTAGGAAATGAAGGTAAGAAGTGGAATAGGATAATCCAGCAGGGAAAATCCACATATAATACAAAATGGCAGACTCTACAAAAGAAGCAAGAACAAAGGGTAATTCTTTTTAAAAGTCCCTCAAACGGCAGGTGTCATTTCTCTCCAGCCCTCCCTCCAGTTCATTCTAATTTCTTGTATTGAAATGTGTTCCTAGGGCTAATTATTCCTTATTTTTAAAGCTGGCATGATAGTAATAGTGAAAAACTATAAATATGGTGGTTGGTAGTTGGTAAAAACCTTACTTACTCCTTGCTATTTCCTTAACATTTCCATTTAAGCTGCTCAAACTAGAAAAAGATACTAGGAAGTGTTGCTCATGCATTAAAACCCCCTTGTGTGTTTAACCCATTCACCATAAGCTTGATTTACAACAGCTTCCCCTGCTTGATGAATCCCACATGCCCCATAATTTAAACATCTCAATGTGCCTCTCACTGGAGTGCCTTTTTATTTGAATTTAAATTGATTCTGAATCTGCTCCCAGTCAGAAGTTTGTGTTTGGTAAGCCGTAGCTCACAGTGGAACATGGTCACACCAAGGTCCAATCTGCAAGGTATAGGATGGAGGCTCAATTGCTACCATAATTAACATAGTTCAGGTTAATTTAACCATAGGATATACACTCCGGTGACTGTTTAATCTGCCACAAATAAATGAATAGCAAAGATCCTGAGCCACTTGACAAGTGAAATACAATTTGTTCATATAAATGCAGAAGAACCTCAAGTTCATTTCTGGATTTGTGCGACTTATGCTTTTTTGAAGAATTTTCAATAGAAGGCAGACTAGATTTTCGTACCATTCTAAACTTGAGAGCAATCATCCTTGTCTAGTCCTGATAAAACCAAACTTAATGCATTTTAAAAAGTGGTTTATCATTTCTCCTATTCAAAAAGAGTATGCTGGAAGACATTTAATGATTCTTCCAGTGATATGGATAGGCTTGCAAACAAAAATGGGAATATAATGAGGCAACAGATGTCCAAAGTGTCCCGAGAGGAGAGGTCTGAGCCTGCTGAGAGCCCAGGGCTCCACAGAGGATGCAGCCTTGGCCCTGACTAGAATCACCACAGCCATGTTGATGCTGGTCCTATCCCTAGAACACAGAGGATGGTGATGGTGATCCATGTAAACAGGCCCACCCTCTTGGACAATTGATTTTTTATCACTGGAAATTAGGTGGACTTAAAAATTCCTCAGGCTTCTGCTTGGATCGGCAACACATATACTAAAATTAGAACAATACAGAGAAGATTAGCATGGCCCCTGTGCAAGGATGACATGCAAATTCATGAAGCGTTCCATATTTTTAAAGAATATTACAAGAGATAAGGAAGGACACTACATAATGATCAAGGGGTTAGTCCAAGAGGAAGACATAACAATGGTAATTATCTATGCACCCAACATAGGAGCAACTCAATACATAAACATTAACAGACATAAAAGGAGAAATTGACAGTAACACAATAGTAGTAGGAGACTTTAGCACCCCACTCACACCAATGAACAGATCATCAAAACAGAAAATTCATAAGGAAACACAAGTGTTAAATGATACATTAGATGAGACGGATTTCATTCATATCTTCAGGACATTCCATCCAAATGCAAAAGAATACACTTTCTTCTCAAGTGTACATAGAATATTCTCCAGGAGAGACCCTATCTTGGGTCACAAATCAAACCTCAGTAAATTTAAGAAACCTCAGTAAATTTAAATCATATCAAGCATCTTCTCTGACCAAAATGCTATGAGACTAGATATCAATTACAAGAAAAAAGCTGTAAGAAACACAAACACGTGGAGATTAAATAACACACTTCTAAATAACCAACAGATTACTGAAGAAATCAAAAGGGAAATAAAAAAATTTCTAGAAACAAAGGACAATGAAAAAACAACTCAAAACCTATGCGATGCAGCAAAAGCAGTTCTAAGAGGGAAGTTTATAGCAAACAATCCTACCTCAAGAAACAAGAGAAACATCAAATAGACAACGTAACTTTACACGTAAAACAACTGGGAAAAGAAGAACAAAACAACCCCAAAATTAGGAGAAGGAAAGAATTCATAAAGATCCAAACAGAAATAAGTGAAAAAGAAATGAAAGAAATAATAGTAAAGATTAGTAAAACTAAAAGCTGGTTCTTTGAAAAGATAAACAAAATTGACAAGCCTTTGGCCATGCTCATCAAGAAAAACAAGAAGGAAGAATCAAATCAACAAAATTATAGATGAAAAGGAGAGGTTACAAAAGAAAATGCAGAAATACAAAGGATTATAAGAGACTATTATGAATAACTATATGGCAATAAAATGGATAACCTGGAAGAAATGGACAGATTCTTAGAAAAGTTTAATCTTCCAAGACTGACCCAGGAAGAATTAGAAATTATGAACAACCTAATTACAAGCATTGAAATTGAATCTGTGATCAAAAATCTCCCAAAAAACAAAAGCCCAGGACCAGATGGCTTCACAGGAGAATTCTGTTAAACATTTAGAGAAGAGCTAATGCCTATCCTTCTAAAACTCTTTCAAAAAATTGCAGAGAAAGGAACACTTCCAAACTCATTCTATGAGGTCACCATCACCCTGGTACCAAAACTGGACAAAGACAATGCAAAAAAAGAAAACTGCAGGCCAACATCACTGATGAACACAGATGCAAAAATCCTCAACAAAATTTTAGCAAACAGAATTCAGGAACACATCAAAAGCTCATACACCATGATCAAGTTGGGTTTATTCTAGAAATGCAGGAATTTTTCAATATATGCAAATCAATCAGTGTGATACACCAAATTAACAAATTGAAAGATAAAAACCATATGATCATCTCAATAGATGCAGGAAAAGTCTGGCAAAATTTAGCAGCCGTTTATGATTAAAACTCTTCAAAACATGGACAGAGAAGGAACCTATCACAACATAGTAAAGGCCATATATGATAAGCCTACAGCAAACATTATTCTCAGTGGTGAAAAACTGAAAGATTAAGATCAGGAACAAGACAAGGGTGTCCACTTTCACCACTACTATTCAACATAGTTCTGGAAGTCCTAGCTACAGCAAACAGAGAAGAAAAAGAAACAAAAGGAATCCAGATCAGAAAAAAAGTAAAGCTCTCACTGTTTGCAGATGACAGGATACTGCACACAGAAAACCCTAAAGATAGTATCAGAAAATTACTAGCGCTAATCCGTGAATTTAGCAAAGTTGCAGGATACAAAATCAATACACAGAAATCACTTGCATTTCTCTATACTAACAATGAAAAATCAGAAAGAGAAATTAATGAATCAATCCCATTCACCACTGCAAGGAAAAGAAATAACTAGGAAAAAACTTAACTAAGGAGACAAAAGAATGTACACAGAAAATTATGACACTACTGAAAGAAATCAAAGATGACATAAAGAGATGGAGAGATAGTCTATGTTCCTGAGTAGGAAGAGTCAATATTGTGAAAATGACTATACTACCAAATGCAATCTACAGATTCAATACAAACAATGGCATTTTTCACAGAACTAGAACAAAAAATTTCAGAATTCATATGGAAACACAAAAGACCCAGAATAGCCAAAGCAGTCTTGAGAAAGAAGAATGGAGCTGGAGGAATCAACCTTCCTGACTTAAGATTATAGTACAAAGCTACAGTCATCAAGACAGTATGGTACAGGCACAAAAACAGAAATATAGACCAGTGGAACAAGATAGAAAACCCAGAAATAAATGCATGCACCTATGGGTACCTTATTTTTGACAAAGGAGGCAAGAAAATACAATGAGGCAAAGACAGCCTCTTCAATAAATGGTGCTGGGAAAACTGCACAGTAAAAGAATGAAATTAGAACACTTCCTAACACCGTACACAAAAATAAACTCAAAATGGATTGAAGACCTAAATGTAAGACCAGAAACTAGAAAACTCTTGGAGGAAACCATAGGCAGAACATTCGATGACATAAATCAAAGCAAGATCTTCTATGCCCCACCTCCTAGAGTAACAGAAATAAAAACGAAAGTAAATAAGTGGGACCTGATTAAACTTAAAAGCTTTTGTACAGCAAAGGAAACTATAAACAAGGTGAAAAGACAACCCTCAGAATGGGAGAAAATAATAGCAAATTAAACAACTGACAAAGGATTAATTTCCAAAATATACAAGCAGCTTATACAACTCAATACCAGAAAAAGAAAAAAAAAAAAACAACCCAATCAAAAAGTGGGAAAAAGACCTAAACAGACATTTCTCCAAAGAAGACATACAGATGGCTACCAAACATTTGAAAAGATGCTCAAAATTGCTCATTGTTAGAAAAATGCAAATCAAAACTACAATGAGATATCACCTTACACTGGTTAGAATGGCCAGCATCAAAAAGTCTACACACAATAAATGCTGGGGAGGATGTGGAGAAAAGGGAACACTCTTGCACTGTTGGTGGGAAATGTAAATTGATATAGCCACTATGGTGGTTTTTTAAGATGGAAACTCCTTAAAAAACTAGGAATAAAACCACCATATGACCCAGCAATACCTTTCCTAGGCATATATCTGCAGAAACCAGGGTTGAAAAAGACACCTGTATCCCATTTTTTATTACAGCACTATTTGAAACAGCTAGAACATGGAAGAAACCTAGATGTCCATTAACAGATCAATGGATAAAGTTGTGGTACATATACACATTGGAATATTACTCAGCCATAAAAAGGAATGCATTTGAGTCAGTTCTGATGAGGCGGATGAACTTAGAACGTATTATACAGAGTGAAGTGAGTCAGAAAGAGAAAGCTAAATATCATATTACAATGCATATATACGGAATCTAGGAAAATGGTACTGGAGACATAGTGAAACAGACATAGCGAATAGACTTATGGACATGGAGAGAGGGGAGGAGAGGGTGAGATGCATGGAAAGAGTAACATGGAAACTTACATTGCCCTATGTAAAATAAATAGCCAGTGGGAATTTGCTGTATGGCTCAGGGAACTCAAACAGGGGCTCTGTTGCAATCTAGAGGGTTGGGATGGGGTGGGAGAAGGGAGGAGGTTCAAAAGGAGGGGATATATGTATACCTGTGGCTGATTCATGTTGAGGTTTGACAGAAAACAACAAAATTCTGCAAAACAATTATTCTTCAATAAAAAATAAATTAAAAAAAAAGAATATTAAACCATTAAAAAATATTCTTGAGGCTTGAAGTAGATAGAATCACTTCAGTCGCTCAGTCGTGTCTGACTCTTTGGGACCCCATGAATTGCAGCACACCAGGCCTCCCTGTCCATCACCAACTCCCGGAGTCCACCCAAACCCATGGCCACTGAGTCGGTGCTGCTATCCAGCCATCTCATCCTCTGTCATCCCCTTCTCTTCCTGCCCTCAATCTTTCCCAGCATCAGGGTCTTTTCAAATGAGTCAGCTCTTCACATGAGGTGGCCAAATATTGAAGTTTCAGCTTCAATATCAGTCCTTCCAATGAACACTCAGGACTGATCTTTAGGATGGATAGGTCAGATCTCCTTGCAGTCCAAGGGACTCTCAAGAGTCTTCTCCAACACCACAGTTCAAAAGCATTAATTCTTTGGCGCTCAGCTTACTTTATAGTCCAACTCTCATGTCCATACATGACTACTGGAAAAACCATAGACTTGACTAGACGGACCCTTGTTGGCAAAGTAATGTCTCTGCTTTTTAATATGCTGTCTAGGTTGGTCATAACTTTCCTTCCAAGGAGTAAGTGTCTTTTAATTTCATGGCTGCAATCACCATCTGCAGTGATTTTGGAGCCCAAAAAAATAAAGTCAGCCACTGTTTCCCCATCTATCTGCCATGAAGTGATGGGACCAGATGCCATGATCTTAGTTTTCTGAATGTTTAACTTTAAGCCAACTTTTTCACTCTCCTCTTTCACTTTCATCAAGAGGCTCTTTAGCTCTTCTTCACTTTCTGCCATAAGGGTAGTGTCATCTGCATATCTGAGGTTATTGATATTTCTCCCAGCAATCTTGATTCCAGCTTGTGCTTTCTCCAGCCCAGCATTTCTCATGATGTACTCTTCATATAAGTTAAATAAGCAAGGTGACAATATACAGCCTTGACGTACTCCTTTTCCTATTTGGAACCAGTCTGTTGTTCCATGTCCAGTTCTAACTGTTGCTTCCTGACCTGCATACAAGTTTCTCAAGAGGCAGGTCAGGTGGTCTGATATTCCCATCTCTTTCAGAATTTTCCACAGTTTATTGTGATCCACACAGTCAAAGACTTTGGCATAGTCAATAAAGCAGAAATAGATGTTTTTCTGGAACTCTCTAGAAAATGATCCAGCAGATGTTGGCAATTTGACCTCTGGTTCCTCTGCCTTTTCTAAAACCAGCTTGAACATCTGGAAGTTCACAGTTCATGTGTTGCTGAAGCCTGGTTTGGAGAATTTTGAGCATTACTTTGCTAGCATGTGAGATGAGCGCAATTGTGTGGTAGTTTGAGCATTCTTTGGCATTGCCTTTCTTTGGGATTGGAATGAAAACTGACCTTTTCCAGTTCTGTGGCCACTGGTGAGTTTTCCATATTTGCTGGCATATTGAGAGCAGGACTTTCACAGCATCATCTTTCAGGATTTGAAATAGCTCAACTGGAACTCCATCACCTCCATGAGCTTTCTTTGTAGTGATGCTTCCTAAGGCCCACTTGACTTCACATTCCAGGATGTCTGGCTCTAGGTTAGTGATCATACATACCATAGTGATTATCTGGGTTGTGAAGATCTTTTTTGTACAGTTCTTCTGTGTATTCTTACCACCTCTTCTTAATATCTTCTGCCTCTGTTAGGTCCCTACTATTTCTGTCCTTTATTGAGCCCTTCTTTGCATGAAATGTTCCCTTGGTATCTCTAATTTTCTTAAAGAGATCTCTAGTCTTTCCCATTGCTTCTTCCACACCAGGAATTATGACATATTGTAAGGTTCTTCTTATCATGGGAGAGAGAGGCAGAAAGCAAGCCTGCTTTAATCAGGTGCAGATTTAAATTAGTTCTTTACATTTAGCTAGCATTGTTAATTGTTAAAGGACATTTCATCACCCACTCATTCAACGTCACGTTGATGCAATGTTTGAGGGTAGGAGTTTTTGCAAGGTACCCGCCCTGCTGGAATGCACAGTCTGATGCTGGAGGCAGACAAGACAGCTGACAAATGGTGAGGAGTGGTAAGAAGGGTAAAGAGGATTCGCTAACAGAGGCCATGGGCTGAAGATGAGGGTAGGTGGAGAGGACCTACGAAACAAGGGTAGTCATGGAGTAAGAATCACGGTGCAGAGAATGACCCTAAGCTTTAGAGCCCTTCACTTGTTCCAGCCATGGAGCCCTATGATCATGTGTTTTTAATAATATTTACAAATTTAAGATTTACAATTTTTCCTTAAAAACACTTCTCCCAAATTACATAAGCTTCAGAGCTTGCAACATCTGGATTCATGCCTGGTGGTTAGGGAAGTTTTCTCTGAAGAACAGACATTTTGGTTGATTCCACGGCAGGAGACTGCCGTGCTTGATGTAAGGGTAGTAGTCCTGTTGGGCTGAAGGGCCATTTGAAAATCCCGAAACTGGAAGTTGCCCAACCACTTGGAGGAAGTGTGGAGGGAGGAGAATGGAGAGAGAGGGAGGAGGCAAATTTGGAGAAAGTAGCAGGGGCAAACACTGGGAGCTCTGGGGGTCACAGGAGGGAGTCTGGTTTATGTCAAAGTGATACAGAAAGCCACTGGAGTGTTCTGGGCAGGCAAATGGCACAATCAGATTTATGTTTGTAAAAGATTTCTCAGACTATAAGAATTGATATAAGGTTGGGAGCATGATTAAAGAAAGGAGACTGTGGCAATATTCCAGGTGAGAGATGGTGTTTTAGATTAGAGTGGTGATCATAGTGATTATGGAGGGAAGTGGAAAGATTTAGGATACATATCAGATTTTGAAATCATAGCTGATGGGTTGGATTGTAGGGAGCTGGGAAGATAAAAGAGAAAAGATGACCTAATAAATAGATATTGGAGGTGGGACAGAAATATTGCCAGAGAGTTGCAATAATCACAAGTTGTGTTAGGAATATCTAGGAAGGCACTTATTAATATAACGGCTAGGGCTTTATATATGTGACTATGGCAATGCTGACATCTCTTTGAAGGTGATGTAAGAGCAGGATTATGGAGTTAGACACGGTTCTGTGTTACTTAATCCCACTCGAGTGCCCAGGAATGAATTAGGTATGTGAAACATGTATACCATCTTCATAAATCAGACTTTAACTTTGTTATCGGAGTTCGTTTACATTTCTTAGTGGCCTGTGGGAAACAATTACATGACCACTACTGAATCATTCCAATCAATGAACAGACCAGCCTTTGAAAGCCCGCATGAAATGTGGCCAACACTGTGTTTGCCTGTGGCTTAAGACCTTGACTTTAGGAGGTTTCATTAGGAGATGTTTTCCTAGAGTTAAAAACACATTTTTGCAAAAAAAGCAGTGAAGAGAAGTATTGGCTAATCTGGTTCTCTAATTTCTTCCATGTATAACTGAAAGTTCTAAGGTTAACTGTAATTAAACACAATCTGAGGGTTTAGGATCCTAAAAAAATCCATATTTGTGTGTGGTATATACAGCATGAGAGACAATTCCAAAGAGCTGTGAAGAGAAAACACTGCAAGGAGAGAGTAATTGCTATGCTGGTCATAAGAAAATTCTTACCCTTTCCTTAGGGAAGACAAAGCAATAAACATAACTGGTAGTTGAAAATGCAATAGAAGTCATATTATTCTTAAATGATTATATTCATTAATTAGGCTTTTAGAAAATAGAGGTATTGAAATAACCTTGGAATTCAGGAAGGAGATCATTAGGCTGCAAAATAAGTTTCTTAAGGACTGACATCTCTAACTGTGTAATGTGAAGAAGGACAATCAATTTAGCATTCAACTCTATATGAAATCTTTCAAGAGTGCATTTTATATAAACGAGTTTCTATCTTTTTTCAGAGCCCTTTTCTTTAGATTCTTCTCTGTTTTTTGATGAGAGTTGGTGATCTAGGAGTTTTTATATCTTGTTATTATGGGACTTCTGCCCTTCACTATCCTCACACACACAATTACTGAAATACTTATTTTGAAGCCTAGTGTATTTGACAAGAAGTCTAATTTAGGAGGAAATAAAGGTAGGCATGAGAAGGTAGCAGAAGACAAATGAGCCTGACAGGAAAGGCAACATAAGACCAGTAGGGGTGAAATTAATACTTTTGGGATTGCTTACATTGGAGTGTTAAACCCTGAAGAAGTGCAGAGTAGGTTTGATAAAAACATTTTTAATAAATGTAGGAAAAGAGGCAAAACGATGCAAGAATTAGAGTGGAATGATTCAGGAGACCTTGCTGATGGTGCTGGAAAGAAAAGTAATGCAGTCTGAAATTCTGCCCATTGCAGAATTTTTGGTATGTAAACTAAACAGCAAGTAGAACAGCCACCCTATGCTGTTTCCTTGTGAGGTCCCTGCCTCCAGCTCAGACTCTCTGTTAGCCATCAGCCAAGAGTTATGTCCAAAGTCAAATGAAGGCATCAGAATTAGGTGTTAGCAGGAATTGCTTGGCAGTCCCATGGGTAGGACTCCAAACTTCCATTGCAGGGGGCACAGGTTCAATCCCTGGTCGGGGAACTAAGATCCTACAAGCTGTGCACCACAGTCAAAAAATAAGATAACTGAAGGGTTAGCTTAAAAAACATGAGTGTTAGTATGTGGAAAGCCAATGCCGCCAAGTGTGAACTCTGAAAAGTAACCCTTCCCACCTTCTGGCTGTGACATGTCAAGGCCCTGAGGGTCATTCCTGCTGCTGGGGCCAGTCTCGGCGAAGCAGCTGTCACCTCTGAGCCCTACCAGGCATCCCGGGGAACCAGTGCTACATGGCTTCTGGAGAGTGACCGCACCAGTAGAACGTGAAGCATCTGTCTGGAAACTGCCCCAGATCCACCCCCGGAGCCAGATTCCACCCAGGAGCCTCTCGCACTCCGCCCCTGGAGTCCCCTCAGCTGACCTGCCTACACGTAGCTGTTGGCGCTGTGTGGGCTGTCTCACCGGTCACTCTGGGCTGCTACTACGACTAAACAATTCAGTATGCTCTGGCTACCCCTGGGTTGGGAGGATCTGCTGGAGAAGGGGTAGGCCAACCACTCCAGTGTTCTTGGGCTTCCCCGATGGCTCAGGTGGTAAAGAATCCGTCTGCAATGCAGGAGACCTGGGTTCAGTCCCTGGGTTGGGAAGGTCCCTTGGAGAAGGGGATGGTTACCCACTTCAGTATTCTGGCCTGGAGAATTCCATGGACAGAGGAGCCTGGCAGGATGCAGTCCATGGGGTTGCAAACAGTAGAACACAACTGAGCGACTTTCACTTTCACTGGCTACCCCAAAATATCATCACTGGATGTGTTGTGCATAAGATACCCTTGTTTTGTCGCTAAGTCGTGTCTGACTCTTTTGCGACCCAAGGATTGTAGTCCCCCAGGCTCCTCTGTCCATGGGATTTTGCAGGGAAGAAAACTGGAGTGGGTTGCCATTTCTTTCTTCAGAAGATCTTCCCTACCCAGGAACTGGGCCCGTGTCTCCCACCTCTCCTGCAGTGTAGGCAGATTCCTTACCACTGAGCCACCTGGGAAGCCCTTATATGATACTTATTTTGTTTGCCTTTGGTTAAAAAAATATATAACTTCTTATTAAAAGAAAACCCTGAGTGAATATGAGGTCTTTATCTCATTGTTGCCAAGTATGGTATGGTTTTTGTTAAAGCTTGAAGGGTAAGAAAATAGATGACTTTAATCAGCCGCTAATGGGGAAAAATAAGCTTAAATATGTGACTTTCCATAAGATTAAAATTTGGGAAAACTAGCTAGACTTGACCTTGTCTGTTGTGTTCTTTAGTAAGTACATGACAAAAATACATGGCAGCCAGTTTTGCCCCTCTGTTTTGTGTATTAATAAAAGTAGTTGTTGTGCAGTTCAGTTGACCCTGCCTTCTGCAGCCTGCAGCTGCTTTGGCATGCTAATTGAATTGTCAATAATAAACACAGGAAAGGAGGCACTTCAAGCTGCCATTTCGGGGCCACAAAACCTTCACTTAGAGGCTGCCTGCTGTTTCTCCCAACTGTGCATGAAAAGCAATTAAGAAAAGTTTTGTGTAACTGTAGTCTGCTAAATCAAGGATAAACTGTATGTTGGAACTAACAAAAGACACACAAAACGCCTGCAAATCTTCTCAGAACCAAACTGTGTGCAATGGTGCTTGTAAGAATGTGTGGCCCAATTAATGGAAAAACACTGAACTAAAAGTTAAATTGTCCCGTTGCCTTTTGCCCCATAAACTGGTGTCTAGCCTCAAGCATGGGAACCCTCGCTGAATGCTTATTTTACGAAGATGGTAACACAGTGAACCAAATACGAACCAACCTAATAACTCTACCGGGCCTGGGCCAACTATTAATGCTCAGAATTTATACTGAATAAATATGTGCTTCTTTGTTATTTCTAATTGTGGTGGTGAAAAGGTTACTAAGTTCCCACATGTGATGATACAAAAGACACTGTATGAACACACAGCTCCATTTGGTGGAAGCAGGGACTGCAGACTCCTAGGCTGAGATAAAAATAAAATAAAGTTTACATTTGTTGGCAAGTAGATGTGCCCTGGTAATGTAAACTTAAGTTACCAGTTTCTAAAATCTTGGGAAGTCATTCTCTTGTTACTAACTGGCTACAATTTTGACATGTGTTTTATCACTGAAAGTTATTTATAAACTGTTCTAAACTCCTAAGGCATCTTGGTTTGAGGTGTTATTGGTATAATCCCTGGAATAGAACACCTATAAGACTTATATTTTACCTCTAAAGCTGTTCCCTGGTGGAATAGTGTGTGTTACAGTGAGGGGTAACCACATAACCTTGTTAACCCAGGAGAGGCCACGAAAACTGGCCCCCAGGACCTGGAGAAATATTTAAAGATACCAGTCAACAATTTTCTGAAATGTAAGATTTTGAAAATAATGAAGTAAAAACTTGAAAGCTGCTAAAAGTAGGCAAGCTTAAAAAATCATTACACCACAAAAAAACATTTTAACCCTACATTTAACATGAAAACTAAATAATTTACAATCATTCTTATGTTATTGTGCACATAATGAAAGTATATACAAGCTTTAAAATGCTACTTATCAGAGTTTTAAAATTAACATAGAAGGCTAGAGTCTGTGGGAGTGTAGATGTGTGTGTGTGTGTGTGTGTGTGTGTGTGTGTATAGCTATTTATTAGAAGTAAAAATAGTTTCACTGGCTCATTCAAACTTATCCTTAATTATGTTTTACAGATTTGAGGCTGACATTATAATAATTTGATTTTTTAAGGGTTATTTTTGTTTCTTCATCCTTGCCTTTAATGTAGACACCAGCATTCTTTGTTCTCTGAAGTCAAAAAGAGGAGTAATAAGATTGGGTTCTTTGCTTCTGTCTCTATTTTTAGTAAATCAAGGATATGTCCTAGAAAATGTTCCCTATGATCTTTTTTTTTTTCTTACAGTGTCCAGTGAATCAACCTTAAGAAAATTAAATCTAAATTATATAACATGTTGATCCAAATTCTGTGGATTATGTGGGCAGGATAGATTTGGTATTTCTAATAGCAAAATGACTGCAACTACATATTAATATTCTGCTGAATGAATAAATATGATACTGATAATCTGCATCTCTCTCTCTCTCCCCTTCTCACTCATAGAACCTTTCTTTGTTTAATGAATTGTTTCAGGTAAAACATGGTGCATATCAGGAAGAGTTTACAAACCTAAATGGTAGGAAAAGTTTTTATTTCTCTTTTGCTCTTCTCATTTTTATTTCATTCTTGCTTATAAAAATCCTGTGGCAAGAATTACTGGTATCCAAAGCATATCTTCTGAAGTTACTATTCTTACTTCCCGACATGAAGCAGCTGTAAAACCTGAGGGGATCACATGAGTTTCCAAACACTGCTGTTTAGAAGTACCTATGACATATCTTGCATGGTCAGAGGGCTGGTTTGCATTTTGGGGGTAAAGCTTGTTGGGCTCTTGGGTTTTCCTTAGGCCTTGGTGAAGGCTATGTAACTCCAGTGTGTACTTTTGAAAATATTCAGACACCAATGTAGAAGGTTAGCAAAGAAAAAAATTCAGCCAACGCAAGACATTGCCCCTAAATGTTTGCATCAATTAAAGCCCTGTTCAAGGCCAGGCTGGCATTCCTCCAGCTGCGGTGTTCCATGTAAAATAAAATACTGCCAGCTGCGGTCAATTATTTGATTTCCCAGTGAAAGACGAGAAACATGTAATCACTGTTAATATGGTAAAAATTGATCAAGTGTGACAGGCTATATAATTTACTGATTGCAATAGCCTTTTATTTATTTATTTTTTTTAGCCTTTTAGATACCAACTCTGAGACCAGTACCTGCTGATTAGTTTCTAGATGTCTAGAGCTAAGGTAAAAGTTATAGTAACTTTAATTTAGCTTTATGTCTGTCACATGACAGAGGATTGGTTAAAAGATTTACTTGCCTGAGAGAATACTACCAATTGTTCAAACATTTTTGCAAGAGTTTAATAATGCAATAAATTCTTATGATAGAATTTAAATGAGTAAAGCAGGACTCAAAGTTGCCATAGATGATTATAATTGCTTAAAAAAAAAATCTGAGGTTAAAAAAATGCTAGAACATCAAAATATCTTTTTTTCTGTTCCCATTTGTATTAAGCCAAACGTACTGATTCAAAACATGAGTTTGGGTAAACTCCGGGAGGTAGCAAAGGACAGGGAGGCCTGGCATGCTGCAGTCCCTGGGGTCTTTAAGAGTCAGATACGACTTAGCAACTGAATGACAACAACAGATTTAGAAAGTATAGTTGGCGGTCTGCATATGATTTGAGAATGATGCAGAGGAAAAAACAAAATACATTTAAAGCATCAAAAATTGTAAAGTACCCAGAAAATAGTGAAAAAAAAGGGATCTGAAAGCCCAGCACCTTTCACCTTTCACTTTTACAACTTGTGCCAAGAAATTCATTCTCGTACTACACGTGTTTTGGTGATAAGCATCCTTGGGGATCTTAATACACTGGTTATCTTTGGAGGAGGTCCTAACGATAAGGCAGTATAATCCTGTCATGGTCAGGAGGGTGAGCTCCGAGTTCAAGGTCTATCACCCTACAGTGTTTCTTCCAACTTTTGTTTTCCCTGAGTTTTGCAAATGATTTCAAAGACAAGGTCCAAGACTTTATGGAATTCTCAGCAGGTAGTTTTTGCAGTGAGTATCCATTCCCAGTGGTGTTTGGAATATCGTGAGCAAAAGAACAGATGTGCTTTTCCTCTGCCGATAACCACAGTGCTACCCTCATGTATTTCCTTTGTGCTCATTGAGCCTACTACAAGCACAGAATAGATACGGTAAATGTGTTATTGTCATTGGGCATAGAGACAGGCTGGCACTCAAGTTCCCTATAAATAACATGCGCTTTCAGTGATTCTCCCTGAACTGCAGCTTGATCATTTTTTGTGGGGTACCCAGATAACACACAGGATTTTGGGATGTGTTGTAATTGATGTTCTAATCAGGGTAATTCATGCAACCAAAATGAAAACACTAAAACTTGAATATGTTAGTCAACTTTTAAGTTCCTTGCAATGAAAAGGTGATTACTTAAGTTGAAAGAAAAAAAGACCCCAAATCAAATCAGATAAAACCAGAAAAGGTAGGATCTGTGTGATTGTGTTATTTTATCTAAACATAAACTTCACTAGTGATCTCCCAAAGCAACATCTCATTCCCATTTGGAAAATCGCAATTGGCATTTTTTCCATTGTCTATTTTGGTCCTTATGAAAAGAAAGTGGAAAAATGGCCTGATGAGGTGGCATAATGCTTAAATCCACACCCAGTCTCTAACTTTTTCCCCCAAGGGGTTCAGTCTACAAAGTCTCTAACACTTGCTGCTATTAATAAAAGCTGAATAAAATGATGCCTTTGTCTGAAGACATTAGCAGAATTGTAGTTGTGTTCCAAAGGATTGGGGGCTGAGAAGAGGGAGGGAGAAGGCCAGGCGCCCAGGGCACCGACCTGAAGGGTTGCTAAATTTGTTAAGGAGGAGGGCACTCGGCCAGCCATCAAGGAACCACAAGTGCTCTGTTACCAGTCTAGGTGCCCATGATGCTCAGAATAGTTCTGCTTATTTTAAGCAGTTCTACCACATGGGCTCAGAAATTCTAATGGTCGTTTATATTTTTTTTATTGAAGTAAAATTTTAAAAATTGGACGTGCAGTCTTGCTCCATACTCAGCAACTACTTTATTTTTTTTATTGTTTTTGCCATACAATGTCATGATATCACCATGGGTTTACATATGCTCCCCCTCCAGAACCCCCCTCCCTCCTCCCTCCCCCCCGGGAAATCTCGCTGCACCAGCCCCAAGCATCAATCCTGGGCTGGCGATTGATTAGAAATATGATAATTAACTTGTTTCAATGCCCTTCTCCCATATCATCCCACCCTTACCCTCATCCACAGAGTCCACGAGTCTATTCTATACATCTGTGTTCCTTTTGCTGTCTCGCATGTTGGGTTCTCGTTACTGTCTTTCTAAATTCCATATATATGTGTTAATATACTGTATTGTTGTTTTTGCTTCTGGCTTACTTCACTCTGGATAATGGGCTCCAGTTTCATCCATCTTATACTCAGCAACTTCTTTAGAACTGAGGTTATAAAGACAGCTAAGCACTTTGAACTTAAACCAGGAAACCACCACCAACTCTTTTCTCCCTCACCCCTGAAACTCTTCAAAGTATTAAAAGAAAAAAATTGTTTTCCTAGTTGGTTCTTATTTGAGGATGCTGCAATGTTACAGCATCCTGGCCAAACAGTAAAATCGCCTAGAAACTTTGGACCACATCGTAGTCCAATTGAAACTGGTCTCTGGGGGTTGGACTTGAACGTTCCCTTGGAGTTCTGATCTACACTCACTGTGTTGAATGAGAACCACCTGCCTTGGTTGGTATAGACCCTCAACTCTTAGCTCACATTAGAAACACCTGGAGGGCTTGTGAAACCCACTCCCTGAGCCTTAACCCCCAGGGTTTTTAAGCAGGTCTTTTAAGTGGGGCCTGAGCGTTTCTGGCTCCCTCAAGTTCCGGGGCTTGTTGATGCTGCCCCAAGGACAACACTTTGACAACCACAGCGCTAAAGACATCCTGCGTATCCTAAGGTACTTTCACTCCTAGAAAGCTTTTGGCAGTGTTTCTCTTGTTGAGGGGGGAGGTTTGGAGAAGGAGCACAGAGTTGGTACCAAAGGGCAGGAAGGTGGAGGGAAGGGACTTTAAGAAAAAATTTAAGATGAGTGTTATCAAAACTGAAGAGGGGAAGGTTTGAACTTCTAAAGTCTGGGCTAGGCGAAGAAGTTTTACCGAAGAAGTTTGATTGAAAGGCAATTTTAAAGAAGCATTGTCAGAGTCTCTATTTTTCCCTCCGTGTGATGAGACATGTAAGTGAAGGATGGTTTTTGGTTGTGTCGCATCTCGCCAGTGCTGCGTCTCTCTGGGATGAACCGTGTGTCAGGCTTTTATAAGCATTGCGTGAGTGCATATGTGCTAAGTTCTTTGGTCGTGTCCAGCTCTTTTCGACCCTGTGGACTGTAGCCTGCCAGGCTCCTCTGTCCGTGGGATTCTCCAGGCAAGAACACTGGAGTGGGTGGCCATGCCCTTCTCCAGGGGATCTTCCGGACCCACATTTCCTCATTGGTAGGCAGGGTCTTTACCACTTGTGCCCCCTGGGAAGCCTATAAGCATTACATCCCCTACTTTTCCCCCTTCATTCTCCTCTTTAGGAGAACCATAGCAACCTAACTTCAACTCTGTAAAGAAACAAGAATTAGAAGCGACTGGGGCTTAAAGACCCAAAAAACTGTGTTCCTGGGGCTTAAGGAAAAAGGCATTTGCCTGAGTCCAGGAGAGACTGTGTTCAGGGCTGTAAAATGGGTGTGGAGCAAAAGGTGGGAAGTGTATCCAACTGCTCCCACTGGTGAAAAGAGATCCTAGATTGTGAAAGCCCCTGCACTTCTGTTGTGTGTGTTTCTGGAGGTGGGGCGGGAGTGGGACTGGCAAGGTACCAGGAGGGCCCCCTATTGGCAGGGCGCCTTGGCGGAGGTGAGTGCCCGAAGCACAAGCAGGCTGCTCCTGGGTGGACACAGCGCTGGGACAAGATATATTAGGGCTGAGAAGTCCTGTGAGGGTGGCGGAAGACGGGTGTGGTTTAGTTTGGAGGGTATGGATGCTGGTGGAGTGGTCGACGATGCCCACACAGAACTCTTCATTGCTCATGTGACAGTAATCTACACACACAACAAAAACCAGCAGCAAATTCTAATAAGCCATTTGTCTTTAAACATTCTGTTTTAGATTTACTAGCTCTGTAAATTTAGCAGACCAAGGCAGACTCCCTTTCATTCATAGAGTCCGTGCTCACTGCAGGAGACACTAAGGAGCGATAAAAAGACCCTAAAGCAAAATGGGAGTGTGGGCTCTGGTTATCAGCAAACAGGATGCCATCTTCTGGATTAGTGAAAGTAGCTAAGACTGAAATGAAGAAAAGCTGGAATTCAGAATTTATTTTAGAAGAATCAGATGGGATATACTGTCCCTTAGAAACAGTGTTTTAGCCATGTATATTTACAACTGCTTTAAAAGGGCACCCTCAAGCAGTGGGAAATACAGTGTGCTTAGACTCAAAACATCTGAGATCTAGTTCTAACTTTGTTGATAACTAGCGGCAGGTGGTCAACTCACTGACTTCGTGAGTCTCACCGTTGTCTTAGAAAATAGAGATCTCTGAGGCTAGCCCTGAGAAAATACCCTATGAAAGAGGTGAAGATTCCTATGTTAGGTCTTAGTTAGGCACCTAGTTCTTGACGTGTAAAATAAATCTGTATTTTTTGCCAGTCCTTAACTAAGATTAAAATTAGTTAAAGTTCAGATTTCTTTCCTTGGGTTGGGGTGAGGCCAAAATAAGATTTCATAAAGCACAAAGAAATCAGGACTTACCCATGGCGGATTCATGTCAATGTATGGCAAAACCAACACAGTATTGTAAAGAAAAAAGTCTTTCTTGAATTTGTAACAGTAAAAAAAAAAAAATCAGGACAGCCTTGTCCTCTAGGTAGGAACATACAGGACAAATGTTAAGACAGTTCAGTTTCAGTAAACAATAAATTTGGCTACATTAGCACAATGCTGGAGTAGAGTTTAGTAACTGTTAAGTTTCTTTTTTTTTTTTTTTCCTGGAGATGGGGAGAAGTTTACATTCCTCAACGGACATGAACTAAAATAGACAAGACTTGGACTGGAATTTTTTTGTAACAAACAATGAACCTAATTTCTCAGTTTCTTCCATTGCCCTCAGGTTTTGAACCTGGCACAGCAGAACAATTTCTTTTAAGAGGGTTTAAGAGTCAGACAGTTATTTTATGTGAAAAATAAGCATATTTGTTCTTTATTCCTGGTTTTATTTCTGTCTCACTTTCAAAGGTAATATACTTGATAGATAATTATTAGAAAAACTTCCTACTTTAAAATTCTGATGGAATAAGTGCAAATGACAACTGAGTTATTAAGAATTTCATCAGGAATTTAAAATCAGGTATACTTATAAATATTAGCGATTTCTCATAATTGTGTGATTAAATCAGTAAGAAGCTAGTATTATAAAATAATTAAAAATCACCCTTTACAGATTATCTGTGGTTTATCAATGACATTCTGCCAGTCTTACAAACTCTTAGTTTTCATTGTATTATCGATATAAGATGTATCCTTCCGCTAGTTTCTGAGCCTTCCTACCCTCTCATTGTGGTTTCTCCTTCCAGTGTCCCAAAGCTCTCCCAACTAGGTTATTTTTGCCTCCATATATAAATATGCTCAGTAAGTTCGAATCTTAAACAACTAGATCCCATCTACCCACCATCTAGTCAAGGCTATGGTTTTTCCAGTGGTCATGTATGGATATGAGAGTTGGACTGTAAAGAAAGCTGAGTGCCAAAGAATTGATGCTTTTGAATTGTGGTGTTGGAGAAGACTCTGGAGAGTCCCTTGAACTACATGGAGATCCAACCAGTCCATCCTAAAGGAGAGCAGTCCTGGGTGTTTTTTGGAAGGACTGATGTTGAAGTTGAGGCTCCAATACTTTGGCCACCTGATGCAAAGAGCTGACTCATTAGAAAAGACCCTGATGCTGGGAAAGATTGAGAGCAGGAGGAGAAGGGGAGGACAGAGGATGAGATGGTTGGATGGCATCACCAATGCAATGGACATGAGTTTGAGTAGACTGCGGGAGCTGGTGATAGACAGGGAGGCCTGGCGTGCTGCAGTAATGGGGTCGCAATGAGTCAGACACAACTGAGCGACTGAACTGAACCCACTGCTGCATTTTTCCTTGTTTGGCTTTCTCTTCTGTCCCTTCCTTTCTCTACTTTCTATTTTTCTCCTTATCTATCCATTTATCTCCTTTTTGAAGAAAGTGGGGAAAACCACTAGACCATTCAAGTATGACCTAAATCAAATCCCTTATGATTATACAGTGGAAGTGACAAATAGATTCAAGCAATTAGAACTGATACAGTGCCTGAAGAACTGTGGACAGAGGTTCGTGACATTGTACAGGAAGCAGTGATCTAGACCATCCCCAAGAAAAAGAAATGCAGACAGGCAAAATGGTTGTCTGAGGAGACCTTACAGATAACTGAGAAAAGTAAAGAAACTAAAGACCAGATGACCAGGCTTCTAGCAAGAAGGAAAAAAACAAAAGGGAAGGCAAGCAGAAACCTGAAACAAGAGTGTCACAGAAAAGGCCAAACTGGGTAGAGAAAACTGCAGAGGCTATGGAAAGAACTGAAGGGAAAACAAAATACTTGACATTGTTATAAGGAGCTGAAGACAGATGATGAGAGAAAGCACAGCGTAAAAGCATTATCAACATATGGTTTTCAGAATTCCCCTTAGTTTAAAGAAAGATACACATAAGGGAAGATTATGTTTGCCCTTAGTGAGGGCATCAGGATCTGTGCATATCTTGAAAGGTGAAGGCTCATAGTGATTGAGAACCAACACTTGACTTGCTGTATTCTAGATGCTGAGGTCTCTGGAGGCAGGCCTGGTTGGTTGCTATCTGTTTTGTACTTTGGAGGCCTGGAAATGTAAGCTTCAAGATCAGGTGTTGAATTATTCATGAATAAAGTATTTCTAAAGCCAGTTTTTATTGAAGTGTGCATAGGCCCTAGGTTCATTGGGGAAAAAAAATTATGCAACAGAATCAGTATCTGAAAAATGATATTGGTAAAGACTAAGACATGGTTCAGATATTTGACAGTGACTAGCAGTCTTCTGAATTGTAAAGGGCAAAAAAATCTGTGCTAAGATAGAAAAGTATGTTACTAATGTTTGTGGAATTTTTTATTTTTATAAGCAGATTTTTATTTTCTGATGCCTAAAGACTCCTGGTCTTTAACAACATTAAACCTCCATTAATGAGAAATTTATGAATGCCTATTTTCTGAATTTTTTGTCTTATTTAGATATTCCCTCATTCTGTTTCTAACACAGAATTCTGCCTGATTTGTCACACAGATAGGTTTTATGATGTCTCATAAATTATTTAATATTTTTGTTCTTTGGTTGGAAAATTTTATTGCAGTAAGGTCTTAAAAATATTGTCTTATATAGAACTAGACATGTTGTTATTAAATACGATCTGTAACTTCTTTGTGCAAAATGTTTTAAAGTGGTGTATTTAAAGTGCTTTATTGGTACATGATTCATACCTTGTGAAAATACATTTTCTTACACCATAAAAAAAAAAAAAGAAACTAAAGGCAAAGGAGAAAAGGAAAGATATGCCCATCTGAACGCAGAGTTACAAAGAATAGCAAGGAGAGATAAGAAAGCCTTCCTCAGTGATCATTGCAAAGAAATAGAATGGAGAAGACTAGAGATTTCTTCAAGAAAATTAGAGATGCCAAGGGAGCATTTCATGCAAAGATAGGCTCGATAAAGGACAGAAATAGTAGGGACTTAACAGAAGCAGAAAATATTAAGAAGAGGTGGCAAAAATACACAAAAGAGCTGTACAAAAAAGATCTTCATGACCTAGATAATCACAATGGTGTGGTCACTCACCTTGAGCCCGACATCCTGGAATGTGAAGTCAAGTGGGCCTTAGGAATCATCACTACGAACAAAGCACATGGAGGTGATGGAATTCCAGTTGAGCTATTTCAAATCCTAAAAGATGATGCTGTGAAAGTACTACATTTAATACGCCAGCAAATTTGGAAAACACAGCAGTAGCCACAAGACTGGAAAAGGTCAGTTTTCATTCCAAACCCAAAGAAGGACAATGACAAAGAATGTTCAAACTACTGCACAATTACACTCATCTCACATGCTAGCAGAGTAATACTCAAAATTCTCCAAGCCAGGTTTCAACAGTCTGTGAAAGCTGGATTTTGAAAAGACAGAGCAACCAGAGATCAAATTGCCAACATCCACTGGATCATAGAAAAAGCAAGAGAATTCCAGAAAAAAATCTACTTCTGCTTTATTGACTGTGCCATAGCCTTTGACTGTGTGGATCACAACAAACTGTGAAAAAGTTTTCAAGAGATGGGAATATCAGACCTCCTGATCTGTCTCCTATGAAATCTGTATGCAGGTCAAGAAGCAACAGTTAGAACTGGACACGGAAAAATGGATTGGTTCCAAATTGGGAAAGGAGTACGTCAACGCTGTATACTGTCACCTTGCTTATTTAACTTGTATGCAGAGTACATCATGAGAAACGCTGGGCTGGATGAAGTACAAGCTGGATTCAAGATTGCTGAGAGAAATATCAATAACCTCAGATATGCAGATGACACCACCCTTATGGCAGAAAGTGAAGAGGAACTAAAGAGCCTCTTGATGAAAGTGAAAGAGAAGAGTGAAAAAGTTGGCTTAAAGCTCAACATTCAGAAAACTAAGGTCATGGCATCTGGTCCCATCACTTCATGGCAAATAGATGGAGAAACAGTGGAAACAGTGTAAGACTTTATTTTCTCAGGCTCCAAAGTCACTGCAGAAGGTGACCGCAGTCATGAAATTAAAATATGCTTGCTCCTTGGAAGAAAAGCTATGACCAACCTAGACAGCATATTAAAAAGCAGAGACATTACTTTGCCAACAAAGGTCCATCTAGTCTATGGTTTTTCCAGTACATGACATGTAAGAGTTAGACTATAAAGAAAGCTGAGTGCTGAAGAATTGATGCTTTTGAACTGTGTGTTGAAGAAGACTCTTGAGAGACCTTGGACTGCAAGGAGACCCAATCAGTCCATCCTAAAGGAAATCAGTTCTGAATATTCATCGGATGGAGTGATGCTGAAGCTGAAACTCCAATACTTTGGCCACCTGATGTGAAGAACTGACTCACTGAAAAAGACCCTGATGCTGGGAAAGATTGAAGGCAGGAAGAGAAGAGGACGACAGAGGATGAGATGATTGGATGGCATCACCTCCTAAATGGACATGAGTTTGAGCAAGCTCCAGGAGTTTGTGATGGACAGGAAAGCCTGGCAAGCTACAATCTATGGGGTCTCAAAGAGTTGGACGTGACTGAGCGACTGAACTGAACTGTCTTTCCTTTTCCATCTTCCCCAGCTGCTCCCTTTCATTCATCCACTGGGGAGGTGCTTTTGAGGGTAGGGTTGCATCCTGTGTGCCTCCCAGTGTAATTCTGGAAACCATGGCAATACTGGAAAGATTGGGTTCTACCCTCATGGAGCTTACAAGCTGCTGAAGGAGACATGTCTCCTAAAGAAGCAGGCGATATCGTCGCTTGCGCTCTTCATCTCAAACTGTTGCAATTCAGCCTGAAGCTCCAGCCCAGGCCTTCAATCGCCAATCAGTTCCAGAAGCACAGACTCCTTTTTCTTTTATTTACACTTTCAATTTCTTATAAGAGTTTATCACTTAATTCTTCTGGAAACCTCTTTCTCCTTCGCCTTCTGTTCTCATTCTTCACTGATTTTCTTATTCCTTCTTATCCCCTAGGCCCTTTTGGTACCCTTTCCTATAAATGGGTGTCATTTCATAATGTTCTCCAACCAGTCCCTTTGTGACATTTCTAATTTCTTGAGGCAAACCCTCCTACTCTCATGCCTTCGGTTGCCCCCTATACACTGGTAACCACATGTTCAATCGTATCTCTTTCCTATCCATTCAAATGTTGGGTGGCATCCCATCTCAAACTCAAAGGGTTCTGAATTGAACTTTTTTTTTCCCCCAAAACTGTATCCTCCTTGTGTGTTCCCTGTTTTATTTTAGAGAATCACCATACATACAATCACCTAAATAAGGCTTACTTTTGTAAATAAGAACAGCAAGATTCTCAAGACTGGCTTTTTTAGATAATATTCAAATTGAGATCTAAATGACTTTAGGGAGCCAATCACACAAATATCTGGAGAACAGAGTATTCTAGGCAGAGGAAATAGAACATGCAAATGTGGAAAATGATTGAGGAGTTCATAGGACTGAATGAAGACCAGTGTGGCTGGAGAGTATGGGACAAGATGGGGAGCAGTTCCAGACGAGCTTGAGAAATTAGCAGGAGTGTTATCACCAACACTGATGTAGATCACGGGAAAGGTTTCATTTTATTCTAAGTAAAATGGGGTGCCATTGAGGGATTCTACAGCCAGAGAATGACTCTTACTTTACACTTTGTAAAGATCACTTCTACTATAAATAAATGTTAGAAGAGCAAGAATATAAACACAGTGTCCAGCTAGGAGGCTGTTAGGCTATCTAGGCAGGGATGCTAAAACCTGGAAACAGAGCAGTACCAGGGAAGGTAAAGGAGGAAGTCAGGATGTATTTTGGAAGTAGCATCAATAGACTTCCTGATGAACTGGGTATAAAAGGGGAGGCAAACAAAGGCATTAAAGACTATTTCTAGGTTTTTGGTATGAGCAACTGTGGAGCCATTTCACTGAGATGAAAATATAAGGAAGGCACAGAAATTTAGGGGGAGAGTCGATAGAAAGCTTTGTTTTCATTATGTAGTTTGAGATGCCTTTAAAATCTGAAAAGAAAATGTCAAGTTGGGTAAATGAAACGGGAACCTAGAAGAGAAGTCAGCTGGTGACCTAAATGTGGGAGTCTCTGACGGATAGATGGTCTCTAAAGCCATGGGAACACATAAGACTGTCCAACAAGTGACTGTGGGTGGAGAAAAGCAGAGGGCAGGAGGACTGAGGATGGAGTCCTGGGTTACACAAACACATGAGTGTTCAGAGGTCAAGCAGAAGAGAAACAAGCGGATTAGTTAAGCAGACTAGTGAGGAAGGGGACCAGCAGAATGCAGTGTTGTTGAAGCTAAGAGAGGAGTTTGCTTTACTGGACAGTGATCAGTGTTACTGAGAGATCAAACAAACGGAGGGCAGAAAAAGGACGTTAGAATGGAGTCTGTCGATGACAGACAAGGCAGGGTGCCCTGCCTTTGAGGGTGACCACTTCACACTGCCCTGACATACTTTACTTCTGGTATTATTTTTCATTAAGCTTCTGTAGTTTTATTCCTCATTAAGTGGATGCATTAATATTTCTATAGTCCTTTATAACGGGCTTCCCTCGTGACTCAAACAGTAAAGAATCTGCCTGCAATGCAGAAGATCCAGGTTTGATTCCTGGGTCAGGAAGACCCCCTGGAGAAGAGAATGGCAATCCACTCCAGTATTCTTGCTGAAGAATTCCACGGACAGAAGAGCCTGGTAGGCTACAGTCCATGGTGTCACAAAGAGTTGGACACGACTGAGCACACTTACAGTATGTCACAATAGTCATCCTTGGTGCGAGCTTATTAGAATGGTGTGTGCAAAGGCATAATATACACAGAAAAAATGATGCACACTTTGAGGACAGGGCGTTAGTTGCACATGGGCAGAACGTATAGTGTGTGGGTGAGAACGAAGGTGGAAACGATCAAATAGAGTGAAGGTAAAGTTGGACAGGTGGACAGGACAGAAAAGGGTGGAATTTTACAGTTTGGTAGTTTTTTCAGAGTTTTGTCATTTTCTTCTTATAGATCTTGTATGTATTTTGTTAGATTTCCACCCAAGTATTTCATTTGGAGGGGCGCTAGTAGAAATGGTGTTGTATTTTTAAATTCAAGTTCCACTTGTTTGTTGCTGACATACAGACATCTCAGAAAACACTGCAGGTTCAATTCCAAACCACTGTACTAAAGTGAATATGCAATAAAGTGAGTTATGTAAGCTTTTGGTTTCCAAGTGCTTATGAAGGCTATGCGTATACTATACTGCAGTCTATTAACTGTGTAACATAGCATTATATCTAAAAAATGTACATACCTTAGTTTAAAAATGTTTTATTACTAAAAATGGTAACTATCAGCTGAGCTCTGTAGTGAATTGTAATCTTTTTGCTGATGGAGGGTCTTGCCTCAAAGTTGATGGCTGCTGACTGACTAGGGTCGTGATTGCTAAAGGTTGGAGTGGCTATGAAAATTTCTTAAAAGAACAGTAAAGTCTGCTGCATTGATGAAGCTTTTCTTTTCACAAATAGTTTCTCTGTAGCCTTCACTGCTTTTGATTAGATATTTATCTGCAAACAGCAGAACTTTTGAAATTGAAGTCAGTCCTCTCAAGCCCTGTTGCTGTTTTATCACCTAAGTTTATGTAATATTCTAAAGAAATTGCCATTTCTTTAGCAATAGAGTATTTTTAATACTACAAACTTTCAAATAAAAAAGGTGATATCTGCAAAATGCAATAAAACGAGGTATAATCTGTATAGGAAAGCGATTGACTTTTGTATATTAACTTCGTATCCTGTAACTTTATGATAATTGCTTATAAGAGTTTCCTGACAAAGGTTTTCTGATGCTGTTGGCTCTTTGTGATTATTCTAAAGAATGTTACCTACAAACAAAGTTTTATTTCTCCCTTCCCAATCTATATGCATTTTATATCCTTTCATATTCTATTAGCTAGGATTTCCACTGCAATGTTGAAAAGCGGTCTTGAGAGGGAGCATCCTTGTCTTGGTCCTGATCTTAATAGGAAAGCATCACGTTTCTCATCGTTACATGTAACGTTAGCCATAGGGCTTTTTGTGTAGGGGTGTGTGTGTATGTATACTATCAGATTGAGGAAGTTCACCATGATTTATAGTTTACTGAGAATTTTCATATTATGGGTGTCAGCTAAATTTTTTTTTCTGTCTCCATTGATATGATCATGTAATTTTTCTTTAGCCTAACAACAAATTGATGTGATGGATTGCATTTTTTACTTCTAACTTTTTAAAATTGTTTTTATCAAATAAGTAAAGTTAAAGAGTATAAGAGTAAAAGGGAAAACTAAAAAGTGAAAGTACAAAGTAGAAGTGAATAGTGAAAGTAAAAGACAAAAGGGAAGAGAATAAAAATTAAAAGTAAGAGTTTAAAGTTTAAAGTAAAAGTAGAAATAAAAGGTAAAAGTGGAAGTAGAAGCAAGGTGAAAAGGAAAGCTAAACATGATAAGTTAAAAATAAAAGTGAAAAGCAGGAGTGAAAGTAAAATGTGAAAGTGGTTGTTTGAAATGAAAGTAAAAAGAAAATTAGAACGTATGAGTGAAAGTAAAAGCTGAAAGCAAAATTCAACTTTTTCACTCATATTTATGTTCATGAGAAGTGTTAGTTTGTAGTTTTCATATAACGTTTTTGTCTGGTTTGGGTATTATGGTAATGCTGGCTTCATAGAATGAGTTAGTGTTTTCTCTGCTTCTATCTTCTGAGAGATATTGTAGAGAACTGGTATAACTTCTTTAAATGTTTGATAGAATTCACCAGTGAACCTATTCAGACCTGGTGCTTCCTACTTTATAAGGTTATTAATTATGGAGTTAATTTCTTTAATAGATATGGGGCTATTTAGGTTGTCTATTTTCTCTTTGTGAGTTTCATCAGGTTGTGTCTTTCAAGGAATGGTTCCCCTCATATAGGTTATCAAATTTGTGGGCATATAGTTGTTCAGAGTGTTCTTTTATTATCCTTTCAATGTCTGTGTGCATGAGTGCTTAATCGCTCAGTAGTGTCCAGCTCTTTGCAATCCCATGAACTATAGCCCACCAGGCTCCTCTGTGCTTGGAGTTTTCACAGGCAAGAATACTGGAGTGATTTGCCATTTCCTCCTACGGGGGATCTTCCTGACCCAGGATTTAAATTCATGTCTCCTACATTGGCAGGTGGATTCTTTACCACTGGATTCTTTACTACCTGGAAAGTGCTCAATGTCTCCAGGACATTGTAATCATTTCAGTATATATATGTGTATATACATATATAATATATGTATATATATTTGTCTTCTGTTCTTTTTCTGCCTTTTGTGGCTGGAGCTGGCTGTTTCCCTTCCCGCAGATCAGTTAGATTCTGGCAAAACTTTAGCAGGTTAGGCTCTGTTTAAATTGTTTCTCCTGAGAGCAGGTCTTGTTAAGAACAGGATGTTCTACTCTATTTCAAAATGATTCCTTTTTCCTTCCCCTGCTGGAAGCATGAAGAGATTTTTCTCTGATGCTCACTGTGAGAACTTTACAGTAGAGTGTCGGGAGGTAAAACACAGAAATGTGAGGCCCTTTTAAAGAGTGGATCCCCTTGGAGATTTTCTCCTTGACTTGTCCATAGTTGGTTCCTAGCAGCTCATCAAGTATAGCTCAGGTTCAGTTACACCTGCATGGGTTCTCATGCGGGTTCTGTTTGTAGGTTTCTGGCCTGGTAAGGTGTTGAGTCCCTGTACTCACTCGTTTGGGGGGCAGTGGCTGTCCCTGTGATCGACACTTCCTTATGGATCTAAGAAGAGTTGATGATTTTTTAAAGAGCAGTTTCAGGTTCATAGCAAAATTGAGAGGAGGTTATAGAGATTCTTATATACTCTGCCCCTACGTGTGCATAGGCTCTCCCCATTGTCAACATTCCCCATCAAAGTGAAATGTCTGTTACAAATGGTGACATGCATTAATACATCATAACTCTCCAAAGACCATAATTTACGTGAGGGTTTACTCTTGGTGTTGTATGAGTTTGAACAAATACATAATGTCATGTCTCTATCATTACAATAGCATACTGAGTATTTTTGCTGCATAAAAATCCTCTGTGCTCCACCCGGATTTTTCAGTTTGCTCAGTTTTTTCTTTATTGTAAGGGTAAACTAGTAACTTCTAAACTTCTTACGTATCAGACTGGAAACCTCTTAACCTTATTTAATTTTTTAAAATAAAGAACTTTCTATTGAATAAGAACTTGGAGTCAATTTGGAGCTTAATCAAGGTTTTATTGTATCTTAAGCCAATTGAAATGATTCTTCTGAAATATGTATGGCGGCTAACACGAGAAATCTGTTCATACTGGGGACATTAAACTTCTATTGTCAGCCTCACAACTATTGCTTTAGCTTAGAATTATTCACATCTGAAGGTTAATTTCCTGGCTTGCTCAATTTTCAAATCTCTCGTTCTTTTGAATCTAGAACCCAAAACACGAACATGGCCCCAAGTGGCAGTCCCATAGTGTAGTTTTCCTACGACTAAATAGGAACAATAGGCTAAATGTGCTTACTTGAAATTATATATCTTTCATCACAATAGTCATTGTTACTTGAAATTGAGAGTTTAGATTGAGGACTGTAACTTTCACTGTTTAGAAGCGAATATAGTTTTTGTTTCCAATACTTGAAGCATCAAAAGAGGGTGATTGTTTCATGGCACTGAAGTGTTTCTGACACTAGGCTTAAGGGAAATTCGTTTGAAAATGGAAAAGACGAGACAAGCTGGTGTATGTACCACTTACCATATTTCCCATTGTCTTCCTGCAGATCTATCCATTCATATACTGATAACCTGAAAACTAGACCCTGGGTGCTTTAAGAGGAGTGCCATAAAGATCATCAATAGAAAACTTTCTCTCCTCATACTTTATTTTTAATTTATTTTAAAACTGAAGTATAGTTGATTCACAAATTCTGCTGTACAGCAAGATGACTCAATTATACATATGTACACATTCATTTTTATGTTCTTTTCCATTATGGTTTATCCCAGGATATTAAATATAGCTCCCTGTGCTATATAGTAGGATCTTGTTTCTTACCCAGTTTATATGTAATAATTTGCTAACCTCAAATTCCCAGTCCATCCAGCCCCACCCCTATTTTGTCATATTTTGAATTGCTTTACTGCCATATCTTAGGTAATTATCCTGGATAAATCATATTGCTGGAACTCTTGTATTTTGCCACCTTTCAAAACTGTAATTGCTTTTGTAAGTCAGGATCTCAGTAAGAGCAGACATTTACTGATGAGACATTAAACAACTAAAAAGTCTCATTAATGTAGTTTTTATATAGCAATACAGAAGACAGAAATATAAAAGTGAGAAGTATAGTGGCTGCTAAGTATGTGAGGAATTAAAGTCTGTTTCCCTAGTAATATTATATTATGATACTGGATGGAATCACATGATAACAGGAACTCTTGCCCTCAAAAAAAATACATTAGACAATTTTAAAAATAATATGAAATATTTGAAATTGCTATCATATTTGTGATGGGACATTGTATAATTATTGCTCTAATTTTATTTGTCTCATCCAATTATAAAACATGCAGTAGGCACTTAAATATTTGAATTAATGACTGATATTATTTAATTGTCATGATTGAACGAGTGGCATTATTGAACATCATTAATGAATGACAAATATCATTTAAAAATACTAATTTTTATTGCTCATGTGATGTAAAAAATGATACTGTGGTTATGTTAATAAAAAGAAATCTATCCCTCAGATACATGTCAACATATAATTGACTCTCATTTTTTGTGGGTACACTAAAGTGTATTTTCAGCCCCTACATCAGTATTCATGATGCTTCCGCGGCCATTTGCAGACACGTGTATCGCAGCAAGAAGCTGGCGTTGCCCAAGGCACACGTTCCAGATGAGGGTGAACCAAGGGGCCCTCAGCCTCCTGGTTTCAGCTCTCACTGTAAACAAGTGACCTCACCGTGTACTTAGTGCCATGTTTTTCACGTTTGTGCTTCTTGCTGGTTATTTTGCTGTTTAAAATGGCCTCTGAGTCTAGTGCCGAAGTGCTGTGTGATGTTTCTAGCTATCAATATATAGAAGACTGTGATGCAATACATTACAGAGAAAAAACAGGCCTTAGGTAGACCACTTACAGTTATGAGTTATGAGGTTGTTGACCTTGAGTTCGGTGTTCATAAATCAGCGTTATACATCAAGTGTCTTTAAACTGACACACATAAGAAAAGCTGTGTATTGATTAGTTGTTTACAATGTGAGCAGAGGCCCATAGGAAACTAACCCTTTTTCTCTCTTACAAGTAGTGGTTTAGTGTTTGCTAATTCAGTGTCTGTGATGAATTTATAGAATATAACCAACCAGAAAAGTGAGATTTGACTGTATTTACTAATGAAGTGAGGGAGCAATCTGGGGTTTGCTTAAAAATAATTCAGAGGCACAGGGAGTTGAGTTAGGCCTAGATGGAACATAGGGATGAGCTAAAAATTGGTGAAGTTGCAATTAGCTGCTCGTTAGACTGCTTTCTCTATTTTTGTACACATTTGGCTTTTCTGTAATAAAATGTTGTTTTTAAAGTCCCATTTTAAGTACCTAAAGACTTTAATTCCAAATATTTTTTATGGACGTTTGCTGTTCCCAATTTCAGTACTCGACTCAAAATTTTCCTAATTTCCCCCTTCCTCTATCATTCTTAATCCTCCAGGTTTTTACCTCATTCTACTGGTTTGGGTAAGAGAAAATGGAAGGAAGCTAGAATACAATCTGAGGGCTTCGAAAAGGGTTCCGTTGGATTTTACAGACCCAGAAAAAGTAAATTATGTCTTTCAGCATTCTTTTCCCTTCTCTAGAACAGTTGACACATTGAACAAGCAAGCTGCTGCCAGGGATTTTATTTGCATAGCTCTCTTCCTACCTCAAGGACTTGGGGGCATCCTTTGCTTTTTTGCTTTTCTCTGTAAATAAATTCTCCAAGGGAGCTTTCCTGTAAGCCTTAACCCCTGTAATCATGTCTAGCAGTGATTGGCTGAGAGAGTTTGTTTATCTTAAAGGGACAAACACTTTCTTTTCTGGTTTCATGTCCACCTTGACTCTAGAGTATAGAGGATGATCTCAGGATTGCCCTTGAAAGGTGAAGAATGTATGATGTTCCAGGATGTTGGTTCACAGAGAGGGAGGAATAGGCCACCAGCCCTGTTTGTTTATTTAAAACTCTTGTTTATTTAAAAACAAAAAAACAAAAACAAAAAACCAGCCAAAAACCAACCGGAACTGAAAGAAATAGGAGAAAAATACAAGGAAAACAACATAATTGTACCTTGTATTTTCCTAACGTTTCTTGCCTGTAGGGCTCAAAATATTCTCTAAATATTAACTCAAACACCAATAGCTCCAGGGTACAGACAGGGCAAATATTATTACCCTCATCAGGGAGTCCACAGAGCCAAGATAAGGACTCAGACCCTGACTGCTGTTCAGCAACCGGCAAAGTGACTCCAGGACTCCACGTTCCTTTTTCTGAGTGGTTTTTCTTTCTCACTTTAGTTGTACTCCATCTGCTGACCATATGTTTCCCTGATGGCTCAGATGTCAAAGAATCCACCTGCAATGTGGAATACCTGGGTTCAATCCCTGGGTTGGGAAGATCCCCTGGAGGAGGGCATGGCAACCCACTCCAGTATTCTTGCCTGGAGAATCCCCATGGAAAGAGGAGCCTGGTGGGCTACAGTCCATGGGGTTGCAGAAAATCAGACACCACTGAGCGACTAAGCACACACATCCGCTGACCACAGGACTTTTGTGTTATCTCTCCTCTCATCAGTGAGGCCTTCCTGGACCACCCTGTCTAAGTAGTGTCGCTCCTGCCAACCCCTATCCAACATGTCCTTCTCTAGCAGTATGATTTCTTCTTGACCTTATTACTGGGCATATTGGCCATTCCTGGCCTCCCTTCATTACGATGTTCCATGAGGGAATACTGCAGAAGGGCGCCTCCAAGACCTGTTGAGCCCAAAGAGGGTGCTGAGTAAATATTTGTTGACTAAGTCCCTTCCTTTATTAAAACTTGCTTTTAGTTAAAAATTCAATAGCGTTATCTAAAGGCGGTCAAGAAATCTTAATATATCCCCTGGGGGTTACTTTCATTACAAAAGGAGAAACCTTACTGTGATTTAGCCGAAGGAACAAAGCTCTAAGTCATTGCAACTAAAAGTTTGAAGAAAGTATTTTTGCCCAGCAAGGGATCCTTTTTGATGATCCCTGACCTATGCCCAAGGCCAGCTTTCCCAACAACTGTCATCAGAGACGGAGAGTGAGAAAAGTGGATGAGAAACAGATTTTGTATAATGTACATCAGTTGTGCAATTTAAATTGTGGAGAAATAAAACAGCATTTTATTTTAACTAAAGTATATTCAAATGCAGAAGTAAAACCTTTCAGGGCTTTTAAACATCCTTTTCTGTCCCATATCTTTCTTTATGTCATTTCTTTCATTTTATCTGAATAAATGATCTCCACACACACGGGAAAAGAGGCCTTGCCTTGTTAGCAGAGCATTGAAGAGATGCTTCTTTAGAGCCCCAAACCCTCATCAAATCAAGGATAAGGCAGAGAAATCCCTTTCCTGCAGGTTTGTCTATTGATTAAGAGTTCATGTAGCTTCCCAATGGCAAACTTTGAACGGTTATGTGGTATGAAATGTGAGCCTTTTCTCATAGAAACCCATCATTGGGACAAACTGTAATTAGGAGCAAATCAGAGTGTAATCAGATTTCTGGTGGCTTCCAAAAGGTTCGAGGGCCAGGTCTATCTAGATGATAATCCATATTATAGTTATTGTGTGAGTTTATTTTTATAAAAATTAATCAATATTTTCAAATTGGTTACTTCTAATTTATTCTCAATTGCTTTATGCATTTTTATTTTATTTTTTTACACCCAGTCTTAGTCCAGGAAACATTTAAGGTGGTTTACACACACACACACACACACATGCATATATACTTACATAAACAATAAGAAAAAAAGATTACATTAAAATTGGTGGGACAGGAAAGCAATACAATGGAAAAGTGAGACTAGGCCAGATGATTTAAAAATAATAATGCCTAAACATGCGGAGTCCGACGTGACTGAGTGACTAACACACACACACACAAACGTATACCATTTTCTGGGGGGAAGGTAGGCACTGTTCTAAGCACTTTGCATATATAAACCCATTTCATCCTGACTACATCCTCGCAAGATCAGTGCTGTTATACTCAGCATTTTACTAGTGAGGTAACTGAGGCATGGAGAAGTGACTGACACCATACAAATAGTAAGGGGTAGAACTCTGGGGCTTAAAGCTGGGACTCTGGTTCCATCATGCCTTACTGATTCAACAATAAAGCTGGAAATAAGATTAATGCACAAAGTAGAAATTGTAAGGTCCTGCCATCCTGCTAGAGGCTGACCACAAATTTACCTCTAAGATTTTTGGCAGAGAAAATCGAGAAGGAAAAACGATCAGTACACGATTCACAGTGTTTAGGAGATAAAAAACAAGCTAGTTACTCAAAGAGTAGCATAATTATTTCTGGTTGGGAGACCAGGAAGAAAATTCTCTTGTAAATGCTCACAAAGAAGTCACTATGTGATGAAGTGGACACTATTCTCCAGTTAGGCTGTCAGGTTTTCATAGGTCTGTTTTTTACAACATCCTTCACTATGTCATAATGTATAATCAACCCCAAAGCCAAGTTAAGTAAAAAGCAGTTCTGCAAGGGTGGGGGATTTCTGAAGATGTGGTCAGGTTTGTGGATCTCTGCTGGTCTGGCTTAATTTAGGAAAATATTTTAGGCTATTTAGAGGGAAGAATGGACTGTAGATTCTGCAGACCACTGTCCATAATTATTATTCCTTTCAATTGAGCTTTTGTAAAACTTTGAGTGGTAGCAAGTTTGAGGTTATTTCCTGACCGGTATCTGGAGTGCAGCTTTTCTGTGCTGTTGGTTAAGTACACAGCTGTAACTTTAGTGGCCAACTGAGCTGGGCAGAGGATAGATTTGCTTGTAAAAGCTGAGGGAATACAAGGAGACTCTGAATAGAGGGCCATCCAGTCTGTACAGCTTATCCCTGGTGGCTCAGATGGGAAAGCATCTGCCCTCAATGCGGGAGACCCAGGTTCCATCCCTGGGTTGGGAAGATCCCCTGGAGAAGGAAATGGCAACCCACTCCAGTACTCTTGCCTGGAAAATTCCAAGGACAGAGGAGCCTGGTAGGCTGCAGTCCATGGGGTCGCAGAGTTGGACACGACTGAGTGACTTCACTTTTCTTTCTTTCAGTCTGTGTAGGACCATATTCAATGGGATAGAATCTGGGGCCTTGGTCATCTCCAAAATGCATGGAGCCAAGGTGACTCTGTGGGGAACTTTTTGATCCCCACAGGGAATTTCAATATGGATTTCTTACAGCAGGTGTAACCAAATACATATGTTAGTGATTAAAAAAAAATCTCAGTAAAGGACTCCTAAAAATTTTAAACTTAAAACTGAAGAAATAAAAATATAAATGTAATTTTAGAAATATAATAGTATAAAGAAACTTAACCAGAAAACCAGTCATCATTTATGGCAGCCCTCTCCTCTCCTGTTTTACTCACCAAAAGTTACCACTTAAATTTTCTGTTGTTTTTACCTTTTACTCAGAGTTATAATTTTAAAAAATATTCTGCCACATTTGCTTTATCATCAGCTCACTTTATATACACAGATAGTGATAGATACAGACATATGATTAACTTTTTTGACCATTTGAGAGCACTTTGAATATCATGGCACTTAACCCTTAGAAACGTCAGTGTGTATTTCCTAAATACAAGCTGAGTATTCTTTCACAAAACCACAGTACAACTCTCAAATTCAGGAAACTCAACATCTGCTCAATATTTTCTTTTCTCTAGTTCATAGTACAACTTGATCAATTGTCCCAGTAATATTCCTTAGAGCAGCAGTTCCCAAACTTTTTGGCACCAGGAATGGGTTTCGTGGGAGACAAATTTTCCATGGACAGGGGAGGGGGGATGGCTTCAGGATGATTCAAGCACATTACATTTACTGCATGCTCTATATCTGCTATTAGTACAGCGGCTCCGCCACAGACCACCAGGCATTAGATCCCGGAGGCTGGGGACCCCTCATTTAGAGCATTTGTTCTCTTTTAAGTACAAGATTCAGTTCAAGATCAAGGACTGACTGATTACTCCTCTTAATCTCCTCTATTCTGAAATGATTCCTCAGCCTTTCTTTTACAATGTAAACACATTTTTACACTAAAAAACTTTTATTAGAGAGAAAACTGCCACTCAGTAAACTGTACATAAGTTGTACAACCTGATAGGTTTTGAAACACATATATGAGTGTCCACATGTCCTGTTGGAATTTCTCTCTCCAGCCACCCAGCTCCTCCATTCCCCACACAACCACTGATTTGCTTTCTAGTACCAGACTAGTTTATATTTTAGAGTCATGTAAGTGGAAGTATGAAGTGTGTACTATTTCTTTCAGCATAACTTTGTGAGATTCATCCATGTTGGAGCGTACATCAATATTCCATTCTTTTTATTGTTGAAGTGTTCCTTTGCATGGATATGCTATAGATTATTCACCTGTTGATGGACATTTGGATTGTTTCCAGTGTTTGGAAATTACATATGAATTCTATGAACATTCATGTACAAGTCTTCTAAGGACATATTTTTATGTCCATATGAACATAAAGACCGATAAGGAAATATGTGAATTATATGGCAGGTGCTTGTTTGATTTCTTAAGTGCTGAACTTCCCAGTGATTGTACCATTGTCTCTTCCTACAGCACTGCGTCAGATCCTCCAATTTCTAGTGAACGCTTAGAATGGTCAGTCTTTTTAATTTTAGTGATTCTCATTAAGTGTGTAGAAGCATCTCACTTTAGGCATTTCCCTAATGACTACCCTGAGCATGTTTGGGCATTTGTTCTTTGGTGAAGTGTGTTTTCAAACATTTCCCTTGACACCGAGACTTAAAAATATTATTTAATATTTATTTTGAACTGTGCTGGGTCTTCATTGCTGCACGCGGGTCTTCTCCAGTCGCAGCGAGGGAGGGCTCCTCTTCGCTTGTGAGTGGGCCTCTCCCCGCGATGCTTTCTCTGTTCCGGAGCACAGACCCCGGGGCCGGCAGGCTTCGGTAGTAGTGGCGCAGGGGCTTAGCTGCCCTGCAGCGTGTGGGATCTTCCTGAACTGGGAATTGAACACGTGTCCCCTGCTTTGGTAGGTGGATTCTTAACCACTAGACCGCCAGGTAAGTCTGCTATTGAGACTTGTGACTGTTTCTCAGTTTGGGTTTCCCTGATGTCTCCCCCATTACTCGGGCTGTGCATACCCAGCTGGAGTAACATAAACGTGATATTTCCTTCTTAGAGCATCTTACCTGGAGGCACACTGCATCTCTCCGCTCTGTGTTGTTAACATAATCACCAGGTCGGTGTGTGGCCTGGTCTTCCTACCCCATACTTTCAACCAATAGTTTGTGGAGAGAGACTTTGAGACCGTGGAAGTGCTCTGTTCCTCATGAAATCTCCCCCTGATTTTAGTGTCGCTTGATGACTTCCCGAACCAGCCTTTACCAGTGTTGTTGCAAGGCGTTGGTTTTGTGATCTAAGCACTCCTTCATTTATCAGTTCAGATGCTACTGTAAGAGAGAGCCCGTCTGGCCTCTCCCTCTCGTTTGATGCCCTTTCTCCTTTCTGTGTCTGCCTATCATCCGTATGGACTCACGGATTCCTGTTTTATTCAGTTATGCAGTGAGGTGCAGTTCACCACTGTCTGTCCTTATACCCCAGTTTTATACAGAGGGTGACCCTTCAAGCTACTTCATGTGTCCCCGTGACGTGCCCACATCAGGGTTTGAGTATGTCCTTACTTCCTGTCACAAAAAGGTATTCCAGGCTCAGCTTCTACCTTTTCCTGCTGCTACCCTTGAAGTTAGTCATTCTTCTGAATGGCAAGGGAAATTTAGAAATTAAGATCTGAATATTACTTGTACTAACTTCTACTGGGGTGTGATTACTTCGAGACCTTTTTAAGCAGATAGATCTAGGAAACCTATTTATCTTGGGTAACTGGAAAAATTTAATAATTAGAGCTAGTGTGGGAGAGGCTGGGAGGGGTGGGAAGACCTAGAAGTGGTACAGATATTAAGGAGTGAATTTTTGAATATGTAGACCATTCACATGATTCCAAAAGTGCAAAAAGGTTTACTTAGGGAAGTGTTGCTTCTCCTCCATCCCTTCCACTCTTTTCTACCACACCCCTGATAAGTCTCTGATTGCACTAACTTCTTATATTTCCTTCTTGTGTTTCTTTTTGCAAAAATAAGCAGACACATGTATTTCATATTTCCCATTCTTTCTTAGAAATATACTACAGATATCCTTTTGACCTTTGCATTATTCACTTAATAGTATATCCTAGAAATCACTCTATACCACTTTACATAGAACTTACTCTCAAGAAATGAAATTTTTTCAGAGTACTTAGTACTCTATTGTGGAGAAGGCAATGGCACCCCACTCCAGTACTCTTGCCTGGGAAATCCCATGGATGGAGGAGCCTGGTAGGCTGCAGTCCATGGGGTCGCAAAGAGTCAGACACGACTGAGCGACTTCACTTACACTTTTCACTTTCATGCATTGGAGAAGGAAATGGCAACCCACTTCAGTGTTCTTGCCTGGAGACTCCCAGGGACGGGGGAGCCTGGTGGGCTGCCGTCTATGGGTTCGCTCTGAGTCGGACACGACTGAAGCGACTTAGCTGCAGCAGTACTCTATTGAGAGTATGTACTATAGTTTATAAAACCAGTCTATGTATGAGGACTTCTTTACAGTTTTTTGCAATTACAAACAATGCTGTGGTGACAAACTTTGGGCACACAGGTTTCATACTGCTGAGGTGTATCTTCAGTGTAGATTTCCTAGAAGTAGGGTCATTGGACAAAAGGTAAATGCAGAAGTAGTTTTGTTATATGTTGAGAAAACTATGAAAAAAAATTAACCTCTCTGTTAATTCTCCCTTAATTATTTAAGTAACATGCTCATGTGCTCAGTTGCTAAGTCATGTCCAACACTTTTGAGATTCTCTGTGGACTGTAGCCCACCAGGTTCCTCTGTCCATGGGATTTTCCAGGCAAGAATCCTGCAGTGGGTTTCCATTTCCTTCTCCAGGGGATCTTCCTGACCCAGGGGTCGAACCCTTGTCTCCTGCATTGCAGGTGGATTCTTTACCACTGAGCCACCAGGGAAGCCACAACATGCTCACAGTGCTCTTTAAAAAACTTAGACATTAGAACTAAACCGACATGTCTCCAAAGAAGACATACAGATGGCTAACACATGAAAAGATGCTCAACATCACTCTATCAGAGAAGTGCAAATCAAAACCACAATGAGGTACCACTTTACACCAGTCAGAATGGCTGCCATCCAAAAGTCTACAAGCAATAAATGCTGGAGAGGATGTGGAGAAAAGGGAACCCTCTTACACTGTTGGTGGGAATGCAAACTAGTACAGCCACTATGGAGAACAGTGTGGAGATTTCTTAAAAAACTGGAAATAGAACTGCCATATGACCCAGCAGTCCCACTGCTGGGCATACACACCGAGGAAACCAGAATTGAAAGAGACACAATAAAAAAAATCAAGGTACTGGACCTCCCTGGTGGTCCGGTGGGTAAGACTCTGCATTTCCAAGACAAGGGGAGAAGGTTTGACTCTGGGTTGGGGAACTGAGATCCTACATGCTTCAAGGTGTGGCCAGAAAACTAATTAATATTTTAAAAATTAAGGTATTAATATAATTTTAATGTCTTGTGATTTCTTAAAAGTAATCCATGTCCACTGTTATTTAGGCACCATATGTCATGAATGGGAATCACTGAGCCTAATTTGTCTATAGTATATGTGCCTATATGACTATCTTGAAACTTATTCTTTCATATCAGACACGTTTGAGTATTTAAGTCTTAGTTTCTATACTAGATTATAAACTTTTAGATGCAAAGTCGTGTTGTTTCTTTGCAATTTCTCATAGTCAAATGTATGTGACTGATACTCAGGATTTTTGGTGTAAAACAAAGATAAAAGAGACTGTGTGAGTTCTCCTTCCATACCGGAGTAGAATAGAATTTTCTGAGTAATGAAATACTCAGAATGTCTCTGCTTATTTCTCACTGCCATCTACTGGTGCCTGATGTTATTTCTGATTAAGCTCTTTCAGGGAAGTCTATCATAGGGACTTAGTGGAGAAAAAGAAGTTGTTGTTCAGTTGCTAAGTTGTGTCCGACTCTTTGCGACCCCATGAACTACAGCACTCCAGGCTTCCTTGTCCTTCACTGTCTCCCGGAGTTTGCTCAAACTCATGTCCATTGAGTCAGTGATGCCATCCAACGATCTCATCCTTTGTCACCCCCTTCTCTTGCTCTCAACCTTTCCCAGCATCATCAGGGTCTTTTCCAACGAGTCAGTTCTTCGCGTCAGGCGGCCAAAGTATCAGAACTTCAGCTTCAGCACCAGAACTTCCAATGAATATTTAGGGTTGACTTTCTTTAGGGTTGACTGGTTTGATCTCCCTGCTGTCCAAGGGACTCTCAAGAGTGTTTTTTGGCACCATAGTTTGAAAGCATCACTTTTTCAGCACTCAGCTTTCTTTATGGTCCAACTCTCACATCCATACATGACTACTGGAAAAACCATAGCTTTGACCAAATGGATCTTTGGCAAAGTGATGTCTCTGCTTTTTAATACACTAAGTTCGTCATAGTGTCTCTTCCAAGGAGCAAGTGTCTTTAATTTTGTGGGTGCAGTCACTGTAGTGATTTTGGAGCCCCTAAAATGAAATCTGACACTTTCCACTTTTCCCCCATCTATTTGCCATGAAGTGATGGGAATTGATGCCATGCACTTCATTTCCTGAATGCTGAGTTTTAAGCCAACTTTTTCACTCTCCTCTTTCACCTTCATCGAGAGGCTCTTTAGTTCCTCTTCACTTTCTTCCATTAAAGTGGTGTCATCTGCATATTTGAGGTTGTTGATATTTCTCCCGGCAATCTAGACTCCAGCTTGTGAGTCATCCAGCCCAGCGTTTCATATTCTGTACTCTGTATATAAGTTAAATAAACATAGTGACAATATACAGCTTTGATGTATTCCTTTTCCAGTTTTTTAAAAAATTAATTTATTTATTTATTTAAAATTTTCTTTACATTATTGTGTTGGTTTTGCCATAAATTGACATGAATCTCTTTTCCAGTTTTGAACCAATCCGTTGTCCCAAGTCCAGTTCTGTTGCTTCTTGTCCTGCACACAGGTTTCTCGGGAGGCAGGTCAGGTGGTCTGGTATTCCCATCTCTTTCAGAATTTCCAGTTTGTTGTGATCCACACAAAGTCTTTAGCATAATCAGTGAAGCAGAAGTAGATTTTTTTTTTTAATTTCCGTGCTTTTTCTATGATCCAGTGGATGCTGGCAATTTGATCTCTGGTTCCTCTGCCTTTTCTAAATCCAGTTTGTACATCTGGAAGTTCTTAGTTCCCGTACTGCTGAAGCCTAGCTTGGAGGATTTTGAGCATATTCTTGCTAGCAAGTGCTATGCTGTGCTTAGTTGCTCAGTCATGTCTGACTCTTTGCGACACCATGGACTATAGCCCACCCGACTCCTCTGTCTATGGAGATTCTCCAGGCAAGAATACTGGAGTGGTTTGCGATGCCCTCCTCCAGGGGACCTTCCCAGCCCAGGGATCAAACCCAGGTCTCCCCAATCACAGACAGATTTTCTACTGACTGAGCCACCAGGGAAGCCCAAGAATACTGGAGTGGGTAGCCTATTCCTTCTCCAGGGGATCTTCCCGACCTAGGAATCAAACCTGGATCTCTTGCATTGCAGGCAGATTCTCTACCAGCTGAGTTACCAGGGAATCCCGCTAGCATGTGAAATGAGTACAGTTGTACAGTAATTTGAACATTCTTTAGCATTGCCTTTCATAGGGATTGGAATGAAAACTGGCCTTTTCCAGTCCTGTGGCCACTGCTGAGTTTTCCAAATTTGCTGGCGTATGGACTGCAGCACTTAAACAGCACCAACTTTTAGGATTTGAAATTGCTCAGGTAGAATTCCATCCCCTCCACTAGCTTTGTTCATAGTAATACTTTCTAAGGCCCACTTGACTTCACACTCTAGAATGTCTGGCTCTAGGTGAGTGACCACACCATCAATGGTTATCTGGGTCATTAAGAGCTTTTTTGTATAGTTCTGCCACCTCTTCTTAATTTCTTCTGCTTCTGTTAGGTCCTTGTTATTTTTGTCCTTTATTTATTGAGCCCATCTTTGCATGAAATGTTTCCTTGATAGCTCCAGTTTTCTTAAAGAGATCTTTAGTCTTTCCCAATCTATTGTTTCCCTCTATTTCTTTGCACTGTTCACTTAAGAAGGCCTTCTTACCTCTCCTTGCTATTCTCTGGAACTCTTCAGTCAGTTTGGTATATCTTTACCTTTCTCCTCTGCCTTTCTCTTCTTTTCTCAGCTATTTGTAAGGCCTCTTCAGGCAACCAATTTGCCTTCTTGCATTTCTTCTTCTTGGGGGTGGTTTTGGTCACTGCTTCCAGTACAATGTTACAAACCTCTGTCCATAGTTCTTCAGGCACTCTGTCTACCAGATCTAGTCCCTTGAACCTATTTATCACCTCCACTGTATAATCATAAGGGATTTGATTATGAAGTCATAAAAATTCTTTGAGAAGGCACCTTTCAAATGAAAAGATGCTTTCTTGATAAGTAAAGCTATCTTAAGTGTAAAATAAAAATGACTACCTTCTAAAAATTTCCATAATATCTATTATGATACCCTCTAAGCATTATAATAGTTGCCAATAAAATTTATCATCTGCTACTACTTTTGAGGTATAAAATGAATACAACTTCTAGCCAATAATTCTTATCACAGTTGAATCACTGGCAAATGAATTTTAGCAAATTTAACAATATAGAATGATACTTCCATTTTATATCTAATATAAATAATGAATGCTGCAATGAATACGGGGGTATAGATATCTTTTTGTGTTTTATTTCCTTCAGATAATTACACAGAGGTAGAGTTCTGAATCACAGAGTAATTCTATTTCTATTTTTAATTTTTAGGACTCTCCATACCATTTTTCATAGTACCTGTGGCAATGTTCATTTCTACCATCAGTGGATGAGACTTCCCTTTTTACTACACCCTCATCAGCACTTGTTACTTTTTTGTCTTTGATATCACTTCACACCTATTAGAATGGCTATTAAATTATCTCATTGTGGCTTTGATTTGCATTTCCCTCATGTTAGTGACGCTGAGCACCTTGTTAAGTGACTTGTTAAGTCAGTTTTATATTTTCTCTGGAAATATGTCTATTCAGATTCTTTGCTCATTAAAATAAAAATTCTTTTGCGAACATTTATAGCATTCCATAGGCTGCCTTTTCATTTTGTTGATAGTTTTCTTTGCTGCATGAAAGTTTTTTTTTTTATTTTGATGTAGTCCCAGTTGTTTATTTTTGCTTTTGTTGTCTTCATTTTTGGTGTTAAATGCAAAAAGTCATAACCAAGACAGATGTCAAGATGCTTACTGCCTATGAGTTCTTCTAGTTTTTATGATTTCAGGTCTCATGTTCAAGCCTTTAATCTGTTTTGATTTTTATGTACAGTATAAGGTAGTGGTTCAGCTTAATTCTTTTGTATATGGCTGCCCAGTTTTCCCAACTCTACTTATTGAACACGCTGTCCTTTCTCCATTGTATATTTTTTGCTCCTTTGGAATAAACTGACCATGTATACATAAGTGTATTTCTGGGCTCTTGATTCCACTCCATCCATCTATGTGTTGCTTTTATGCCAATAATACACTATTTTGGTTATAATTGTGAAATATAGTCTTTCTCAAGATTGCTTTGGCTGTTTGGGGGTCTTCTGTGGTTATGTACAAATTTTAATTCTGTGTGGTACTGCAGCAGCAAGCAGCTGAGAGGAACTACCCCACATCCAAGGTAAGAGAGACCCCAGTAAGACAGTAGGCGCTGAGAGAGGGCATCAGAGGGCAGACTGAAACCACAATCACAGAAAACTAGCCAGTCTGATCACACAGACCACAGCCTTGCCTAACTCAATGAAACTAAGCCATGCCCTGTGGGGCCCCCCAAGACGGGACGGGTCATGACAGAATGCGGTCCACTGGAGACGGGAATGGCAAACCACTCCAGTATTCTTGCCCTGAGAACTCCATGAACAGTATGAAAAGGCAAAAAGATGGGACACTGAAAGATGAACTCCCCAGGTCGGTAGGTGCTCAATATGCTACTGGAGATCAATGGAGAAATAACTCCAGAAAGAATGAAGGGACAGAGCCAAAGCAAAAACAACACCCAGTTGTAGATGGGACTGGTGATAGAAGCAAGCTTCAATGCTGTAAAGAGCAATACTGCATAGGAACCTGGAATGTTAGGTCCATGAATCAAGGCAAATTGGAAGTGGTCAAACAGGAGATAGCAAGAGTGAACATTGACAGTCTAAGAATCAGCAAACTAAAATGGACTGGAATGGGTGAATTTAACTCAGATGACCGTTATATCTACTACTGTGGGAAGGAATTCCTTAAGAAATAGAGTAGCCATCATAGTCAACAGAAGTCCAAAAAGCGGTACTTCAATGCAATCTCAAAAATGACAGAATGATCCCTGTTCGTTTCCAAGGCAAACCATTCAATATCACGGTAATCCAAGCCTATGCCCCAACCACTAATGCTGAAGAAGTTGAACGGTTCTATGAAGACCTAAATGGCCTTTTAGAACCAACACCTGAAAAAGATGTCCTTTTCATTATAGGGGACTGGAATGCAAAAGTAGGAAGTCAAGAAACACCTGGAGTAACAGGTAAATTTGGCCTTGGAGTACATAATGAAGCAGGGCAAAGGCTAATAGAGTTTTGCCAAGAGAATGCACTGGTCATAGCAAACACCCTCTTTCAACAAAACAAGAAGACTCTACACATGGACATCACTAGATGGTCAGCACTGAAATCAGATTGATTATATTCTTTGCAGCCAAAGATGGAAAAGCTCTACACAGTCAGCAAAAACAAGACTGGGAGCTGACTGTGGCTTGGATCATGAACTCCTTATTGCCAAATTCAGACTTAAGTTGAAGAAAGTGGGGGAAAACAACTAGACCATTCAGGTATGACCTAAATCAAATCCCTTATGATTATACAGTGGAAGTGAGAAATAGATTTAAAGCACTAGATCTTATAGACAGAATGCCTGATGAACTATGGATGGAGGTTCGTGACATTGTACAGGAGACAGGGATTAAGACCATCTCCAAGAAAAAGAAATGCATAAAAGCAAAATGGCTGTCTGAGGAGGCCTTACAAATAGCTGTGAAAAGAAGGGAAGCAAAAAGCAAAGGAGAAAAGGAAAGATATATCCATTTGAGTGCAGAGTTCCAAAGAATAGCAAGGAGAGATAAGAAAGCCTTCCTTAGTGATCAGTGCAAAGAAATAGAGGAAAATAATAAAATGGGAAAGACTAGAGAATCTCTAGTTTTAGAAAATTAGAGATACCAAGGGAACATTTCATGCAAAGATGGGTTCGATAAAGGACAGAAATGGTATGGACCTAACAGAAGATATTAAGAAGAGGTGGCAAGAATACACCAAAGAACTGTACAAAAAAGGTCTTCATGACCCAGATAATCACGATGGCATGTCACTCACCTAGAGCCAGACATCCTGGAATGTGAAGTCAAGTGGGCCTTGGGAAGCATCACTACAAACAAAGCTAGTGGATGTGATGGAATTCCAGTTGAGCTATTTCAAATCCTGAAAGATGATGCGCTGAAAGTACTTCACTCAATATGCCAGCAAATTTGGAAAACTCAGCAGTGGCCACAGGACTGGAAAAGGTCAGTTTTCATTCCAATCCCAAAGAAAGGCAATGCCAAAGAATGCTCAAACTACTGCACAATTGCACTCATGTCACATGCTAGCAAATTAATACTTAAAATTCTCCAAGCCAGGCTTCAGCAATATGTGAACTGTGAACTTCCAGATGTTCAAGCTGGTTTCAGAAAAGGCAGAGGGAACCAGAGATCAAATTGCCAACATCTGCTGGATCATTGAAAAAGCAAGAGAGTACCAGAAAAACATCTACTTCTGCTTTATTGACTATGCCAAATCCTTTGACTGTGTGGATCACAACAAACTGTGGAAAATTCTGAAAGAGATGGGACTACCAGACCATCTGAGATGCCTCTTGAGAAATCTGTATGAAGCTCAGGAAGGAACAGTTAGAACTGGACATGGAACAGCAGACTGGTTCCAAATAGGAAAAAGAGTACATCAAGGCTGTATATTGTCACCCTGCTTGTTTAACTTATATGCAGAGTACATCATGAGAAACGCTGGGCTGGATGAAGCACAAGCTGGAATCAAGATTGCCAGGAGAAGTATCAATAACCTCATATATGCAGATGACACCACCCTTATGGCAGAAAGTGAAGAGGAACTAAAGAGCCTCTTGATGAAAGTGAAAGAGGAGAGTGAAAAAGTTGGCTTAAAGCTCCACATTCAGAAAACTAAGATCATGTCATCCGGTCCCATCACTTCATGGGAAATAGATGGAGAAACAGTGGAAACAGTGTCAGACTTTATTTTTTTGGGCTCCAAAATCACTGCAGATGGTGATTGCAGCCATGAAATTAAAATACGCTTGCTCCTTGGAAGGAAAATTATGACCAACCTAGACAGCATATTAAAAAGCAGAGACATTACTTTGCCAACAAAAGTCCGTCTAGTCAAGGCTATGGTTTTTCCAGTAGTCGTGTATGGATGTGAGAGTTGGACGGGGAAGAAAGCTGAGTGCTGAAGAACTGATGCTTTTGAACTGTGGTGCTGGAGAAGACTCTTGAGAGTCCCTTGGACTGCAAGGATATCCGACCAGTCCATCCTAAAGGAGATCAGTCCTGGGTGTTTGTTGGATGGACTGATGTTGAAGCTGAAACTCCAATACTTTGGCCACGTGATGCGAAAAGCTGACTCATTTGAAAAGATCTTGATGCTGGGAAAGATTGAGGGCAAGAGGAGAAGGGGACGACAGAGGATGAGATGGTTGGACGGCATCACCGACTCAATGGACATGAGTTTGGTAAACCAGGGAATTGGTGATGTACAGGGAGGACTGGTGTGCTGCAGTCCATGAGGTCGCCAAGAATCGGACACAACTGAGTGATTGAACTGAAGTGAACAAGTTTTAAGACTGGTTGTATTGCTCCAGAAAACATGTCTGGAATTTTGATACTGCAGAGTCTACAGATTGTTATGCATAGTTTAGACATCTTAACAATATTGCTCCAACCAATGAGCATGACATGTCTTTCCATTTCTCAGTCTTTTCAGTTTTATTCAATGTAGTTTTTAGTGTACAGGCCTTTCACCTTCTTGGTTAAAATTTATTTCTAGATACCCTTTTTTGATGCAGTTGGAAATGGGGTTGTTTTCTTAACTTCTCTGACAGTTTATTACTGTGTAGAAATGGAACTGACTTTTGTGTATTCATTTTGTGTCCTTCAATTTTACCAATTTAATTGTTCTAACAGTTTTTTTTTTTTTGGGTAGTCTTCAGGGTTTTCTATATATATATATATCATTCTTGCCTAATGGCTTTGGCTAGAGCTTCCAGCGCTGTGCTAAATAAAAATGGCAAGGGTGAGCATCCTTATCATGATCTTGGAGAAAAAGCTTTCAACTTTTCACCACTGAGTATGCTCTTAGCTTGTCATATATAGCCTATGTTATGTTGAGGTACAATTCTTTGATACCTACTTTCTTGAGTTTTTTATGAATAGATTCAAATTTGATCAAATGCCTTTTCTGCATCTATTCAAATGATCATATGATTTTTATATTTCATGTTTTAAAATGTGATTTGTAGATGATTTGCAGATGTTGAACCATCCTTGCATCTCTGGAACATATCCCACTTGATCATGATTTTTGCTCATTTTACTGTATTTTTGAATTAGGTTTGATAATCTTTTGTTGAGGATTTTTCCATTTCTGTTCATTAGGGATATTGGCTTGTAATTTTCCGTTCTTATATTGGCTTGTAACCTTCCTTTCCTTGACTAGTTTTTGTATTGGGGTAACGCTAAACTCCTAAACTGAGTTTGGAAGTTTCCCTTTTCTATTTTTTGGAAGAGTTTGAGAAAAGTTGTCATCTGGTCTTGGACTTCTGTTTGCTGAGGAGTTTCAGATTACTGATTCAACCTCCTTACTGGTAATGGGTCTGTTCAGATTTCCCGTATCTTGCTAAATTGTATATTCTAGGAATTATCCTTTCTTCTCATTTATTCAAAGTTTCATCAATTTTATCTTTCCAACAAACCATCTCAGTTTCTATTGTCTTTTTAGTCTCTATTTCATTTATTTCTGCTCTGATATTTGTTATTTTCTTCCTACTACTCTTGGACTTTGTTCTTGTTTTTCTAGTTCCTTTAGGTGTAAATTAGGCTGTTTGAAAATTTTGTTTCCTGTTTTCTTTTCCTGTAGTAGGCCTTTTATCACTATTTGCTTCTTAGAACTGCTTTTGCAGCATCCCATGACTTTTGGTATTTTGCATTTTCATTTGTCTCATTTTATTTTTTTTTAAATTTTCCTTCTGATTTCTTCTTTGACCCGTTTGCTGTTCAGGAGAATGTTGTTTAATCTCCACACATTTGGGAATTTTCCAGTCTTATTTTTATACTTGGGCTCTAGTTTCCTACCATTTTGGTCAGAGAAAATGCTTGATATGATTTAAAACATCTTATATTTACTAAGCCTTTTTTTCATGGCCTAACATATGATATACCCTGGATAGTTTTCTATGTGCATTTGAAAAGAATGTGTATTTTTCTGCTTTTGGATGAAATGTTAAGTCCATCTGCCCTAACGTGTTGTTTAAAAGCCCAATGATTACATGAAATGTTTTCCTGTCCCTTAAGTTTGAGACTACCTGTGTCCTTTAAGGCTGAATTGAGTCTCATCAGTAGCATATAGTTGGGTCTTGTTACAATTTACATCTTTTTATCTTGTATATCCATTAGGAAATCATTGTAGTTCATTATGGTTACTTTTGTCTTTTAACCTTCACAACTAGATTTGTAAATGATAAACTCACCAGCATTAGAGTATTCCAAATTAACTATGTATTTACCTTTTCCAGTGAGATTTATATTTTTATGTTTTCCTCTTACTAATTAATGCCATTTTGTGCATGCTCCATCATGTCTGACTCTTTGTGACCCCATGGATTGTAGTCCACCAGGCTCCTCTGTCCATAGGATTTTCCAGGTGAGAATACTGTAGTGGGTTGCCATTTCCTTTTCCAGGGGATCTTCCTGACCCAGGGATCGATCTCGCGTCTCTTGCATTAGAGGCAGATTCTTTCCCACTGTGCCACCTAGGAAGCCCTAGTGCCATTTCAGTTCAGCTTAAAGAGTTCCCTTTAACATTTGTTATGCGGCCTGTCTAGTGGTGATGATGTCCTTAGCTTTAGCTTTTCAAGAAAACTCTTAATTCTGAAGGACAACTTTTGCCAGTTTTTTTCCTTTCAGTATGTTGAATACACAGTGTCACTCCCACCTGGCCTGCAAAGTTTCTGCTGAAAAATCGATTTATAGTTTAGTGGGGTTTCCTTGTATGGAACAAGATTTTTGGTTTTTTTTTCTCTTGCTGTTTTTAAGATTCTGTCTTTTGCAATTTAATTATAACTTGTCTTAGTATGGGTCTCTTTAGATCATATTTAGAACTTTGAGCTTCCTGGATCTGGGTATCTTTCTTTTTCCAGGTTAGTAAAGCTTACCATTATTTCTTAAAAATTTTCTGTCCCGTTCTCCCTTTCTGTGACCACTTTCCTTAGTGCAAGCTCTGGGTTGCTTGATGGTGTCCTATAAGCTATCTTCACTTCTTTTTTGCCGCTCTGATTGAATTCCACCATCTGGTCTTTGACTTCACATAATGATTTTTCTTAGTCTACTGTTGATCCCTCTATTGAATTTCTCAGTTATTGTATTCCTCAATTGTGTAATTTTTATTTGCTACGTTTCCTATTTCTGAGCTGACATTCTTTGTTCCTGTGTCAGGGAGTACCTTTATGGTAATAGTTGGCATTTATTTCATTAAGGTCTCTTTCTAAAGTTTTCTTGTGTCCTTTTGTTTGGAACATAGTCCTTTGTTTCTTCATTTTCCTTGACTCTGTGTTGGTTTCTATGCACTGGTTAAACAACCTCTCCTAGTTTTAAAGGAGTACCTTGGTGCCGATTAGCCTTATCCTTTAGCCATGCCCTAGCCCTTGGCTCTAATGCCAAGCAGACTTGTTTTCTCAGTGGCTCTCAGTAGTGGAGGTGTCCCAAAGGGGAAGATCTCATTCAGCACTTGGCTGATTGGAAACTGTACTCTCAGGCAGCGGATTTTAGAGTTTGGTAAACTTGAAGGGGAAGACTGGGAGACGGTCTGTGCTCTGCACTGAGGCTTGAAGGGACAGCGCATGGACTGTTTGCCCCAGTCCCACAGGAGCCACAGGCACTGCTGCCGCCAGAGCCGGGTGGTCAGCCCCACGGGCGGCAGCCGCAACAGCTGGGGCGCCAGACGTCTGCACGCGCTCCTGCCCAGGAAGCTCTGGTGATGTGGTGGGAGGCAGAGGGACACGCATGCCTGCACGCCTCCAGGGTCTCCGGAGAGTAAGGAAGTGAGCCCCAAGAAGCCTGGTCTTCAGGCTGAAGCACTTAAGATAAGCAAATAGGCCTGTTTTACATTAAGACTGGGCGGCTTCAGGATATTCCCTAGGGCTGAGCCTTGGGGATTAGCCATGCTGAGTCCGTACAAGCGGCTCAGATTGCACTAGCTCGCGGGTCTGAGAGTCGCAAGCCCTTGCTGGCTTTCAAAGCTGTATGTTTTAGGGTCCCATCTCTCCAAGTCTTAAAAGCTGTAGCACCAGCTATGGGGTCCAAACCTTTTGATCCTTAGGAGAAACTTGTAGTCCTGAGATCCCCCCTGGTTGGGTCACTGTCAGGTGGGGTTTATGGTGAGACTGTGTCTTCAGCCTCTCTACCCATTCCAATCTGGGCTTTTTCACAGCCACTTGATGTGTGAAAAGTTACTCAGCTAGATTCTGGATTTCTTTCAGAGAGAACTGTTCTGTATGCAGCTGTTTTTTAATTTGTCCACAGGAGGAGGTGAATTTGGGAGTTATCTTGTACTGGAACCTACTGATTAAAAAAAAAAAATCCTTTACCTCCTCAAAATGTTTGAAATAGCAGTTACTTAATGAATTGTTCATCAGTAGTTAATTAACATAATAGTTTTGGTGCACATTAGCACAGACTCTTAACAGACTTCTGGCCCAGAGGGTGGATTGATGAAGAGCACATCTCTGGGTTTTCCTCTTTCCTATTGTTTGGTCATGTGACTAGTCCTTACGTACTGTTAAATGTGCAGTTGTCTCAGGAACCCTTGATGGAACAAGTTTCTCGACATAACAGGACCCTTCTTTTGGACTTAATTTTTTCTACTGGGCTATTTTACTTATCCACTTTTGAATCTTAGGCAAACAAACTAATTTAAAGCAGAACAGACCTTTTCAGGGAAACAGTGGAATCAGTATCAGACTTTTATTTTTTTGGGCTCCAAAATCACTGCAGATGGTGACTGCAGCCATGAAATTAAGACGCTTACTCCTTGGAAGGAAAGTTATGACCGACCTAGACAGCACATTAAAAAGCAGAGACATTTCTTTGCCAACAAAGGTCCATCTAGTCAAGGCTATGGTTTTTCCAGTGGTCATGTATGGATGTGAGAGTTGGACAGTGAAGAAAGCTGAACACCCAAGAACTGACGCTTTGGAACTGTGGTGTTGGAGAAGACTCTTGCGAGTCCCTTGGACTGCAAGGAGATCCAACCAGTCCATCCTAAAGGAGATCAGTCCTGGGTGTTCATTGGAAGGACTGATGTTGAAGCTGAAACTCCAATACTTTGGCCACCTCATGCAAAGAGTTGACTCACTAGAAAAGACCCTGATGCTGGGAAGGATTGGGGGCAGGAGGAGAAGGGGACGGCAGAGGATGAGATGGCTGGATGGCATCACCAACTCGAAGGACATGGGTTTGGGTAGACTCCGGGAGTTGGTGATGGACAGGGAGGCCTGGCGGGCTGCGGTTCATGGGGTCACAAAGAGTTGGACACGACTGAGGGACGACTGAACTGACTGAGACCTTTTCAAATATAATTACTAATTTTCAGAGCAGGCTGCTAAATCATCCACTCCAGTGACAAGATAATGCAACCAAATGATCAAGATACCACATTTTGGGATTTATTATTGATATGGCCCTGTTTGACATCAGCCTCCATCCATTATTCTGGTGAGTTACTGCTCACAAAATACACCCATCAAGGAGACTGGATGAAAGCACAGCCGTCCCTTGAATAATGTGGGGGTGAGGGGGTGCCAACCTCCAGCAGAGTCAAAAACCCATGTATAACTTCATAGAGCTGGCACTACATATCTGAAATTCTGCATTTGTGGATTCAGCCAACCATGGATTGTGTACTATAGAACCTTTTTATTGAAAAAGATCTGCATGTGACTGAACCTGTGTTATTGAAAGGTCAGTTGTTGCTGAGTCACCCGGTCGTGTCTGATTCTTTGCGACCTAAATGTAAATAGAGTGTTAAATATATATATATATGAAAAAAAGACTCAAGTCAGTAAATTACTAACATTTTTATATATGATCAACAATTTATACTTAGCATGGTGGCTGACCTACACTACTTCATGCTAAGTCACTTCAGTGGTGCTCGATTCTGTGACCCTATGGACTGTAGCCTGCCAGGTTCCTCTTCCAGGGAATTCTTCAAGCAAGAATACTAGAGTGGGTGGTCATTTCCTTTTCCAGGGGATCTTCCCAACGCAGGGATGGAACCTGTCTCTCACATCTCCTGCAATGGCAGGTGGGTTCTTTATCACTAGCACCACCTGGGAAGCCCCAAAATATGGAATGCTTCATGAATCTGCATGTCATTGTCGTGCAGATGCCATTAAAATTGTCATTAAAATTGTCGTGCAGATGCCATTAAAATTCTGCTGGCTGTCTTAAATACCCAATCATACTGATATAATTGCAGAAAACTCTGATGTATGTTACTTTTACGATACATATTACTTAGTATGTATCCCAGGTAGTCCTGGCTTTTGAGCTAATTCCACAGGCACTTATTTAGGCCTAATTATGGGATACATATTTACTATTTCATTTACTGCCTAAAGCATCTGCCTACAGTGCGGGAGACCCAGGTTCAATCCCTGGGTTGGGAAGATCTCCTGGAGAAGGCAATGGCAACCCACTCCAGTATTCTTGCCTGAAAAATCCCATAGATGGAGGAGCCTGGTAGGCTACAGTCCATAATGTCGCAGTCAGACACGACTGAGCGACTTCACTTCATTGGTACCTATAAGCTTGTTAATGGATTTTGTGTCAGAACTGTGAATGTACAGACACTAAGGAGACAGGGCTAAGTCTTGTGTTTAGTTTACTTTTGCACACTCCTTGGTGTCTAGCATGGTACTTGTACAAGTTCAGTAAACATTACCAAAACTTCTAATCATAAGTTATAAAAAAAGAAGATGATTTAAGATTAAGGTTAGAAGTGGTGACTGTTCTGTATGTGCTCACATGTATAAAGTGAAATTCAAGATAAGTTAAAAGATACACTAGGAAAAACATGGGAGAGAATATGAAGAATAAGGTTAGACTTGACAGTGAAAAAAAAGATCACTTTTTGGATAAGTTGCAGTTGTAAATTAAAACTTTATGAGGACATTTTGGGGAATGGGGTAAAGTGTTCTTAAAAAAAAAATCACCAAAAACTCTTCCAATATAATAAAGCATAACTCAAATAGGTTTTGGGGAAGTTTAAGTTTTTTAAATAATTTGCTGACCTCTTGATTAACTGGGATTTTTACCATTCCACATACTCTTCAATATAACTAAATAACTACGTTACAATATTATGTTAACGTGTAAGGAAAAAATAATTGAGTCTGAACAACTAAGAAATGAAAAGACCCCATTCTTAGATTTTTATACTTGATTTTCTTATAGAAATAACTTCAGTTATTATGCCAATATTTACCTGAAAATGGCAGCCTCCAACAGTAAATAATTGAAATAACCACAGTAACATTATGAGCTATAGTGAAACAAATAGAATTTTTCCTTCTTGACTAATAAAGTTTGGAGGAGTGAAAAACCACAACTATGAAGGAAAAAGGCAAATGTAAATAAAGGACACACATCAAAGCTCAGGAGCTAAAAGTGAATTATTAGAAAGATGTTGCAAAATATCAATTACCATCACAGGGGAAAAGTATTATGAAAGCAGCTCAAAAAATAAATGAACACTTAATCTTTAAAACAAAGAAATACTTGAGATAGTTTACAATGCCCAGTTAAGTACTATATATATATATATTTCCCCCCCCCAGGTATTTATGAATACTGTACAAGTCAATAGTATTTGTTTACTGTTAGAAAAATTTTTTCTCATATGTGAAAACTAACAACCAATTCTTCAACCTTTAGAAAGATGGTGTTCCCACATTTTGAATGTTTTTTTAAATGAAATAATACATGGTCAGAGCATCAATCTCAGAGGTTTTCTTTTAGAACAGGTGACTGAAAACCAAGTTCTCTTTAGAGGCCAGCTGCAAACGCTAAGTGACAAACATACCTTATCACTCAGGCCAGCCAGCCCTCACACCTTTCTGGGAGTCAGCAATCTGTGGCCCATAGGGAGTGTGGCTCGTGGCCTGTTTGTACACAGCCCTGAGTCGAGTGCTTTTTACATTCTTTAAAGGGTTGTAATAAAAACCAAACCAGAGAATATGTAACAAAGAACCATACATGGTCTACAGACCTAAAATATTTATGATCCGGCCCTTTATAGAGAAGTCTGCAGACCTTTCATTTATATCAATGTTGTACAGAATTCAGGCAGTGCAATTACAAGTCCAAGAGAAGGTCCATTTATTCCCATCATGAACATAAGTAACTTTCTGAAAAGGTATCTTCTGATGTCATCTGTCGATTTCTTTTCAATTTTTTCTTCATTGTCAACATCATTAAAGTTCGTCCTACAATAATAATGTAAAACTGATTGAATTCCTTTCTCTTAAACATCTAATGTTAAAAGGTAAAAATAATTAACTGACCTAAGTTTTACTTTTTCAAAAATAATTACTTAATATTCTTATTTTATAGATCACGTGAAAGTATACTTTGTTTAACAGTGGAAAAAGGGTATCTCAATTCTCACTTGCTCATGGCATCTAATACAATTATTATAACTTACCACACTTTCAAAGTCATCCTTTGGCATGCTCTTTAGCTTAATTTCAGTTATTCTACTTTTGACTAATAATGTTTGATTTCAAACATCTAACTTTGAAAGAGGTTGTACCGCTTCTTGATAGATTAATAATTCAAGGGGGTGCCGGGTCAAGATGAATATGGATTCTAATATATCCTGAGTATACCAAGAACAAAAGAAAACTTGCTCTCCAAAAGGTGTTTTGAGGCTTAAATCAATACTTACATTTGAACAAAATTTATGACCATAGTTACTATTTTTCTGTTAAACGGTTTTACTTGTCCAAATTTCTAAGCATTTCAGAAGCTACATTCTGATTGTAATGGTTTTCAAAGAAAAAGTTTCTAACCACCTTACTGTTTTTTTGAAGCTTCGTTTCACTGTTTGATACATACACTGTACAGTAAGAATACATTTAAATAATGTTTGTCATAGTCAGTTCTAGATTTAGTCCTTACCTTATCTCTCTTTTCACGATTTTGGAGCTTTTCCAATTTTTCATATATTAAGGTAGCAATCTCTTTTGCATCTCTGGAATCTATTTGCTCTCCCCAGGTATTTCTCTAAAATTGAAAATATTCTTCTTATAACCTTTTAAGTATCTAATCAAAACATGACATTTCCACCTAAGAAACTTGATTAAATGTTTAAAACTTAAACTTCTTCAAGGAAATACTGCTGGCAAAAGCAATCAACCAATAACTTACCAGAAATAAATACTAACAATACTGTTATGGAAACATGTAAATTAATTAATTGGTTAAAATGCATTGCTAACTCCAAATGCCTCAAAACGTCTAAACTGTATAAGAAAAGATGTCCCCAGGGGACTGAAAACATTCTAACCTAAAGCCACTGGTTGGCACAGACAAAACTTTGACCAATTACAACAATTCAAAGCCATGTATCTCCTGGTTCTCATCTGCCTATGGCAGGAAGGTGGTTGAAAAGCAGGGGGAAGGTCAGGTCAATACATCCAGGTCTGTTTATTTTGGATCTGGAGCCACCAGCTTCCTTCTTCCTGGTGGAACTGCAAACTGCATGCTAGGAGTCTGTTTCTGTGAAAAGCTGCTCTCCTGGCTGTTATTTCTCACTTCGATCTTTATTCTGCTGTGGCCTTGTCTGCTGGACTTCTGGATTCTAGCCCTGCCTTTCCATCTGGACGTAATGTAACATCATGTTTTCAAACAGTTCCCTGTATGGCCTAGTTAATTCCATGACTGCTCATTATACTGATATTTCCCTAATGTCATTCTACCTGAATAAGACACCTATTTATGTATCTAATTTTCAAGGTGTTCTGAGAACTCGGAAGCCAGAGGAATGAAGATTCAGGCTCTGGTATAAAGTCCCTTTACTCTGAGTTCTGCTTACCCCAGACTGTTGTTAAGACAGAGATACCTCCCTCATAAATCAGAATCCTTCACTGAAAAATGTAGGTGTCTGACAAGTCTAGACTTCTGAAATTCATCATCTAGTTTCTTTAGCTCTATTTCAAAATGTATTATAATCACCAATAAATTACACAAGATCTTAATCTGATATACTTTCTCAAAAGGTATGTATTAAAACATTTGAAATTATTTATCTCAATGTTTTACCAGAACATATGTATGCATAACAAATACTTGTCTATCACAGCTTTATTGTCAAAAATGTCTTGGTCTTTTACTTGGGAAGATAGTAAAGGTCATGAATCCTTTTACTTAGCAGTTATACTGGCTGAAAGGTATACGCTTTTGTATCCATGACCATAAAGATCCAGGTCTAATGGGTCAAACTGTCTTTAAAAAGATAGTTAAAGCTTTAAACCATTAATGCATATTCCTCAAGATAAATTTTCAGGTACTAAGGCTATTTCAGAAGTATTATGACAGTATTCTTTTTTTTTTTCTTTTTCTTTCCTGGAAGAACTAATCATAAAGGTAATATATATTAATTCTATAAAAATAGGAAACACAAAACTTCACAGAAAACAATTACCTTGAGTTCTACCACCCACACAAAACCACTACTAGTGTTTTGGTACTTCTGTTTAGTAGTTCCCTATTCATGAGTACAGAAATTTTAAGGCACTGGAGACCATCATATCAACTGTGAGGCAGAAAAAAACTTTAAAATCACTTTATGTATGTGTGAAAAGCAGCTGTTTCAGTGGCATGCAACACAGTGAGAAACGACAAAAGGAAAGAAACTAGAAAAAAAGTGTTACCCGCTAAAGAGAAGGGACACAGAGGAAGGTGTGCACATACCTTTGCCCTTTCATAAGGGTACAATCTCACAGTCGGATAGGCTCTGATACCAGCTTTCTGGCAGGTTTGAGCATAAGCCTGACAGTCTACTTTTCCAGCTTTCACTTTTCCTTTAATCGTCTGAAAAAAGAAAAATATGCTTTGCTATTATTCTCTTTGGTATCTATTACTTTGGCAACCACAGAGCAATATAATACTAAAAATTCTAAATATTTATAAATGCAAGGATTTGTTACTTTAAAAAACCCAAAACCAAATCAACATAGTTTTAATCTTTTCCATTTAAGCAAGATTGCTTCCAAATTCTTACTAGCTCTGAACTCTTTATTTACCTAGCATGGCCCCTCCAATAGCAAATAAACTCTCCTTTGCCTTATCAAGAAAATCGAGACGCTTTCCCCTGAAGGACCTCACCTTCTTCCTTTCACCCACAATGCATCTGCCACACCACAAACGCCTGCAATTCTGTCCTCTGTTCCTATCTCCGGTCTCTCCTGCTGAGGTGGGCAACTTCCTGCCACGGAAGGCCGACTAGTCAACATCCTCTGTCCCTCCCTGTCAGAGCTCTTACTCGTGAGCGTGAGCGTATACTGTTGTTTTTTAGCATATATACATATGATCAAAAGAGAATCCCTTCCTTAACTGCACTGATTCTGCTAACTGCCACCCTGCTGCTTTTTTCTAGGTTTATTCCCTGACCACTTCCCCATCATCTATTGACTATCAACGCACTTTAGCTAGCTTCTGTTCTCACTGAAACTCCTGTTTCCCTCTATTGAAACTGCTGTAAGTTCACCGATGACTTCTACTTGATCAAACTGAGTGAACACTTCCCAGTCTTCTTACTGAGCGCCCGGCACGACTGACCACTCCTTTCTGTCCTCTTTCTTTCTTGCCACTTATCACGGTTCTCTGGGCGACCCTATTCCTCTGGTTATTGTTCTTCATTTCTAGCAAGGGGAACTCCTCCTACACCTGCCCGGCGAGATGTCCAACCACAACTCCGTATTTCATCTGCAATTTTTCCCCACTATGAACAATCTCCCAGGGACATTTTATATACCTATATGCTGCTGGACCCCACTGTTCCCTTGATTTCAGTCAACTATGTACTGGTCTGTCTCACCTAAAGCACCTTAAAGATAACATTTCTAAAATGACTCCTTTCTCCCTTAACCTATTATCCCTTCTCTTCTGCTGCTGCTAAGTCGCTTTAGTCGAGTCCGACTGTGCGACCCCATAGACGGCAGCCCACCAGGCTCCCCTGTCCCAGGGATTCTCCAGGCAAGAACACTGGAGTGGGTTGCCATTTCCTTCTCCAATGCATGAAAGTGAAAAGGGAAAGTGAAGTCACTCAGTCGTGTCCGACTTGTAGCGACCCCATAGACTGCAGCCCACCAGGCTCCCCCGCCGTCCATGGGATTTTCCAGGCAAGAGTACTGGAGTGGGCCCTTCTGTCCTACTATTCACTTAATTCAGGCCAGAAACTTGGGCCACGCTAGACTCCTTTTTCTCCTATACTTATCACAAATAAACACTAACTAAATCCTAGTCATTCTTATCTCTCATATTTGTTCCATTCTTTGTATGACCGCTGCCATAATCCTGGTTCAGGTTATCACCTCTCACTTCAGGACAATTAAAATATCCATGCTACCTCTAATTTGTCCCCAAGGTTGGGGTACTAAAGGCAGACTACTTTGTGCTAGGGCACCAGCAAGGCTGCATGCAGAAGCACGCGTGCGTGCGTGCACACACACTCACTCTCTCTCTCTGTGAAGGTCAGAGAAATCTGGCAGGCTTGTACTCTGTTACAGGACACTCTACTGTTTTGGGTGCTCTGATCTTTCTCCCGTCTTGACGGCCCAGGTTCAGTCCACTCAGTGTGATCCTTCTATAATATAAAATGGATCCTGACACACCCAACAGTTCTCCTCCCTGCTTCTACAGAACACACTCTGAACAGGATGAGAGCAGTGAGGAAAAGCGTACAGTGTGAATGGTGCAGGCAGGCTGACCAAGCCAGCGCCTCCTTGCCTGTCTAGGAGCCTCAGTTTTGGCCACGCCCCCTTCATCTTTATCCTCCGGTGACACTGGACCACAGAGGAAAAGCCGGAACTTGCTCCACTGTCTGTGTGTCCTGCTTCTCTGCAAAGTCTGTCTTCTCTGTTTAGAGGACTCTTGAGTCAACCCTTCCAAGTACCACAGTCCTAGCCATATTGTAATTCTCACCTCAAATACTACCTTTTCCATGGAGCCTTTTGTCTCCTGATATGACTGACCTGCTTCCCATACTCCTGTTTTGCTCTAATTTCACTATAGTAAAGATCCTACTGATTTACATATATTTGCATTTTATCCTCCTTCCCACTAGATTAAAATTCCATTAAAAAACACGCAATATTCATCTTTCCATTTTTTCAGCCCTAATGTTTGGCATAGTGCTTTTTACTTGGTGCTCAGGATTTGCTTAATGATCTTTTAAATAATTTTCTGCTATATTCAAGATACAACTGCATTACAAAATAGCTAAATTAAGTTTTTCAGTACTTAAGAGATAAGGGAATAAAGCATTTTTGTTAGGATTATTGTAGAAAAAGCACCATAAGAGGGAAAAAATGATACGATAAGTAGGGGGAAAAAAAAATAACAACCTTTTATTTCGAAAACCAGTCAATAACTAAAACAATCTCTTATAGCTCCATAGGAGTTTTGAAATCTCTTTGCTAACAACAAAAAAATTGCTCCGCCTGGGTGCTCAGCTTTTGTTTCAGACTGGTGGAACTAATGCTGGCTTTCTCATTCTAATGAACGTTTTGGAGCCAAAGGCAAAATTCCAAAGTACAGAGGTGGGGAAGCTAACAATTTGGATGAGGTCATTAATAGGACTTATGTCAGACCAAAATAAACTGCATTTACTTTAATTTTGTAAGTGTTTATCGAGTTAAGACACCGGGGATATACAGATAGGTAAGACATATACTGCTTTCAAGAAGCTCATAGTTTATAGAGGAGACATTTAGTTAACATACAATGTATAAGCATACTGAAGGACTACTGGGAAGGGGAGGGAATACAGAAATCCCATTGGAGCTGGGTTTTGTAGACTGGGGACAAAAAAATATCCAGATGACCAAAGTAAGGAAAACGCATTTTAGAGAGGGAACAGCATGTGCATAAAAGCACTTGTTCAGAGAACCTGGAGTACTTTGTTGTGCCTGGAGTATAAGGTCACGGAGAGGGAAAAAGCTAGAGGTTAGAAGGGTCAGATTAGAGAGCTGTAATCAGGAACGCATGTGGTTAACAGAAAGCTAGAGAAGGCAATATTTCAGAAAGATCACTGCAGATGGTGATGGCAGCCATGAAATTAAAAGACGCTTACTCCTTGGAAGGAAAGTTATGATCAACCTATACAGCATATTGAAAAGCAGAGACATTACTTTGCCAACAAAGGTCTAGTCAAGGCTATGGTTTTTCCAGTGATCATGTATGGATGTGAGAGTTGGACAGTGAAAAAGGCTGAACGCCAAAGAATTGATGCTTTTGAGCTGTGGTGTTGGAGAAGACTCTTGAGAGTCCCTTGGACTGTAAGGAGATCCAACCAGTCCATCCTAAAGGAGATCAGTCCTGCGTGTTCATTGGAAGGACTGATGTTGAAGCTGAAACTCCAGTACTTTGGCTACCTCCTGTGAAGAGTTGACTCACTGGAAAAGACCCTGATGCTGGGAAGGATTGGGGGCAGGAGGAGAAGGGGAAGACAGAGGATGAGATGGCTGGATGGCATCACCGACTCGATGGACATGGGTTTGGGTGGACTCCAGGAGTTGGTGATGGACAGGGAGGCCTGGTGTGCTGCGGTTCCCAGGGTCGCAAAGAGGAGACGACTGAGCGACTGAACTGAACTGAAGAAGTAAGACTGGCAGTATGAGACTAGTTAAGAGGCGCATATAACTAAGTCTAGATGATGAACTGAACTGAACTGAGATGATGAAGGCGTGACCAAAAGGCTAGCAGAGGGAGACAGATTTCAAAGAAGTTTAGGAGACTGAACTAACAGGATCTAGTGACTGCCTGGAGAGCAGAAGGAATAAAATAAAGAACAAGGGAAGAAGCGAGGTTCCTGGCTATTTTGGTTAAGTAGATGTTTTCAATCAAGATAGGTAGTTAGTTACAAGCTTTAGTGAAGAAGAAATCTACTGCAAAGATTAAAATCACAGAAATGGAACAGTTTTTAAATTCAGAGGAAACTTTTAAGGAAAAAATTATTATTTACAAAATCTTATCTAATTATTAAAACATGAGTGGGGCTACAACTTATTTAAATAGATAGATAAGACTTACCCTAGCCAAGAGCTCAAACTCTGGAGCAAAGTTCTGGCAAGGTCCACACCATGGAGCATAGAAATCAATCACCCAATGGTTTTTCCCTTGTAAAACCTTTTCATTGAAAGTCTGAGGTGTTAGATCTATAGATGCTTGAGGTAAAAATCTGTGACAAGGGATCAAAATTATTTATTATACAAAGTCAAAGCAAACATCTAGAATAGACTACTGCAAATCTCTGTAAGTGAAAAAGACTTCAAAGAATGACAATATAATAAAGCATAACCTTATCTTGATAAATTATATTCTTTCCTAAGTAAGTGCTAGAACTTTCCTGTATGTGTTAAAACGCTAGAACCTTAGCTGAGTAAATTTAGCCACAGACATGAGAGGAAAGTAAAGAGCATTGACTATAATTTATACAATTATATATAATTTAATTACTCACCCTAGACCCCAGATTCTTAGGGAATAAGCATCTCTATTCCAACCATTGTAACTACTGAAAGAAGAAAATATTTAAGTTGTAAACAGTTATTTCTATTACTGGGTATGTTCAGAAAACAATCCCTTTGTATCAATTTAAAAGTTTAGTTGACTGACTTCATCTGGCATCTCTTTTCTCAGGCATTCCTTAGCTGCAAATACTAAGCTTACACGGCTTTCCAAACGTATTTTTCTCTAGTCTCAACGTTTTTGTGTGTGTGTGTGTGTGTGTGTGTGTGTGTGCACTCAAAACAGACCTAAATGTTTAGATGTCTGCTGGACCTCTCCCACAGACCTATGGTAATGGCAAAACTCAAAATCTCCAAGGCTTTAGTTCTGAAACCTTTACCCCGGTTATTACAGTCTGTCAAATTTATATCTACTTTTTAAAACACATGTCAAAAGGCACAGCATAAATGCAGTCTCATGATTTCCTCTCGTGGTTGTGATCCTTTTCTCTGAAATCCATGGTTCATTTTTACTTTTCAATAATATTTATTCTATTCTGCCTTGTATTTGAGTTTCCTACTTGAAATGTCATATGGTATTGTTGAAACAGCACGGGTGACAATGATCTGAGTTCCAACCCCAACCTCAAACCTTAGCAGCTGTGTGACTTGGGTAAGTTATCTAAGGTCTGTGAAACAGTTTACTTATCTGTAATAGTAGGAAGGGTAATAATTCTTACTTCTCTAGAGTATTGTGTGAAGACAAGTGGAAATAATGTGAGCAAAAAGTTTTTAGTATAGTACCTGAAACCAAAGAGGGGCTTAATAAATGTTCTTCCTCTTGTTTTCTTCTTTACTAGATTGTCAGCTTCACAATCAATGAGTCCATTCAGTTCACTTTTCACTTTGTAAATTCCTCATTTCACGCTATTTTAAATAAGGTGTGGGCTCTCCCAAAATACTGGGTGGTTTAACTTTTAGTTAGGACAACTTAACATTTTAACTGTATAAAAATAAATGATTATAAAAATGCCTTCAAATTTTAGAGAATACTTACTGATATTCATAAGCTTTATTTGATTTTGGGGGAAAAAACCTTATCTCAGGGTATCTCCGAACATTTTCTTGGGCACAAAAAGAATGATATTGTTGGCAGTCTATACTGCCCACATTGATTAGTCCAATTAATGTCTATAAAAGAAAAAAAAGATGAATAGATCAAAGTAATCAGAATTAAATTACCTCCATAACAATTATTTATGTTTACAGTAGAGAAGCAGTTACTGTGAGATGGTTATTACTTATCAGTGATTTTTGCCAAATACAAATGGGTAACGGCTTAAAACATAATAGAACATTCACTGTGATGAATTGGAAATCTATTTTGTAGATTTTGTAGTCAAAAACTTACTAAAATTATTGTAGATTAAATAACTGATTTCATTCATCTTTTACATGGGGAAAATTATGCATATCTAAAATTTGACGTGTCTGAAACCAAGAACTAATCAATTTCTTTGCAACAGTACTTCAAAATTACTTTTTAAAATGGAAATGTGGATTGCAGACAGCATACTGAGTCATGCCCGAATTTAAAAATTTTATTGAAAAGAGTGGAAAATTATATTATTATGAATTTAATACTAGAAAGAATTTTAACTCTTAGGTTTATTTATTTTTTACCTTATACATAAATAGTAATTGCATTTTCCATTCTAGTATTTAAATAATTTGTTTCCAATCTTTCATGATTTATAATGCTCTGTAGGAAATTTAAAAATTTAACTATTTCATTGATCAAGGCCATTTTTTTATCACCTTATAATACTGTGAAGAAACTGTATTTCTAAGCTCTAAAAATGAAGAAGTAGAAAAAATGTTAATAGGAAACAAAGAGGATCTTTGTGCTGATGTTGGCAGAAATTTGGTCAAATCAAGTGACACACGAAAAAAAGGTCATTATTGTATACTATTCAATACCAGACAGCAGTAGAGTTGAAATCTAATTGTTATATAAAAAATGAATCAAAACTCTTATTAAGTGACAATCTAGAGGTAGGTTCATTCATCTCAGTTTCAAAATAATTGTTAAGTAAACATTCTTAGTAAATGTTAAGACTTAAAATAAATTATTTTACTATACTCGGATAGTAAATTATTTTACTATACCCGGGCCATTCTTTTCCATTCTGGCATTAAGACTTGACACGGATGACACCATGGAGAATAGAAATCAACCATCCAGACTTCATCATGCTTTCTTTGTTTGACCAGTTCGTTGAAAGTGGTAGGTGTCAAAGAGATCACTGAAGGGTTCATAAGATCCTAAAGAGAATATAGCATTCATAGTAACAGAAATAAAAAAGAGTAGTTCACACATTCTTGGGCAAATTGTTGGTATATGTCACTTAGAAAAGTTTCTGCTTTTGAATAATCAAAGGATACATTAGGATATTTAAAGAGAATCTATAGTGGATTATTTTAAAAAAGGAAGACATGATCCTTAATTTACTTTTTAAGTTTGGATTATGCTCATCAGTCTTATTAAATCAAGGAATATTTTCCTATTTCTATGTATCACTAAAACCATCTCAGGCAGAGAAAAGTGGCAACTTTAATTAAGGTTGTGGGGAGATGAGGCAAGAGTTTCAAGAGTTGCCCAGATGTCCTCATAGGCCATGTAGTTTTTTGGAACCAATAACTGGTTTGGAAAGAATCCTTTAATTATTAATGGGAAGCCTACTATCCTATTTTTCTGACATTCCGACTTGAGATACTGCACAACCTCAGATCACTTGCTCCAAATGCTGTTTTGTTAATAACGAGCTTCAGTCTATCATGGTTGGGTAATACTAACAAAGATGTTAGCTTCCCTGGGGAGACAAACACCACAGAACAAAAAGCTATTAGTTTTCAGGAGGAGGAAGAGAAGCCTCGGACAGAGGCTGGGAGGGCAACTTCGTGGATATAAGCTAGAACTGCTCATCTTTTGTTAGGAGGCTCTTGTTATCTATTTTAGTCAATTAAGATTAGTAGTGATTTAAAAAAAAGGGGGGATGCTCTAGTAGAGCACTTCTGGGCTAATAGCACAGCAGGCTTGGTATAAGCTGTTGAGGCGTGAAGAAGCCTTCCATTGGTGGCTGAGGTAAGACTGCCCTTGGCCACGTATTTCTTGGAACTATCGAAGAATGGGATTCACTGCTATCTAATCTATATGGGACCAAAAAGAAATAATCTGGTAGGTTAGAGAAAACTAGAGAAAACAGGGGTGGGGAGAGGGGTGACAAGGCTTTATGTAAAAGTTTTAATTTCACACATTCAATAAATAATTGTGTCCACCAAGCACAAGGCACCATACTGGGTAACAAACATACACTAGCTATGAACTCTGAGAATAAGTCTATTAATCAAAGAGCAGAAAATTTAAAAAACAATTTTGTCAGAAGATATTTTTGGCATAAAAATAACAAATCCTATTATTAAACATTATTAAATACTCATGAAATATATACATACATGGAAGGATTTATAGCTATATAGGCTATAACTTAAAATACCTCTATGAACTCCAAGATCTGTTCAGCAGAGTGATGTCCTTCATATTCATGAATGTTGGACTGGTTGAATACCACTGTTGTTGGATAAGCCTGAATGTTATACTGTTAGGAATAAAAATACAAATTAAACGCAAGATTCTATATATTTTACCTATTTGCTTCAAAGTTATAACCAGCTTGCCTTAAGCAACTACAGTAGTATTTTAAAAGACTCAATGCTTAACTCATGACTGAAAAATTTTAGCCTAGCCACATTTAACAAAGGAAATAGATTTACTGCTGTATCTTGAGCAGCTGATTCTTATGTATAATTACTCCATCAGCCATAAAATCCATAGGCACCAAAACACTGAGAAGTGAGCATGGGCATTTATGATGCAGCCGTCTCCTACTCTCCTGAACCAAGGTGGATGGGGATAAGAGCAGGCTGAGCTCTAGTTTGAGTGCTTTATTTTTTTTTAAACCATAATAAACACGCCAATTTGTTCAGAAGTAGAAGAAAATCAAGGACATAAAAACAGCAAGAATAAGGAAATAAATTAATAATCCATGTCCACACAGCCATTTTTACATTAGAGAATTATGAATCATGTGCTAAAAATGAGGTCACTTTTTATTCTTTGCTCAAAACAGCTTTTATGGTATGTGTGTGCATATATATATATGTATATAAACCACTATAATTTCCTTCCTCAGAATTAACATGAGCGCTAATTCAGGAAACACTTCTCAAGTTTTTTTTTTTTAAAACATTATAAACAGATCCCTATCTCTAAGTTTGCTACAGCTGAACTATGCAAGCACTCACTAGCAAATTGAACTTCAAAAATATTTTGAAAAAAGCAATGGAAATATTTATCAAACTTTTGTAAATGAGAACAAATAACCATTAGATGAAAAAAACCACTGATCTAACATCTGACAAGTCCTTACTACGTGTTGAGCACCTTTTTAGCATTGACACGCAGTTTCTTGTCTGTTCTTCACAACAATTCTATTTGGAAGTTAAAATTACTCAATCAACTTTATAGATGAGGGTACTGAGAGGCTCAGTGACTTGGTAAAGGTTAACCAACTACGGAGTAAGGAATCCTGGCCTCTACTCCAGGTGAATTTGATACAACAGGTTTAAATATCTACATTCGGCTTAATTATCTACAGAAAATTAAAAACTGAGATGAAAAGTAGAAAAACTGTAGGAATTCAAATTGTGTTCAACACAATTCTTCATTTTTGCTTAGCAACTTTTCAAAGTCCCATACAAGACATTTAAAACCATAGGCCTTTTTTCATTTTTTAAACTTATTTTAATGAAATTTCAAACATGATAAAGAGACTCATTTAACAAATACATATCTCTACCACTACATTTAAGGATGATTAACTTTTCTGCCGTTCTGGCAGATTTTTGGAGCTTCTCCTCCTTGATCCCATTTCCTTCCCTTCCTGACACTAGGAGTAACCAATATCCTGAAATAAGCATGTATCCAATCCACTGATGTTTTACACTTTTGTTACAGGCATGTGTATTCCTAAATAGTATACTATAATGTTTGAGCACTTACAAACTTTCTCTAATTTTATCACACTCTATACACTATTCTACAACCTGCTTTTTTCATTATAGTCTTGAGATTTACCAAATATGCTGGTAAAGACAGATCCAGCTTTAAATCCTCTATGATTATTCTACTGTGTGACTGGAATTTACTTATTCATGTACTTGCTATTATTAGTCAGCTACATATTTTTAATTTGATGGAGGGAAAGTATATGACCACTGTATAATTTATACTTTCTTGAGGACCAATAAAGTTGAACATTTTTCACATTTATCAAATTTCTGCCTTTATAAAATGTCTAAATCTCCTCATTCTTTTGCTATTTTAAAAAACTGATCTGTAGTCTTTAAATATTCTGGACAGTAAGGCTTTGTCAGTGCTATGTGCTGCAAATATTTCTTCAGCCTGTTGTTTGTTTCGACTTTCTAATGTCTCTTTGGCAATAGTTTTAACATTCAGTGAAGCTAAAATCATTAACTTTTATCCTCAGTGTATGTGTGCACTGGCAGGCACGAGCATCTGTGTGGAATGGAATTATTCATATATTCACATATGTATTTCAGGTTATTTTCCACTACAAGTTATTACCACATATTGAATATAATTCCCTGTACTGTACATTGTTGCTTATTTTATGTGTAGTAGTGTGTATCTATTAATCTCATAACTGTAACTTGTCACCTCAGGCTTTGGTAACAATGTTTGTTTTCTTTGTTTGTGAGCATGTCTCCGTTTGGTATACAGGCTGACCTGTATATTTTTAGGATCCCACATATAACTAATATCATATAATATTTGGCTTTCTGTCTGACTTACTTCACTAAGTATAATATTCTCTGGCCAAGTAATATCCCATTGTGTACACACACACCCCGCCACATCTTAAGCCAATTGTCTGCTGATAGCCACTTGGGTTGTTTCCGTATCATGGCTATTGTAAACGGTGCTTCTATGAACTGTATCTCTTCAAATCAGAGTTTGTATTTTTTGGATATGTACCCAGGGTTAGGATCGCTGGATCATATGGTAGCTCTATTTTTATTTTTAAGGAAACTTCATATTCTCCATAGTGGCTGTACCAATTTATATTCCCATCAACAGTGTAGGAAGGCTCATGTTTCTCTATACCGTCTTCAGGGTTTACTGTTTGTAGACATTTGGGTGACAGCCATTCTAACTAATGTGAGGTGATACTCACTGTCGTAATTTGTATTTCTCTAATAACCAGAGTCGAACAACTTTCCATAGGCCTGTTGGCTATCTGTATATCTCCATAATAATAATTACTGAAAATCATCAGAAATTCAGTGTTCAAGTTTCTCCAATTATCTTTTTTTGAGTTGGTTTGTTTGAATACAAGGCCTGAACACTGTATTTGAATGATCTATCTTATCAGTCTTTTTAATATCTTTTTTCCTTCTTTCAATGTGTATGTCCAATAAAAGTTCTCTACATGATGGGATTTGAAGATTGTATGCATACCCCTATATCATTTAATATGTCCTTTGTCACTGGATTTCCTATACAATAATATAGGCTTGATCTGATTTAGGATTCCCCCCCAAGAAAATTTTGCAATTTCTATTTCTTCCTAAACTGAAGAATAAATATTTATTAACCTAAGAGAGTATGTTATGTAAATAAAGGTTTAAAAAAGCCTGCTTAATTTCCATTAACTACACTTAGAACAAAGAATAAAAACGATAGGTTGCCAAAAAGAAAGCGTTAGTCGCTCAGTCCTGTCGTTGCAACCCCATGCACTGTAGTCTGCCAGGCTCCTCTGTCCACAGACAAGAATATTGGAGTGAGTAGCCATTCCCTTCTCTAGGGCATCTCCTTAGAGATGAACCAGGGTTTAAACCCAGGTCTCCTGCATTGCAGGCAGATTCTTTACCATCTGACTGACCAGACACGCCCATAGGTTGCAAAAAGTTAATATTAAATTAAAAAAAAACCTTAAATATTTATGTTTAATCCAATCATAATTTTATATCATTTTGATGAAATTATTTAGGTAATATGTTACTACTCTGAATGTTAGATGTACCTGTGAAAGTTATTTTATTGTTTTAATGTGAGGCTGCTGAAACATTTTACAAAAATATTAGAATAAATATTTATACTTTGCCTTACCATGTTACAGAGTCCTTCGTGAACTGTACAATCCAATGTACCAAACTTAAGTTGACCATAAAGATGCTTTGATGCTTTTCGCAGCTCTGGCAATAAAGCTCGACATGGTGGACACCACTATTGAAGAAAAAATATTCATAAGCACCAAGCCAAATGAAACCAAAAAACTACATATTTTTTGCAACAAGCAATATGCTAAGATAAACAATATTTATTACCGTTACAAATCGTAAGCATTTATATACTCAGTCCTTGGAAGGGCAAGTATGTCAGCCTTTCTTAGAAACAGTATGTGACAGTAGCCAAATTGAGTAACATGATTCTAATATTCATGGTTCAAGGTTACCTAGAAAAAATTTTTTTTCTTAAGAGAAAACCTGAAAATGTTGAAATCTGACACATAAACATAACTTACAGGGGCAAAAAAATCAACTAGCCACGGTTCTTTTTCATTGGCAGGAAAATTCTGAGGTCCAAGTGTGGTGACATGAGAATTGACACTTTCCTTGGCAAAGGCAAGTATGTCATATAGAATCTTCTTTCCTTTGAAACAGAGAAAGAGAAAAATCTACATTTTGTCTTTTTATCCATAGAAACATTTCAAAGCTTTTATACTTAAAATACAGAAGAGAAGATAAACTTATGAACAAACTAATTTGGTGGAGGTTTTAGTGTTCCGTATACTATGTAAGTTTGCTCTGCCAGAGAAACCTTCACTTTACACTCTGCCTCTTGCAGGATCAGGTAAAACGTCAAGACCTCTTTGAAAAGTTCCTTCATCCTCAGACGGAGAATTATTTCCTCCCAATGTTCTTGGAGTTCTTTCTGCTTGCCTGAAGTACTGTTATGGCTTAACTCTTAAGTCTGTTTCTTCAACCTAGACGTCTCTTACGAATTCAAGACCCGACTTACCCACTGGAAATATTTACCTGGATGTCATATGAACATTTCAAACAAAAGATATACCAATCAAAGTTGAGTTATTTCCCCTAAACTTGCTCCTTTTCTCCCCTTTCCTACCTTGGCAATAGAATAATCATCCGCTTAGGCGTTAAGTAAGATCTCCTAGAGCGATTCTTGCCTTCTCTCTTTGCCTGTGTATCACAGCTCCAACCATTCTATTTCTTACCACCTCCAACCCAGATTTAGGCTATTGTCTAAATTTAGTCTAGCCTACTGAAATAACCAAGCTGGTCTTTCTACTCTGCCTTCCTTGCTATCAGAGGCAAGTTACAAAAACATTAATCTGATCGTGAGGTCCCCTTGCTTAAAGAATATACTCCTTGGCTTCGCAAATACTAGCTTTCTTAGGACCAGGATATAATCCATTTTTGCATGTGCCCTCTGGTTTATTCACTCAAGAGTTAATATTAAGTAAAGCACCAATTATGTGTTAGGTCCTGTTTTAAATGCTATAGTGCATGCAAAATAAAAGACATAGACTTTCTCCTTAAGGAATTCATAGGCCAACAGAAAAGAAACATTTCATAAATATTTAAAGTGATAAATGATAACACATTCTCCTGGTTTTTCCTCACTCTTTAGCTACAGCTGCTTGAATTACTTCATAAATTCTATCTTTGACAATCTTCTAAAAATGATTCACAGGGCCTGATTTTCTCTCTGTATTCACTTTAGGACAAGGTCATCCTCACCTAAGGCTTCAATTACCAATGCAAGAGTTTTAGCCCCAACTCTTCTCCTGAGACCAGGAGGTGAAGGGAACCAGGCGTGTGTACTCCATGTCACCTCCTCCCCCAGGGTTCTCTTTTTTACAGAATGGTGCAGTCACTCAGTTGCCAAGTCAGAAACTTAGGTTTCCTTATCTCCCTACATTTAAACACAATCATCAAGTTATACTGATTTTGCATTCATTTAAAAACTGTCTCTCTTCATCCACATTACCAATCTTGTCTTACATAAATGACTACATCAGACTTTTACTTGCTTTCCCTCCCTCAAATTCTAGGCAGCCAGTTAACTTTCTAATATGTAGAACGAGTTCAGTCATATCTCTGCTTAAATCCATGAAAGCCTTTGCTCTGTCTCCAGGATACAGTCCAAATTACTTTATTACCTGACAGATGAAACACATAATTGGGACCCCATGCCATTTCCAGCCTCAAGTCTCATTCCTTTCCACATTCCACATTCCATTTATCCTAAAATTCTTGCCTTCTAAGAATGAGTCCAAGAATACATTTACGGGTTCCTGTGCGTGGAACATATTTAACACCTCTTTATTTGTATAACCATTACTACTACTTAGATCTCAATGCAGAAGACTGCTTTCTCTAAACTCAGAAAATTACTCCATCTATGTATTCTTCCTAAGTGTAACCCATACTCATCTTAGGGTAGGTATCTCCAAGATAGCCTTCAATGACCCCTATCTCAAGGACTCATACCACTGTTGTACCAGGGTTGGTGTATATAATCAAGAGTATGGTGAGTGTGCTGGTTTATACTGTCTGAGATCAGATTATAAAAGATATCATCGCTTCTGTGTATGTGTCTCTCTGATCATTCATTCTGGGATAAGTAAGCAGCCCCACAGAGAGGTCCACCTGGTGAGGAACTGAGGCCTCCTGGCTATGCCATGAGTCAGTTTGGAGCCAAATGTGCCAGCCACAGTCTAATCTTCAGATGACTGTAGTCCTTACCCTTATAAGGTTGCATTACTGCAACCTCATGAGAAAACCAAAGCCAGAACCACTCAGCTAAGCTGTTCTCAGCTTCCTGAACACTACAAACTGTGCTAATAATGTTCATTGTTTTAAACTAAGTTTATACAATGGAGAAAAGACAATCTCTTTAACAAGTTGTGCTGGGAAAATTGGTCAACCACTTGTAAAAGAATGAAACTACAACACTTTCTAACACCATACACAAAAGTAAACTCAAAATGGGTTAAAGATCTAAATGTAAGATCAGAAACTATAAAACTCCTAGAGGAAAACATAGGCAAAACACTCTGACATAAATCACAGCAGGGTCCTCTATGACCCGCCTCCCAGAGTAATGGAAATAACAGCAAAAATAAACAAATGGGACCTAATTAAACTTAAAAGCTTTTGCACAGTGAAGGAAATTATAAGCAAAGTGAAAAGACAGCCTTCAGAATGGGAGAAGATAATAGCAAACAAAGCAACTAACAAAGAATTAGTCTCAAAAATATACAAGCAGCTCCTGCAGCTCAATTCCAGAAAAATAAATGACCCAATCAAAAAATGGGCCAAAGAACTAACAGACATTTCTCCAAAGAAGACATACAGATGGCTAACAAACACATGAAAAGATGTTCAACATCACTCATAATCAGAGAAATGCAAATCAAAACCACAATGAGGTACCATCTCACATCAGTCAGAATGGCTGCCATCCAAAAGTCTACAAACAACAAATGCTGGAGAGGGTGCAGAAAAAAGGGAACCCTCTTACACTGTTGGTGGGAGTGCAAACCAGTACAGCCAAACTGGAGAACAGTGTGGAGATTCCTTAAAAAACTGAAACTAGAACTGCCATATGACCCAGCAATCCCACTGCTGGGAATACACACGGAGGAAACCAGAATTGAAAGAGACACATGTACCCCGATGTTAATCGTCGCACTGTTTATAATAGCCAGGACATGGAGGCAACATAGATGTCCATCAGTAGACGAATGGATAAGAAAGCCGTGGTACATATACACAATGGAATATTACTCAGCTATTAAAAAGAATGCATTTGAATTAGTTCTAATGAGGTGGATGAAACTGGAGCCTATTATACAGAGTGAAGTGGTAAGTCAGAAAGAAAAACACCAATACAGTTTACTAACGCATATATGGAATTTAGAAAGATGGTACCGATGTTAGACAGCAAAAGAGACACAAATGTAAAAAAGTCTTTTGGACTCTGTGGGAGAAGGCAAGGGTGGGATGATTTGAGAGGGTAGCGTTGAAATGTGTATATTATCATATGTGAAGTGGATCGCCAGTCCAGGTTCAAGGCATGAGACAGGGTGCTCAGGGCTGGTGCACAGGGATGACCCTGGGGGATGGGGTGGGGAGGGAGGTGAGAGGGGGGTTCTGGATGGGGAACACATGTGTGCCTGTGGTTGATTCATGTCGATGTATGGCAAATACCACTACGGTATTGTGAAGTAATTAGCCTCCAATTTAAATAAATAAATTAATTGAAAGAGAAAATGTTTTGCATTTTCTAGTATGAACAAAAAATAAATCAACTGCTAAGTTTTGGGGGTAACTTACTACTTGGAAATAGATTAATACTCCTCATGTCAGACATTTAAAAAGTTGCCCACCTACTTGTCTGTTTTCTGTACTTCATAATGTTCTTTAAGATAAAGATTAAGGATAGTACCCATTCTTTTTCTACTCTCTAATATTTTACCTGGCACATAAATACCTATTTAAATCCAAAGAAATAATACAAGTTATGCTGTAAAGTTAGTGACAACACACAAAAGGAAGTACTTGGGTATTCACGGTATATTCCAAGGGAGAAAATACTTTAAGTGAAGTTTTGAAGGGTGCCTTGGAATTTGCTAAATATTTTGAGGGCAAGAAGTAATGATTACAATGCAGGAGGAAGAAAAATCTGTGTAAGGCATAGGAGTAAAAGAACATGGTATTTTCAATGATTCACAAGCAGCTAGAGCTAACATTATTTGCAGGGGCAGAGGTGGGAGATGAGGTCAGAAAACCAGGCAGAGGCAGGTTAACTTTTAACTTAACAACTATTTACTGAATTCCTGTTATGTACCACCATTCCAGGTGCTGGAAATACAGTGGTGACCAAGACAAAATCACTGCTTCTATGCTAAAGAATCTGAAGTTTATTCCTAATGAGATCAGAAGACTCAAGGCAGAAAAGTGACATATGAAGGTTCCAGGTATTCTATGGTAATAAATCTGCAAAGAAAACAAATAATTAATTGTAAAGAAAAAATGCTATGAGGCAGATAATTATACTGGAGGATATCAGACAAGATGGAGATGATGGACCTGAAATAATGCAGCAAGCATAGACTAGAGAAGGAATCTGAGAAATATTTCAGAGGCGGAAAAGAATAGAACACTATGAAACCTTAGGTCATTTCCAGCACTTTTAAGAGGTGGCACAGTTAGTGCAGCTATAAGTCTAGGCTTCTGAGTCAGACATATTAGGATACAAAATCTACCTTCACCAGTTTTATCTTTCTGCGCCTAAGTTTTCTGCCTTGCTGTGAAGATATAAATGGATACGCACAATATGCAAATACCTTTAGAAAAACATCTCATTTATAAAAAACACTGAATAAACAGTAGTTACGGTTAAATTTACCTTGTCATCTTTGCTAACATAGTTCCTTCAGTCTAGGGGACCTCACTTGTTTTCTTGTATTTGCCTGGGGAAACTGAGTGTTCAAATGTGACCTTAATTCAAATATCACCTACTGATGCAAAGTCTCTTTATTTGATCTTATAATTTACAATGACTATAACAATGTCCTTCATATTTCTTAAAAACCTCCCTTTTCTCACCACCGCCCCCCACCCACTAGATATTTTAAACTTCCTGAGAGCAAAATCTTACAATTTTGCATTCCTAACACCTATAAGAATACTTGTCACTTTACAGGCATAGTATCAATATCTGTTATTCACTAACTGTTAGTGTTAGTAGTTTGTGTCTATCTTTTGCTACACTTGACCTTTTTTAGGATAGAGACAATGATGTATACCAAACTTCAGGAACTGGAACTGCACCCACATGATGCAGGGCTAAAGTCCTGAACAAGCTGAAATGCAGATATATGAACCCAAAATTCAAGAAAGCTAACAAAGCAGTTAATGGAGTTGTTTGGTCATCAAGTGTTGGAAAAAAATCTAATAGATTATCTAGAAATTGCCCATAATGGTTGAGATGCTACATTAGGTACACTGAAATGGAAACTACAGGTGTTGCTTATTTTTGTCAACCAGCAAGACCCTTAAATTCTTTACTAGCCTGACAAGTCAGTAGAGTTTTTACTGAAACACTGATCAAAATACTAGGTAGAAGAAAAGGATTTATTTTGAAAAGAATAAAGAAGATAAAATAACTATATATAATTCAAAGTATCTTTCCCTTTAAGAAACATTAATAAATGAAAGTTATTTTAAAATAATCATGTCCATATAAAACAAGGTAAAAAGTAAAATTAAAAATGAAGAAAATTTTTGAATCATTTTTTCCCCTTCTTACCATGATGAATTTCAAATTCTTTGGTTCCCTGTCCTTTAAATACTGCTAGACATGGCTGAAAAACATAGAAGTTACTACAGACGTCTGGTGCAGAGGAACAATCAAACCTGCCAACCTAAAGGAAGGAGAAAGTTCAATATGTTGAAAATAAAATCTTATCCATTCAATTAAATATTCATAAGGATAATCCGAAAATGACACTGCTGTAAAAACAACATAGCTTCTAAACAAGTTAATGGACCATGAAAATAAGAAACAGGAATCATTAATTGACATTTAACACTGAAACTACGTTTAGTTTAAATAATGCCTCTTGGAGATCTCAAAAATCTGAGAGGAAATTACCAAGAAAATATTAAGTTGTTTATGAAGGCCATTCTTCTGAAAACTTAAGAGGACTTGACAACGGGGAGAGAAAAAACCTCTTAAGACCGCAGAAGCAGAAATAATTAAAAGGTTGACATTTTCATACAGTGTGGGAAAAAACCTCATAGGCAAATGATAAACCAAGAAAAAATATTTGCAGCATTTAAGATGGAGGATTTCTATTAAGAAATAAAAGATAAACATTCCATCAGGAGAAAGAAAATGGGGCAGAGACATACATAGAAAATAAAGTAGAAAGCAAATAAGTAAAAATGAGCATTATTAACATATCACTTTTGGCCTATCCAAAGTGCTGATTATAAAGAATGGTAATACCAGGGCTGGCACTGGTGCAGAGAAGTGGTCACTCCCAAGCTGTCAGTAAGGAAGGCGCTGATAATGAGGATAAAAAACTTTTAAGAAAATATAACCTTGGTTCAAAAAATTCCTCATAGTGCATTTTTCCAGTGTATCTTTTTGATATAAAAATGGAAACAACTTAAAGTCACCAGTCAAACAATTATAGTGTAGCTATACAGTGAGATACTACTTGGTCTTTGGATGATGACTGATACATATATGTACACAAAAATATACATATCAATATATATTACACTGGTATGTAGAAAAATTTTTAATCACTAAATGGAAAACTTTACAGAAGAGAATATAGTGGATCTATTTTGCTTAAAAAGCATACATATAAACTTACATGTGTGTGTCTATTACCATGGCCATTACAATATGCATATTGGTGCACACATATACCTATGTGCACATGCTAACACATACCCACGTTTAAAAAGCCTCAACAGTTGTAACGGTAAATTCTTAGTACACTTATTAACAGTGATGAGAATATGGATAATTTTTAGATATCTCTAAAACTCATTTTTATACTTATTTATAATATCCTAATTTAAAATAATGAACATGAATTACTTATATAAAGAAACAAGTACTTAAAAAAGGCTATAGTTTTCTGCATTCCAGAAAAACTATATCATATAGATTTATCACATTTATCACATGCTCAAAAGTAATGAAGGTTAAACTTTATCAGATAGCATTTTAATTTTCAGTAGAAAAAAAATAAAATAGAAGAACAAAAGCATTTAGGGCTTTTTAAATTTAGAATTCAACTAAACATCTTAATGTTATTTAAAACATAACTTTATGTACTAAATTAAGAAGACAGCACAAAAGCAGAAGGGTAGGTAGAATACATTTTTCTTACTTGAATATGTTCATTTTTAAGTAGAGTTTTTAGTTTCTTCAACTCAGGATCATTTGAATTTTCATTTTGTCCAAAGTGAAAAAATAAGAGCCACCGATGATGAGCTAAACGATCCTTTAAAGTGATTTAAAAAGAAAGCGATAAAGGGGAAGAAACATCAGAGATGAGAAATCCTAAGAGTTCTACTCTTTATTTCCTTGACTTAATTTTAACTATCCTACCCATTACTTCAAAATACGGTCTAAAATTCAGACCCGTCATATTCTTATTTTGTAGTTGATTTGGAATAATGCTATATAAACCAATTATATAGTATTACAGAAAGGAAAGAGCCACTAAATCATAAAATTTTAAGGTGGATGACTGTGCTAAGAAAAAACATGATTTTAACGACACAGAGCTAAAAGGTTGAAAGGTGGAGAAGTTAAGATTTTTTTCAGGTTTAACATAAAGTTCATAGGGATATAGACTTAGCATATTCTGGGATCAATAAGTAGAAGAAATTAATCGATTCTACTACAAACTGAATGTTTCTAAAGTTACTTCGTAATTCTCAGTGAACAACATAAATTGTTCTGTATGGAGGAATCCAGTCCAGATCAGATTCAAAGTTGCTTTGTGATCAGTATCTTGTCTTTTCTGGTGCTCCTCCTGAACTTGCCTTCAGGACTAGTTACACAAAGCTACAGATCTACCCTCAAGCTGCAATCCCAGCAAATCTGGCATCAACTGATAAAGTATATATAAATAAAATCCTTTGAAATGGCTACTTTTCCTCTGAAATGAATAAAACAAATGCTGACTTTTAAATGTTAAGATCTGAAATGTTATCAACATTTGTTACTATTTATTAAAAAAATTACCTGTAGTGTATTTGCCGAAAGGAGTTCAAAATCTGGAAGATTATGCATTATTTCCAAATAAATTTCTTTAGCATCCAATGAATTAAGAAACTAAAATAAGAGAATCATATTGTTATTTTTTTAAATCAACATTTGATTATTTCAGTGTCTTAGTTTTTCAGTATTCAGAGAAAGAACTTTTAAGAAAAAACCCATAGAAGTTACATAATTTTCAAGCTATTTATCCTAAAATGTTTTCCTTTTCAAAAAAGACAATATATCATATTTTGGCAATTATCTAATAGTTATATAACTGGGTTGTTTCTTTAAACATAGTGATGCAAAATAAATTTCATTATTAGGTGTTTTATTACCTGGAATTTTCTGTTAACTATGCTGGGTATTCTATGATAATCCTCAAAACTTTGAGTGACCTCTAGCTCACTGGTGGGAAAAGCTGTATCATATTCAATCTAATTTTAATGCTAACCATGTTTTACAGAATGCCAGTGCTTTACAAATTTTCTAAAAATTGTTAAAACACTAGAATATTTGAAGATCTAGTAAGATGCTTTATGGGCTTCCCCTGTAGCTCAGTGGTAAGGAATCTGCCTGCAAGGTAGGAGACCAGGGTTCGATTCCTGGGTTGGGAAGATCCCCTTGAAAAGAGCAAAGCAACCCACACCAGTACTCTTGCCTGGAGAATTCCATGTAGAGAGGAGCCTGGCAGGCTACCGTCCATAGGGTTGCACAGAATTGGACATGAGTGAAGCAAGTAAGCAACAGCAGTAGCAGCAAGATGCTTCATATCTCAATTAATATTGGCAGAAAATGCAAAAGAACTAAAGAGCCTCTTGATGAAAGTGAAAGAGGAGAGTGAAAAAGTTAGCTTAAAGCTCAACATTCAGAAAACTAAGATCATGGCATCTGGTCCCATCACTTCATGGCAAATAGATGGGGAAACAGCGGCTGACTTTATTTTTGGGGGCTCTGAAATCATTGCAGATGGTGACTGTAGCCATGAAATTAAAAGATGCTTACTCCTTAGAAGTAAAGTTTTGACCAACCTAGACAGCATATTAAAAAGCAGAGACATTACTTTGCCAACAAAGATCCGTCTAGTCAAGGCTATGGTGTTTCCAGTAGTCATGTATAGATGTGAGAGCTGGACTATAAAGAAAGCTGAGTTTGAAGAATTGATGCTTTTGAATTGTAGCGTTGGAGAAGACTCTTGAGAGTCCCCTGGACTGCAAGGAGATCCGACCAATCCATCCTAAAGGAGATCAGTCCTGGGCGTTCACTGGAAGGATTGATGTTGAAGCTGAAACTCCAATACTTTGGCCCTATCATGCCAAGAGCTGACTCATTAGAAAAGACCCCAATGCTGGGAAAGACTGAGGGCAGGGGAGAAGGGGACGACAGAGGATGAGATGGTTGGATGGCATCATTGAGTCAATCGACATGAGTTTGGGTGGACTCCGGGAGTTGGTGATGGACAGGGAGGCCTGGTGTGCTATGGTCCATGGGGTTGCAAAGGGTCGGACATGACTGGCAACAACTGAACTGAATAAAGAAAAACTTACTGGAAAACTAGAATGGACCTTGTTTATTGTTAAGGTTTTTAGAAATAATGCTCCCGAACCAAACCACTGAGGAGTTTTGCAGGGTAAAATGTATATGCGTAAAATATATATTTTAAATTAAATACACTTTAGATCTAGGTCTCTTATTTAAAACACAAACTGAAATAGACATATCTTGACTGTAACATATGTCTATTTCTGTCCATATTTTATCCTCAGCATATTTTTTTCATGGAAACTCTCTATGCCAGTCTAATTCTCATAGAAGCAGCTGCTATTACCAAAAGTGCAGCAATAGTTACACTAAGAAAATGTATATAGGGGTTGATCAAACAGTTTACTGTCTTATCTTTAAACTATTTTCTTGACAATTCAAATATTACCTCAAAGATATAAAACTCTACTAAAAACCTATAGAAAACTTTTATTCAGGTTAATTATGTTCAACATGAGAACACAATCAAATGGATAGAAACAATGCCTAGAAGAATAGAAAACTCAGTTTTTCTGCTTAAAAAAAAAAAATCTATAGCATACTCTCAAAAACCTATGAAATAATTTGTTACCAAAGGGCTTAAAAGGCCCAAACAGACAGCTTCCATGTTTCAGTACTATAAAGCTCATTCACTTTACTCACATTCATCAAAAATTTTATAAATTCACTAGAACTTCATTATAAATCTGTTTTAGAATAAAATTTGTTAGTTTTATTTACAAGGGTATTGTACAGTCTCTAAATTTCACCTCCCAAATGTATTTAGCTACCATAGTGTTTTACATTTTTTAAAAACTTGAATACTTTTAGGAGGGACAACAATTTTAATTCATTACTCTGTATTATCACACCTCTAATATCACTTATTTATGTTTCCTGAGATCATATCTGAGCTTGCTCTTTTATACCAGAAAGTCCTAAGATCTCACTGAAAAATAAGATCGTTGTACTGGAGGCAAGAGCCTCTGTTTAGCGTTGACCAGAGTACAGGTAATCCTCATGAGCTAATGGCACAGTGTAAAATACATCCAGGTTTTCTTGGAAATCTGGCAACATGAATTGAATTTGCAATTGCTACAGCCATCTCGTTCTAAACAGATAATGGAAGAAATGCACAAAGGTGAACAAGATAGTTCATTATAACACTGCTTGTAATCATGAAAAAGTAGAAATTTAAATATCCAGAGAGGACTGGTTAAACTCATTATGTTACATTTAGTCAATGAATTAGTTTCTAGGAACTGTTGATGCACATAGTCACAGGAATTATCGTATATACTACTATTCAGGGACATACACACACACACACACACACACAGTATAAAGCACTTATGCAGGCGCTAAATGGGCTTCCCTTGTGGCTCAGCTGGTAAAGAATCCACCTGCAATGTGGGAGACCCACATTGGATCTTGATCCCTTGGTTGGGAAGATCCCAGGAGAATGGAAAGGCAACCCACTCCAAGATTCTGGCACTATATATTGTACTTATGTGCCCAATACTCTTCCAGGCCCTTGGGATATGTCAGTGAAAAATTCAAACTTAAAATTTATCACAAGAGAAAAATAATGAAAGAATAAATATAGTATATAAGGTGGTAAGTTCAATGGGGTGGATTATGAAAGATTTTAAAGAGTTCCAACTATTTTCCTGATGAATAGGGTATAGGTTATAAGGCATGAGAAAAAGAGGGGTCAAGAATGACTCCAAGGTGTTTGGCCTTAATCATAAAAGATGAAGCTTTCATTAACTGAGATGTGGAAAAAACTAGGTAGAAAAGATGTATGGGGAAATAGCAGGAGTATAGTTACAGACATCTAAGTTTGAAACATCAATTAATATCGCAGGGGAGATACTGAACAGGCTGGAGAATAACCACATCTGTAGTGGAGGGCAGAGGTGTGGGCCAAAGGCAAAACTGGTGAGCTGCCTGCATGAAGTCATATTTCACACGCATATAAGCAGAGATCTGGAAGGGCGTGTACCAAGATTTGATGGTGCTTGCCTATGGGTGATTTAGTTTTAATGAATTTCAAATCTTTCTTTATATATTCATTCATCAAATATGAATTTCTGTAAGGAATACATGTAATCTATATCAATATCAAAAAAAGAAAAACAGAAAACTACAGGTAGTTTGTCTTATATTGGGATCTTTTTTTGGTGGGTTCTCTAGAGACCCATCTGATATCCCAGTATTTGTTTCAGCTCCTTGGCAGCTATCCTGAACATTGGCTTCTTCACTCATAAAATTAGGAAGGTGAACCAGACCAGCAGATCACCAAACTAAGTTTATATCAGAGTCAAACAGGAGGCTTAAAAAAAAGCATACCAGATTCCAGCTAAACTGACCAATCATCTATATTTTAACATTTAACCTAAGAATGTATTCCTTACCTTTGGGATGGTTAAAAGTGCAGTTTAAAAGTAATCCTTATAGTTTAACTTTATAAACTGAAGTATTCAGCAGAATCGCAAATATTAAGTATTTGTTCTAAACAAATTAAGTGTTCCATAATCAGATGATATAAACTGGTTCATTTTTTTTTTGCTCATTGTCTACAAAATGATATATTTGAATACATGTATGTATTTATTTGTATTCATGTATGTATTTATATGTAAAGAAATTAAAGGAATTCATACCAAAATACCGCTTTTCTCTTTGTTATTTAAAGTGGCTCCAGGAGGAAAATAGGCAGTAGTACTTGTTGTAATATCCAAACTTTTACAAAGGTTGTCCTGGGTGGTACAGTCCACCCATCCTACATTAACAAGACCATCCTAAAATGAAAATAAAAAACAACAGTGTAAGTTGAAAAAAAAAGTTACAAAGGATTTATATTTAGCAAAAATACAACTTCACTACCATAAAAATTAAACTTTTTAAAAAGAACACAAAAAATGATGCAGATTTGAATAACATGATTAATAAATTAGATCAAATAGATATAAAAATTACACCTCACAAAGGAAACATTTTAAAGCATACATAGAACACTAACAATCTTTGTAAAACAAACAAAATCTTGGCAAACTCTCGACCCACAAGGACAGTTTTAATAGTGTGAAAGTATCAACACACAGACTGTACTCCCTGACCATAATAAGATGAAAGCTAAGTAAGTAAAATAACAAAACAACAAAAAATTAATGCTTGGAAATGACAAAAACACTACTTCTCTGGTTAAAGAGGAACTCATAATTAAATTATGGAATATTTAAGAGTGAAAGAAAGCACTACATGTTAAAATATATTGAACACAGCCAATCAGTTAGAAAGAAGCTTATGACTATGAATACATTTATCAAAAAACAAGGAAGATAACAAACAACATTTCTTAATCAGCAAAGAAAATACCTGGCATCAGTTTTTAAATGTGTTTCTTAACATGGTGATACAGTTTTGCAAAATAATTGATGCTTACCAACATACCACTTAACCTGAGACGGGTCTGTGAGGTCAAACAATCTGCGGGGGAAAAGAAACTTATGAAGAAATTTCAGCTAGTAAGTGTTAAATCTATACTTTCATTTGCTGCAAACCATGATGTTGATTCTAAGGCAATTAATTGGGCTGTGCTGGTAAATACTGAGACTTTTATTTCCTAGGTAGACACAGAGGTCAACATCTCATTCTTCTCCCTCCTTCTGACCTCTTTTCCCTTCCTTCTCTTCTCCTCCCTTTCCTCCCTCTCCTATTCTCTCCCCTTAGTTTCTCAGGATTTCTAGCTAAAGAAAAAAGAAGGCATTCCCACTCAAGCACCTCTTTAAGATCTTATTCTAAAATAGCTCCTCCTATCCACTGTCTCTTTGAACCAAGGGATCTCATAATTTGGGGTAATAAAATGTAATGGACCTATCTGGTTAACATATACAACTAATTTTTAAAATACAGTACAATCTTAAATAACTTCTTCACTCTTTCTTCACCCTTATGGCAGAAAGCTAGGAGGAGCTGAAGAGCCTCTTGATAAATGTCAAAGAGTGAAAAAGTTGGCTTAAAACTCAACATTCAAAAAACTAAGATCACGGCATCCAGTCCTATCACTTCATGGCAAATAGATGGGGAAACAATGGCAACAGTGAGACTTTTTTTGGGCTGCAAAATCACTGCAGATGGTGACTGCAGCCACGAAATTAAAAGACACTTGCTCCTTGGAAGAAAAGCTATGACCAACCTAAATAGTATATTAAAAAGCAGAGACATTACTTTGCCAACAAAGGTCTGTCTAGTCAAAGGTATGGTTTTCCAGTAGTCATGTATGGATGTGAGAATTAGACTATAAAAAAAGCTGAGTGCTGAAGAATTGATGCTTTTGAACTGCGGTGCTGGAGAAGACTCTTGAGAGTCCTTGGACTGCAAGGAGACCCTACCAGTCAATCCTAAAGGAAACTAGTCCTGGATATTCATTGGAAGGACTGATGCTGAAGCTCTAGTATTTTGGCAACCTGATGTGAAGAACTGATTCATTAGAAAAGACTCTGATGCTGGGGAAGATTGAAGGCAGGAGGAGAAGGGGACGACAGAGGATGAGATGGTTGGATGGCATCACCGACTCGACTGAACAGGAGTTTGAGCAAGCTCTGGGAGTTGGTGACGGACAGGAAAGCCTGGCATGCTGCAGTCCATGGGGTTGCAAAGAGTTGGACACAACTGAACTGAACTGTTTTTATGAAAGTTCTATAAATATGAATGCTACGATACAATGAGATAGATTTAGAAGGGATATACAGCATCACAGAACTTACAGAGATAGGCAAAAATCAACCTACCTGTTATAGGAGTAAGATAATGTGACAAAGTTTTCAAAGTTTTCTTTATGTGTGGAAAGGACAGAAACATGTGCATTAGGCCAAGATGAGATAAAACCCCTCAATGACAGACTAAGGGTGATTAGGTGATTTTTGCTGTAAGGCAATACCTTCCTAAGATGGGATGAGTTTAGCTGCAAAGCAATAGCTTTTCAACACAGATGGCATAAAGGCTGAGATGAAGTATAGGGAAAAGACCCTTGTTGGGGCTAAACAGAGAGGAGTGTATTAATTGGGATATTTTCTAACACTAGGATCAATTTTTAACCAGTCTTATTGCTTAAATATAGTTTACAGTTTGTGTAGGGTATTGAACTTTCAATTTAATTTACTAAGGTAAAAGGTCCTAGAGAATTGGGAATTTATTATCTTGAAATGCATACTTTAATGAGGCAAACATGTACATTTTCGAAATGAGTTAAGTACGAGAGAAAGTTCATAACTGTAAAAAATCATTTTGGGAGAGTTGTGTCTATCAACAATTATTTTTGCAAAGTGCCCAAAACATTAGTAGTTTACAGTATAATTTCCCATGAGTACAATTAAGCTGAAAAATCTGCCCCAATAACTAACAACTGTAGAAGAGAGATTGAGATGGTAGAGAAGGAGGACATAAGAGTTCACCACCCCTGGCAAACATCAAAAAAAAAAAAAAAAAAAGTACGTGGAACAATTCTCATGGAAAACTAACTGGAAAACGGCAGAACAACTCTTATACAATCAAGGCTGCAAAAAAGATGTCCGCACAACCAGGTAGGATGAAAAAGGCAGAGGGTTGGGACACCTGCCTGAAAGGGATGTGAAAGGAAAAGAAGGTTGCCACAAGTAGACCCTCACCGTGGGGAGCAAGTGGGCTGAGCCACACACTGGGCGACACTGTCCTGGGGGTCCTGCAAGGAGCAGGCAAGCACCCTTGGCTGCGGGGACAGACAGAAGGCCTAGAGAAGCCGAGACTGTTCATGAGGCCAACACACGCGCTGGTTACCAACAGCTGGGGGAGAGCTCTGTAGGGCAGTTGCCACCTCACCACACTCTCCAACATGAGTAGCTTGAGTATCTGGCCCTTCTCACTCCACACCACAGCCTGATATTAGATCTGTGCCAAGAAGGTCCTGGGAAGACTCAGTCTAGCTAGGCAGAGACAGACTGGGGTCCTGGGATGTGATCTGGATGCAGCGGAGGTGGTCATGTCAGCACTCGCTTGGCAGTGCTACAGGGGCACTCTGCAGTTTGCCTCCCAGTGGAGCCAGAGCTGGCTTCACCCATCCCACACAGCAGCTTAGCATTGGGGTTGGGGGAGACAGGTCCTGGGAGAAGACTGTCACTGAATCAGCCCTGCTCTCTGGGTGGTGGCATAGCCATCTCAACTCCTAGAGCCACAATGCCCCGACCCCCAGCCTGGCTAATGCTCTATCCCCACCCACTCCAAACCACAGCCTTGCACTAGATCTGGTATGAACACAACAGAAGAAAGGATGAGACCTTGGGCTGCATCTGAGTAGAGCCTCAGACACCTGCACAGGTGGTATACTGGTCCTCTGTGGGCACACAGGCCTCACCTGCTTCAGCAATCGCCTCCTTAAGGCGCAGGGCACCATTCAAGGAGAATGCAGCCCGATTAACCCCGACCCTCAGGGCATCTACTCTGACAACTGGGGAGCAGACCTTATCCCTGACAGGGTGGCAGCAGCCACGGAGCAAAGAGGAAAGTCCCACCTCACACTCTGCATAGGCTTTAGACTCTGCAAACCAACCACCCCCCCAGTAAGGTGATAACCACCAGTGGCAAAATATAAGGACCCAAAGAAAGATGTGGCTGGTGTCCACATCAAAACTCACTCTCGCACCAGACACTGTATATATGATCTACACAGGGATGCTCCCATATAAAAACACCATTCTAAGACCATAATAGATAATCGTTTTTCCTAAATTCAGAGAGAAAGTAAAATGAAAAGGCAGAGGAAATATTTCCAATTGAGAGAGCAAGAAAAATCCACTGAAACAAGTAATGAAATAGTGCTCACTAGTCTGCTTGACCCCAAGCTCAAAAAAGTGGTAATAAAAATGCTAAATGAATTAAGAAAGATCATCAATATAAATGCAAATCACTGTAACAAGAACTAGAAACTATAAAGATGAACCAATCAAAAACAGATAATTCAATTTCTAAGACAAAAAGCAATCTAGAAGCATGAACAGCTAATTAAATCACACAGAAGAATGAATGAATAATCTAGAAGACAGAATAATAGAAATCACCCAATTAGAAGAAAAGAAAGACAAATGAAAAAAAAATTAAGAAACATACAAGATGTACAGGATAATGTAAAATATGCCAACCTATGTATAACAGGGGTTCCCGAAGAAAGAAAGACATCAAAAATTTATTTGAGGAAACTATGGCTGAAAACTTCCCAAACTTAAAGAAAAACAGATAACAACCAGGTACAAGAAGCACAGAGGTTCCCAAAGAAGATGACCCAAACAGACCCACAAAAAAACTCAAGAAAAGGGAACAGTCCCAAATTCATTAGACAAAGACACTAAAAAGGAGAAAATTACAGGCCACTATCTTTGCTGAGGAAAATTCTGAAAGAGATGGGAATACCAGATCACCTGACCTGCTTCTTGAGAAACCTGTATGCAGGTCAGGAAGCAACAGTTAGAACTGGACATGGAACAACAGACTGGTTCCAAATAGGAAAAGGAGTACGTCAAGGCTGTATATTGTCACCCTGCTTATTTAACTTATATGCAGAGTACATACATCATGAGAAATGCTGGGCTGGATGAAGCACAAGCTGGAAACAAGATTGCTGGGAGAAATATTAATAACCTCAGATATGCAGATGACACCACCCTTATGGCAGAAAGTGAAGAGGAACTAAAGAGCCTCTTGATGAAAGTGAAAGAAGAGAGTGAAAAAGTTGGCTTAAAGCTCAACATATGGAAAACTAAGATCATGGCATCTGGTCCCATCACTTCATGGCAAATAGATGGGGAAGATGGGGAAACAGTGGACACAGTGGCTGACTTTATTTTTCTGGGCTCCAAAATCACTGCAGATGGCGACTGCAGCCATGAAATTAAAAGACGCTTACCCCTTGGAAGGAAAGTTATGACCAGCCTAGACAACATATTAAAAAGCAGAAACATTTCTTTGCTAACAAAGGTTCATCTAGTCAAGACTATGGTTTTTCCAATGGTCATGTATGGATGTGAGAGTTGGACTGTAAAGAAAGCTGAGCACTGAAGAATTGATGCTTTTGAACTATGGTGCTGGAGAAGACTCTTGAGAGTCCCTTGGGCTCCAAGGACATCCAACCAGTTCATCCTAAAGGAGATCAGTCCTGGATGTTCATTGGAAGGACTGATGCTGAAGCTGAGACTTCAGTACTTTGGCCACCTGATGCGAAGAGCTGACTGTTTTGAAAAGACCCTGATGCTGGGAAAGATTGAGGGTTGGAGGAGAAGGGGACGACAGAGGATGAGATGGCTGGATGGCATCACTGACTCAATGGACATGAGTTTGGGTGAACTCTGGGAGTTGATGATGGACAGAGAGGCCTGGTGTGATGCAGTTCATGGGGTCACAGAGCCGGACACGACTGAGCAAATGAACTGATCTTTGCTGAATATAGGTGCAAAAATCTTTAACAAAAGATTAGCAAACTGAATCCAACAACACTGAAAAAGGATCATGTACCATTATTAAGTTGGATTCATTCCAGAGTCACAAGAATGTTTCCACATATGCAAATCAATCAATGTGATATTAACAAAAAAGACAAAAACCAAATGATCACATGATTATCTCAACAGATGCAGAAAAATCATTTCACCAAATTCAACAGCCATTCATGATAAAAACGTTCATAAAAGTGGGTGTTCAGGGAGCATATTACAACATAATAAAGGCCATTTACAACAAAGCCACAGGCAAAAACATAATACTCAACAGTGAAAAACTGAAAGCCTTCCCTCTGAATTCAGGAACAAGATGAGGATGCCCACTCTCATCACTTGTATTCAAGTATTGGAGGTCCTAGCCACAGCAATCAGACAAGGAATTGTTCAGAGCAATCCTAAAGAAAATAAAGCAGGAGGCATCATTCTGCCAAACCTCAGACAATGCTACAAAGCTACAGTAATCAAAAGAGTGTGGTATTGGCACGAAAATAGATATATGGATCAATGGGACAGAATAGAGAGCCCAGAAATAAACTCACATCTATGGTCAATTAACTTTCAACAAAGGAGGCAAGAATATACAATGGGGAAAAAATTATGTCTTCAACAAGTGGTGTTGTAAATTCTGGAGAGCCACACGTAAATCAATGAAGCTGGAACACACCCTGTCACCATACACGGAAATAAACTCAAAATAGCTTCAAGACTTAAATAGAAGGTATAATACCATAAAACTCCTAGAAGAAATCACAGGCAAAACATTCTCTGACATAAATCACACCAATGATTTCTTAGGTCCATCTCCCAAGACAATAAGAATAAAAACAAAAGTAAACAAATGGGACCTAATCAAACTTAAAAGCTTTTGCACAGCAAAAGAAACCACAAACAAAACAAAAAGACAGCCTACAGAACGGGAGAAAATATCCGCAAACACCGCAGCCAACCAGAGCTTAATTTCCAAAATATACAAGTGGTTCATAAAACCCAACAGCAAAAAGTCAACCCAATCAAGAAACGCCCAGAAGACATAAAATAGACATTTCTTCAAAGAAATACCTATGACCAATAGACACATGAAAAGATGCTCAATATTGTTAATTATTAGAGAAATGTAAATAATAACTGCAGTGAGGTACCACTTTCAGTCAGAATGACCATCATTAAAAAGTCTACAAATAACAAATGCTGGAAAGGGCGTCGATTAAAGGGAACCCTCTGACATTACTGGTGGAATGTCAGTTGGTACTGCCATGATAGAGAACATTATAGAGCTTCCTCAAAAACTAAAACTAGTATTACCATACGATCCAGTAATCCCATCCCTAGGCATATACCCAGACAAAACTCCAATCCAAAAAGACACATGCAGCCCTATGTTCACAGCAGCACTATTCACAATAGCCAAGATACGGAATCAACCTGAATGTCCATTAGCAGAAGAATGTATAAAGATGTGGCACGTATACACAACGGAATACTATTCAGCCATAAAAAAGAACGAGATACTGCCATGTGCAGTAACATGGATGCAATTAGAGATTATCATACTAAGTGAAGTCAGTCAGAAGAAAGAGGAAGACAGCATATGACATGGCTTATATGTGAAATCTAAGATATGATGCAAACGAACCTATGAAACAGGGTCATGGATATAGAGAACATACTGGTGGGTGCCAAGGAGGAGAGGGTTTGGGAAGAGGGCCAGAGTAGGAGGTTGGGGTTACACAGAATGAGTAAACGACAAGGTGCTGCTGTACAGCGCAGAGAACTAGATTCAATATCCTAAGATAAATTGTAATGGAAAGGAATAGAGAAAAAGAACGCACACACATGTGTAACTCAATCACTTAATTACGGCAGTGGCCATCACAACATTGCAAAACAACTATACTTCAATTAAAAAAAAAAAAAAGCTTTAAAGGCCTAAATATAAGACATGACATTGTAAAACGTCTAAAAGAAAACACAGGCCAAACATTCTCAGACATAAATCGTAGCAATATTTTCTTAGGTCAGTCTCCCAGGGCGAACACAATAAAAAGCAGAATAAAAAGCAACTGGGACCTAACCAAACTTACAAGCTTGGTTTTGTAAGTATGCACAGCAAAGAAGTCATCAATAAAATGGAAAGCCAATTTAAGAAACAAGAGAAAATATTTGCAAATGATGTGATCGAAAGGGGTTAATAACTAAAATAATAAATAGCTCACATGAAAGAAATAACGAAAGAACAAATGACCCAATCAAAGAATGGGCAGGGACTTTCCTGACAATCTAGTGGTTAAGGATCCACACTTACAATGCAAGGGTCATGGGTTCGATCCCTGGTTGGGGAACTAAGATCCCACATGCTGAGTCGTGCAGCCAAAAAAAAAGAAAAAAGGCATAAGACCTAAACAGACATTTCTCCAAAGAAGACATATATACAGATAGCCAACAAGCACATGAAAAGAGGCTCAACATGGCTACTTATTATAGAGATGCAAATCAAAACCAGTGAGGTATCATCTGACACCAGTAAGTATGGCTATTATCAAAAAGTCTACTAATAAATGCTGGAAAGAGTGTGGAGAAAAGGAAAAAAGGAACCCCACCAAACTGTTGGTGGGAATATAAACTGGTACAGCCACAATGGAAAATAGCATGGCAGTTCAGCAAAAAAAACTAAAAACAGATCTACTGTATGGTCCAGCAATTCCATTCTTGGGTATATATCCAGAAAAGACAAAAACTATTAATTTGAAAAGATATATGCATCTGTACGTTCAAGCAGAACTATTTACAATAGCCAAGACATGGAAACAACCCAAGCGTCCATCAATAAACAACTAGTTTAAGAAGATGTGGTATGGATACAAGAAGTACTCGGCCACAAAAAGGATAAAATGGTGCCATTTGCAGAAACATGAATGGACAGAGAATATTATACTTTGTGAAATCAGACAAATATATATTTATATGTGAAATCTAAAAAATAATACAAATCAATATATATACAAAACAAAACCAAACTTAGACATAGAAAACAAACTAATGGTCACCAGAAGGGAGGGAGAGACGAGGGAAGGGACAAATTAGGAATGTGGGATGTGGGATTAACAGATATAAACTACTATACATAAAATTGAGAAGAAGGATCTACTGTATAGTACAGGGAATTTTACCCATATCTTGTAATAACCTATAATGGAAGGTATCCCACAAAAAACCAAACTGAATGCTGTACACCTGAAATCAATACAATACTGTAAATATATACTTCAACTTAAAAAAGCAATTAATAATTTTATAGCCTTATGTGTAAAATAATAAAAAATATTCATTAAATAAAAATTACAACATTAAATTAGAAAGTATAAATTGTACTTTAAAAATAGAAAATAATCAATTATTGTAGCATACTTAAGATTTTCACCTAGTCTAAGAGTACATTATTCCAGTTATAAGACCAGTAACTTCTGAGGACCTAATATACAGGATATAGTGATTATATCTAATAACACTGTATTAAATCCTTGAAATTTGTTCAAAGAGCTTATCTTAAATGTTCTCATGACAAGAAAGAAGTGGTAATTATGTGACAGGATAGAGATGTTAGCTAATATTATGGTGGTCATCATTTTCTAACATATAAGTGTTTCAGATCAACAAATTATACTCCTTAAAGTTACAAAATATTCTATGTCAATTGTATCTCAATAAAGCTACGGAAAGAAAGAGATTGTCACCTAAATATCAAATGTCATGGTCTCTTCATCATAACAAAGTAACAAATAATATTACCGCTTCCTTCGGAACAAAAAGTGATCAGCCAGCCAATACCAGCAGCAAATGCAGTTTGTATGGAGTTAACAAAATTTCCTTAAGAGAAAATAAAGAAAATTTCTGATCACTTACTACTCCACAATAGAAACCATTTTGTAAATGGGTTTTCCCATCTAATCTCACCCACTTCCAATCTACTCTTGAGTGGTTTTCAGGATTCCTAAAAATCCTCTTAAGCATGTCAAATTCCTACCCTGACTTTTTTTTTCAATCATATAAAACCTAAATTCATTATTAAGAAAGAAACTCAAATTGGCAAGTTAGGCCCCTTGTGATCTGAGCTTTGTCTACCCATTCAGTTGGTCATTCCTTCCCCAAACCACTCTACTCATTACCCATCTTCTGTTAGAGTCAAGAAATATTGCCAGCTTCCCAAATATAGTGACCTTTTAAGGATTCCTCTTCACTTTCAAAACAGATCGGATCTGATTTCATTCAGGAAGAATTTCCTAACCCTTCCTCCTTTCCCCACCTGAATTCTTTCGTACCCTTCATGCTTCCCTAAGCTTACCTCTACCGTAACAGTCACTACCCTGTATTTTAATGGCTTAATGATGGGGTCCCGGGGCAGATTATACGGTTTATGGCCGCAGCCCTAGTATTTAACAGCTCTGGAGACGTAACCGGATTCACTGAATGATGTGAGCGTGCCTTCAGAACTAAATACTATCATTTCAGGGTGGCATAATTACATAACTCCCCTAAAGACACTTGAATTAAATGCCTGAGATTAGAAGAGTTCTTAAACTTCAAAATTAAATTGAATAGGCATAAATTTACATCTGATATAGTATACTTATGGAAGCAATAAAACCCTTGTTTTACTAAATATTCAGTTGCACTTTCAAAGCTGCCTTTTCACCTCGCCCCATCTCATGTCCATATCCTACATCAAAATTGTTTTCGTTTCCGTATACATTAATTTATTAAAGGCCTACTATTTAGCAGAGCTCAGAAAAAATGACATAATTCCTTTCTAAGAAGTATGGAAAAAATAATATGACCAGAACATTAATATTACTACTGAAAAATCTAAAATATCAAATCAAAGTATCCTTAAAAATTAAGCAAATTTTGAAGACAAAATTACCTGTCCATAATTGTGTCACTGTGCTTCTAACATGCTGCATGGCGAAAGTCATTAAACTTTCCTTTGATCTGTCACCGTGGTATTTCACCGCAGCCTATATTTATTTATAAAGAGAAACAGCTTTTACTTTTTAACAATCAAACAAATACCTTGATTCTCCATTATTCTGAGTAAGTAAGATAAGTCTTTCAATGGTAAAGTGTTTTTCTAAATGACATCTAAGAATCTTGATGGCACAGATTCCCTATCAGACATTTGAATAATATTATTTATAATTGTTTTAGTTTCTGTTTTATCACTTAACACTGGGGAAAGAAAGGGACATTAGAACTTTATATTCAACGAGAGAAAATACCTGTAAAATACTTTGTAAATTATAAAGTGCAACACGCATATTGGTTATCATTATATTCCTTAAGATGGAAACTGAAATTGGCAAACACTCCATTTTGTTAAAGTAATGTCATCTAAAGGTATTTACAGTATAATCAAAAATGTTTATTATGACTAGAGCATAGTTAGATAGCACCTAAAACAAGAAAACCCAAAAGATTCTGCAAATTCATATACTGTGTTTTCTCTAGTATTCCTCGTTTTAATGTTCCATCAAATAAGAAAAAAAAACCCAGCCAATTTTATATCTTACCATTCCAGACCTAAAAATGAAGAGGCTGGGATAACTGTTGACTCCTTTCATTCGGCAAAGCATTCTATCGTCGCCACAGTTAACTGCTCCAATTCGAAGCAATCCGTCTACTTCTTTTGCAAAGTCTCTCCACTATGAGGAAAAAAAAGTAGTTCTCTCATAAAAATAATTTACGTTTCCTTAAACATTCTTCAAACTTACTCCCTTAAAGGAGAATATATTCATGAAATAAAACCATAAACGTGTGAAAAAATATGATAGCTATTTCTGATAGTTAAATCCTAACATATTTTTAAAACACTCAAATAATAGACACACTGTAAACAGTAAAACTTTATTAATCTGGATGTAAAAAATACTCACTGTGGGAGCTAAATCATGGCAGTGTGAACATCCTGGGGAGTAAAAGTTCACAAACCATAGTTCTCCAGAATTAACAGCAGCATCTAAAAATACATAAACCAAACAACTTATAATTATTTACTAAAGGTTTGTACATGTTTTAGTTCAAAATTTTCCTTGAGATCAAAATGAAAACATAGCCGTACATCTTTCATACTGCCTTTATCATTTTCTGTACTTTTTTTTCTATAAGGAGAAAACATACTATTTCAACTGTCAGGCAATATCTTTAAACAAAAACCAACAAAAAAACGTCTTCCAAGCTCTACTTCTATAAGATGTAGCCTTGAACTGCGTGATCTATGTCACCAAGAAGGTGTAAAAATAAAGGACGTGACATAGGAAGCAACAGTCATCTCTCTCATGAGAGGTTGTGTGGATGACAGAAATGGAGAAATGACCAGAGAGACTGGGGTAAGGCTCTTCTGCAGCACTGGTTAAGCATATAGTCAAATTCTGACAGCTACTCCAGATTACAAAAGAATGCAGAAAGGGACATACATGACAGTAAGGACTGTGGAGATTAAATCTAACCTTTGTTCTTAATAGGGGCTTCCCGTGTGACTCAGCTGATAAAGAATCTGCCTGCATTGTGGGAGACCTGGGTTCCATCCCTGGGTTGGGAAGATCCCCTGGAGAAGGGAAAGGCTACCCACTCCAGTATTCTGGCCTGGAGAATTCCACGGACTGTATAGTCCACGGGGTTGCAAAGAGTCAGACATGACTCAAGGACTCTCACTTTCACTTTTTGCTCTTAGTAAAAAAGTTTGCTCTTTTTCCTTGGCAAACTGTGTTATCTGAAGTATTAGATCAAGGTTTTTAACAATTCAAAACATATTTGCTAAAATAACAGACCCAAAAACTACATAATACCTACTCAACAATTAGATTACATGTTATAATCTAACCTATACTGGACTGGATACAAACAAAATCCATTTAAAAATTTTATGATTGTAAGGATGTGCTCTAACAATCAAGACAAAAAGTTTAAGACAATTTGCTTTTGGCTAAAGAGTTTCCATATAATTCCACACTAAAATCAGCAATTCTAAAAGAAAATTTCCAAAAGTCATAATAAATTATACTAAGACATCAAAACATACACAAAATACATACAACGGATTCAGTTTAATTAGGAATGTGTGCAGTAATGTTCACCTACATTTCAATGCCGAGACACATGAATCTGTGGGAAAAATTACAGGCAAAGTGTACATTCGGACTTTATTGGCTGTTCTTTGGCAAAGTTTAGAAAGTCTGATGAATAGACCACTCTGTCTAGGTTGTCAAAATAATTGCCATGCTGCCTTGGACCACCAACTGGTAGGAACTAAGGTAAAATCTTACATGTTCTCCGCCCTACTCTTCTGGGATCTCTACAATGCAAGTGTTAGTTGGATGATGATGCCCCAGAGGTTTCTTTAATTGTTCTCATTTCTATTCTGTTTTCATTTTTCTGTTCAGTTTCAGTGATTTCCACTGTCTTCCTCTGTATCATATAATCTACTTGCTGACTTCTTCTACTGTATTTTTTACTTAAGTTACTGCATTCCTCACCTCTGTTTAGTTGCTCCTTATGCTTTCTCTTTATTCAAAAACTTCTAACTTCTCACTCTGTTCATTCAGTCTTCTCCTAAGTTCCTTGAACACCTTTAAAGTGATGAAAGGGAAAACCTACAGCTAAGAAAAGTCTACCCAGCAAGACTGTCTCTAAGATCTGAAGGACAGACTGAAAGTTTCACAGAGAAGCAGAAGCTAAGAGCTCATCACCATGAAACCATATTTACAAGAAAAGTTACAGGGACTTCTTTTTTAAATTTTTTATTATTTTAACTTTTCTTTTATCAGAGGATAACTGCTTTACAATATGGTGTTGGCCTCTGCCATATACTAACACGAGTCAGCCACAGGGGACTTATCTAAGGGAAAAAAGAAAAGGCCACAACTACAAACATGAAAATTATGGAATGAAAAAAATCTCACTGTTAAAGCCAAATATACAATAAAAGTAGTATATCTGTCATGTATAAGGCTAGTAGGAAGGTTAAAAGACAAAAGAGAAAAACCATCTATATCCACAATAAATAAGAAACATACAAAAATATTTAAAATATGATGTCAAAATCTGTGAATGTGGTGGTGGGGGAAGTAAAATGCAGGGTTGTTACAATGAGTTTGAGCCTATGACATCAGCAGCTTAAAATAATTATACACACATATACAGACTGCTATGTAGTGTGAGGAGTATCCTCAATAACTATATACAGTTTCTGTGTATGGTGACATATTGTAATTAGACTTACTGTATCGATCATTTTGAAATGCATACAAATGCCAAATCTCTGCTGTGTAACAGGAGCTAATATAGTGTTGTACGTCATTTCACTTCAAAAACAACCTCACAGAAAAACAGATCAGATTTGTGGTTAGCAGAGGCAGAGGAGGGGGAAAGGGGTAATTGGATGAAGGTGGTCAAAAGGAATAAACTTTTAGTTACAAGACAAATAACTACTAGGGATGTAACATACAACATTATAATCAACAATACTGCATATTATATATAAAAGTTGTTAAAAGAAAATCCTGAGAGTTCTCATTACAAGAAAATTTTTTTCTATTTAATTTTGCCTCTATATGAGAATGAAAATTGTTTTCCACCTTGGTACTTTGTTTTCATAGAATACTTCTAATTTGCCCAGTTTCCTCTATTGTTGACAATATTTGTAAAACTCGATTATCAAAGTTCAATGAAATGTTTTTGTACAACTCAGTGACCCAGAAAAGAACAAGTTTATTCCAAAATGCGATTTTCAATTTCTAAACTATACAGCTAGTTTGCTAATACAATTGTTTGTTTATACAATTACAGCTAGCAGCTTCTGTTAGTTCCAGGAAAATGTTGTAAAAAAAAAGCTGAAGTGCTTTGAGTTCCTCTTTCATTTCTTGAGTTTGTCTTCAAAAGAATGCATGTATTATGTGGGTACTACTCCAAATGACTAGTGTTAAGTGCAGGATGTTTTGTTTTTGCAGATACTATCTAGAACTTGTTTTTACTAACGATGTAATGCTGCTCTGTGACTTATAAAAAGATAATACAAATCGTGTTTAATGGGAAGGATAAGAACTTCAAAGTGAAGTGTATTAATCACATTTTCTCTTCTGTATCATAGTTGAATTCTACTCCTGATGAAGTGAACTATGTAATCCGAAGAACTGATGCTTTTTTATGGATGTGAGAGTTAACAGTGAGAAAGGCTGAGCACCGAAGAATTGATGCTTTTGAACTGTGGTGTTGGAGAAGACTCTTGAGAGTCCCTTGGACTGCAAGGAGATCCATCAAGTCCATCCTAAAGGAAATCAGTCCTGAATATTCATTGAAAAGACTGAAGCTGAATCTCTAATACTTTGGCCACCTGATATGAAGAACTGACTCATTTGAAAAGACCCTGATGCTGGGAAAGATGAAAGGCGGGAGAAGGGGACAATAGAGCATGAGATGGCTGGATGGCATCACCCACTCAACGGACATGGGTTTGGGTGGACTCCGGGAGCCGGTGGGACAGGGAGGCCTGGCATGCTGTGGTTCATGGGGTCGCAGAGTCGGACACGACTGAGCGACTGAATTGAACTGAAGGTTGTTAGTGACTCTAATCAAAAGAAAACATAATTTCTCTCTAGAGCAAGAGAACATACATAACCTTAAAAATAACTTCATAATTACACAAAAGACAAATTAAGTAACCCAAACCAACAGAAACTACTGGTAATACGAAGAGACCCACACCAAGTAGGCTGATGTGATATTTACATAAGCACAAACTGTTAAGGACTATCCATCCTTATCCTCCTCCCTTGGCTTCTTCAACTGAAACTCTGGGATCACCTTGTCTTAGTCTAGTCACACAGAGGGATACTGGCCAGTCTGCACTGAACCTATCAATGTCATTTAATTATTTCTGAATAACTGTCTCTAAGATTTTATGACTGTAATCTATTTTTAACTATTATTTGGAGTTCTACATGAACTATCAGCAGTTCTTAATTTAACATTTTCTCTGTAATAACTAATCTGAAAAAGTCTGAACCCATGTGCAATACAGCCATCAGCAAAGCCTTTCATTCTGGGTAGATTCATGGATTAATCAGCTTGCAGGTTTTGTTCAGTTCCTCTATCTCCAATTCCAAAGTTTTCTGTCCCTTAGGACCAGAAAATACTTACTGGTAGACTAGCAGATGAGATAATGACATAAAAAGCAATAGGTTCATATAACTACCTGCCAGTAAGTTATGATTCTGCTAGCTTGTGACATGAGTATCAATTCTGTCTACCAATAATACAAACAAATAAAATTTTCTTCCATTTCTTTTATAGAGAAGATATTAATTAATATTCCTTAGAACTTATTCCGGAGAAGGCAATGGCACTCGACTCCGGTACTCTTGCCTGGGAAATCCCATGGACGGGGGAGCCTGGTGGGCTGCAGTCCATGGGGTCGCTAAGAGTCATGACTGAGCGACTTCACTTTCTTTCATGTGTTGGAGAAGGAAATGGCAACCCACTCCAGTGTTCTTGCCTGGAGACTCCCAGGGACGGGGGAGCCCGGTGGGCTGCCATCTATAGGGTCACAAAGAGTCGGACACGACTGAAGCGACTTAGCAGCAGCAGCAGAACTTATTCAAGTGTTCACTACAAGACTTTAAACAAAATAATGTACTGAAGAGCTACCTTGTAGACCTGAACGCACTATGTTGTAGAAAATATGAATAGGATGCAACTCTTGCTTAGAAGGAACTGTTCAAAACTGACTGGTTTTAACACATTGTTTATTAAAATGAGAAATTATATACATTTTGCACCTAGTAAGTTATTTTAGTTAATTAAATGAAAGTGTAACAAAGCAAAATAAAATTTGAAATATGATTTAAGGTAAAATATAGTTTTGAAGTAGAATATTTTATTAAATGTACTAGTTTGAAAGTATAAGAATACTGAACGTTTTTTAAAGTACACTGCAAAGTTCAGAAGTATATTTTTATATCCATTTTCACACAAATCACAGATCAAAGTAAATCTACTTGTAAAAATGACCACATACTTATTTAAAACCCTGAAACACAAAAGGATTTCTGCAAGTTTGCAGGAAGCTCACATGGCATACGAACTTATCCTGAACTGATATGGGGGGCTATGTCTAATTTTTACTTCTTTCATTTAGTATACATACTGATGCATTTCACAACATAAATATTAAAAAAAAATAGTATACTGACCCACATTCTGTTAAGAACTTTGTTTTTATCAGTGCTGATATTTTTATTTTGTTCTCACCCAGTTTTTATCCTCTATGCATATATATGTACACCTCTTGTATGATTTGTATTATACTGCATATACATTTTTGTATTAGGCTTTTTTTAATATAACGTACTCTTATATACATTTTTTAATAATGTGAAAAAGTATAGAAAAATAGAATAGATATTATCTCAAATGTGTCTATTATACACAAACACACAAGTACAGAATGTTGAGGATGTTGCTAGCTAGCACTTCTATGGTTTTCTCAACTGCCAAATAAGAGGAATAATAGTAGCTAATACACAGGAATGTTAGAAAAGTTCATTAACATAATAGAAAGAAAGTTGATATGCTAAAGCCTATAACAAAAGAAACTATGTTAAAATTTTGATGATGGTTATAAAATATTTAAAATACAATATATACCATTTACCTTGCTAAAATTAGAAAAATTTCTAAATTCTAAATACATTTGTCTTTGAGGGAATTTTAGTAGAGACTAGTCTTAACTAGTTTTGGAAAATCATAAATGCACAAACTTACCAAATTCCCTTCTATCCAATGTTATGATTTCAGGATCATCATCATAAATACCTAATTTTAGAAGTTAATAAAATTATAAAATTAAAACTTCATCATAAAAATAAGCACATTAAAAATGTCATTTTCTTTCAATCATCAAAAATCAGATTATTCTAAAATCACTAAGAATCTATTTTTCTAAGAGTAAAGCAAAGAATAAGCAGTAACAGTGGTGATACATTTAAAGAGTGATCAAAAGACATTTCCAGCTATGTAGTGTGGTATGTGTGTTGAGGGTGTGGCTCCTAAGTCACACAATTTCATCTCCACAGAAAAATTTTATTATTTTCTTTGAAAAAGCTTTTACTTGAAAATAACTATAAAGACTTTAAGTTGTAAAAATAGTTCAGACTCCCATTTACCCATCTTCCCCTAATGGTGACATACTATGTAATTTTAGTACAATATCCAAAGCAGGAAATTGGCAACAGTACATTACAGACCTCATTCACTTTCAGACTGCATGTTTTTCTTTTTAATGTGCTATCATTTAAAAATATTTTATATCACTAAATGTCTTATATAATTAGAGTATTTGCAGAGGTAGAGGCAAACTTAAATATAAAATTTATTTATTATAACACCAATGTAGGAAAGTTTCTCATTACTATATAAAATATCAATAAATATTAAGTGATGGATATATTTGATTTCGTGAGACATATGATTTCTTCCACAACTATGCCACTCTGCCCTGAAGTGTGAAAAATAATATGTACATAGATGAGCAAAACTGTATTCCAATAAAACTTTACAAAAGCAGGTGGCAGGCCAGACTTAGCCTGTGAAATACTGACTACCAACATTTGTTATAGACTATCAAACGATAATGAATATACCTGAAAATACTACATTGAAAAGTCAGTCTCGAGAAATAAATACTCCAGAGGCAAACTGAAAATATTTCATTGAGTCTAAGATAAAAGCATACTTCAGTTCTCAGCCTGCATTTGAGGCTAATAAATGACCACTGGGTATCAGAACACTCCCTCTTCGCCTGACACCTGTGTTTACTTTCCCCTCCCTCCATCTCCCTTGTTTACTCTCTCTGCTCATTCCTGGCACACCTCAAACCATTATTCATTACTCATTAAGGATGGTATTTCTACTGAAGTGACCACTATTAAAGGAAACTTCAATCTTTCCTGGAACATACGATGCTCTAAAAATGCTAGAAGGCTTCAATGTTTAACTTCTAATAGAAATATTTAAAAAAATTAAATACAGTCTTTTTAAGTATTTAACATGATTATGACCAAAACACCTTCATCTACATACTACTTGACTTTCCTCTTGAATTCCACTCCCATGTTGCATTAAAAAGAGGGTCCTGGGGATGCACATTAATTACATAAATAAGCTAATAGGTGACACAAAATTGATTTTCTAAATTTACCTGAATAAACAATAACTTCATAAGGAATATCTATCATCTTACCAAAGTCATAACGGTAGTAATTCCAGCTTTCATACTGGCCTCCTTGATTATCTGCAAGTCCCTTTTCTCCGTATTTGTCATATTTTTTCCGCAGATCTTCATCTTTGAGTACTTCATATGCTCTATTTATTTTCAAAAAATCACTATGTGCATTTGGGTTATTCTATTAAAAATATTAGATATAATTGTTTTAGGTACACAATCAACTAATTTAATCCTGAGAATTCTTTGAGAGTTCTAAGATAAGGTTGAATAGTACAGTATGAAAGATAAGGAGGAGTACTAATAATATGAATTGGGCATCACACATTGAAATAGAAAAGTAAAAAAGTATTTTTAAAAAACAACAATCTTAAAAAATAAGAAAAGTAACAGAGAAATGAGAACTAATGCCTCAAGAGGCTGACAGAGGTGGTCATAAAATATGACTTCTAATAGATGCAACAGAAAAACCAGACTAATGAATCCCTGGAAACAATATTTTAAATATTATGTGTGACCTCAAACAATCACAAAGAAAATTTTAGGTTACCTATTTGAGGCAAAACCTAAAAAAAAGTATGTAACCCAATCTATCATATAATGACATAAGAACTAATCCAAGAGTAATAACTCAAAACTGGATTGACACGTTTCATCTGTCAGTGTTTCACGGAACTGCTTTTTGAAGAATGCTTTCATTTAAATTAGCAAGTCTCAACCATTTTGCCACCAGGGACCCTCTCCAGGAAGACAATTTTTCCATGGATGGAGGTGGAGCATGGGGTGTGGTTTCAGAATGACTTATGCACATTACATTTATTGTGTATTTATTTCTATTATTATTACATCAGCTCCACTTTAAGTTTTCAGGCACTAGCATCTAGAAGTTGGGGACTGCTGATCTGAATACTTACGTGGGTCTACCATCTTTCACACAGAAACTTAAAAGAAATGACATTTGAAAATTTAAAGAAAACTTTGAAAAAATGAAAATCCTAAACACAATAGAATGTTGATCTCAGGAAAGGATTACCAATTAACAAGTTTTAGAGAAATACCAATTCTGTTGCTCAGCTTTAAGTAATGGAAATAAAATAATCCTACTTAAAATTCTATCTAGTGATTTCCCTGGTGGCCTAGCTGTTAGGATCCCTTTCACTGCGGTAGCCTGGGTTCAATCCCTGGTCAGGGAAGATCCTGCAAGCAGAGTGTATGGCCAAAAATAAAAATAAGTAAAAATAATTTTAGAAAGTTGACATTAACAATAGAAACTTTATCTAGAAAATTATAATAAACCTTTCTTCTTGATGAATATCAAATCTCATTAAGAAAAAAATGAAATGAGATAAATGATAAAAATATCTTAAGAATTAAAACAGATCTGAAAGATTACATTATGGAACACACAACCAAATATTTATGATTGGCATTAACTGGATTTGGCCGCCAAGTTTTAATTTATAATACTTTCTGACTCTGGTTTTAGATTTGTACATAGGAGAAAAAAAGTTGAAGCATGCTATTAATAGCTATTGCTACTGTTTTTAGCAAGACATACCCTCTATATGTTCTAAGCAAATAATTCTTCTTACTGTCCTAAAATACTTGATTTTAACCTGCTTTACAAAGAAAACTACTTCTGCTTTGTGATTAACATCTGTAACAGAACTGCTGGAAATTAGTTTTCAAATTAAGAGAGAACTGCATTTTGATACTGACATTCCTTAAACTCCTCTAAACTTAGAATATATAGCTTCCTCTGTTTTTAGCACAGATGTTGAATTATGATTTTTGAAATGTAGTGGTTGTTCTTAAGAATTCTGAGCACTAATTTAAAACACATTAATTAGATATGGTTAAAAAGAAATTTTTACCTACCGGGTTTTTATCAGGATGTAGCTTCAATGCCAGTTTCTTGAAAGCTTGTCTTATTTCTCTACTGCTTGCAGTTTTGGATACTCCAAGTAAACTGTAAAAATCCTGATCTGTACCCACTAAAATGGCCATATACATTATTAGAAAAAAGAGCATGACCCTTTTCAAGTCTCTGACATAGTCATCTTTATTTAACCAGACTCCCATTGTTTTTCTTGTACAAGTTCTGATTTAAATCAACATTAAGATAATGCCACTGGTTCCAGTTGATGTAATTTGCAAATTTGAGAACTTCTGCACACATTACTCCAAAAGTGAAACAGGCATCATAAACTGTCTCCCCAAATGTTAATCTAAAGAGAAAAAATAAGGTAAAATACATTAAAAACAAACAAAAAACCCCCAACCCATCAACAGCGCTATTTACTAAATAACATGACCAGTGATATAATCTCCAGTAAATGGCAAATCAGGGTGAGTGCCTCAGGCTCAGCACTTTGGGGGCCCGCTTCACTTCTTCCACTATGTAGATAGATAGCTTCATGTGATCATTCGTTCGTGTCAAGACAGCCGATAAAGGTTAAAAAAAAAAAAGGAGCTAGTGTGGCTGCAGCTATCTAGAACATTTTAGAAACAAACAAATGCAGCAATTCGCTCTCTCAGCATCACAACAGGGGAGGGGGTGGTGAGCAGGAGGTGAGGAGCTACTTCCTTCCTTCTACCCAGCTTAAGACTGGCTCTTTTGATCTGCTTCCTTTTTGGTTATCTCTCCACCATTTATGCCTTTCCAGTTTTCATTTCAATCAAGTTTCACTTGTAGGAAATATCGTTTGGGGGTACAAGAAAGAAGCACCAGATGCTTCCAAAGAGTCTGTATTTTTCATATAACCCATGCAAGAACGGCAGTGAATTTTTATCACTGTAACAGACAACGTACAAAGTCGCCCGTTTTTCCTTCTGAATTTTCTCAGAAGGTGCTTTTGTTCTCTCTAAGCAGTTACTATTTTATATAACCAGCAGAATAATAACTGCAAGTTAACTGTAACTTCATTACAAGGTTTACATTTGGCATAAATAAAAATAGAAAAAAAGAAAAGCAGCAATCAGTTATTCAGACACGCTAACCTGGGCAGGATAAAAATAAAATCAAACCACATGCCAATTTGCGTATACTTTAGTTCCAAAGATCTCCTAATGTTTCGAAAAACCTAAATTTCCTAGCATTCTCAGTTCCTCCTTCCGTCATTTAATCCTAAATGCCTCTTTTAACTTTTCTCTCACCTGTGAGCGGTTTTCGATTCATTTCGAATCGTTCCTTTCCACGTCACCGAAAAAAAAACCTCTGTAAAATAAGAGGGATGTCGATTAATAAACATCCAGACTGGAAGACAACATAATCACATCGGCCAACCCCATCCGACAGGGGCTCTCTGTCCCCGGCCCAGCGGCGGCTCTCTAAGGCGGCGTGGGCGTGCCGGACGCGCCGCGGCGCGCGGGCAGGTGGCAGCTCAGGTGAACGCCGCACGCCGCCTCCCCGCCACCCCTCCGGAATGGGTCGCGGCGAGGGGGAAAAGGGGAGACTCGGGGGGTCCGGGGCTGCTGGTGTGTGAGACCGGAACCCGGACACCCGAGGCTGAAGGGAGAAGCCGGAGCAAAAGGCGGCGAGCCGCTGAGAGGAGAAAGGACGGGGCAGCCAGCGGGGGGAAGAGACGCCCGGGCGCGAGGACGCGAAGATCCAGCCCCGGGAGCGAGGAGAAGGGGGCGAGCCCAGCGCACAGGCCGTTCCGCCCCGCCCTTCCCGGAGAGCCCAGGCCGCCGCCGGCTCCAGCGAAGCCCACCTCGGCGTGGCGGGGTCGTCTGCCGCACTGCCTCCCCACCCTCCGCGCCCGGGGGCCGACCCCACGCGGCCGGACGCGACCTCCGCGCCCCGGACGGGAGCGCGCACTCGCGGGGCGCCGGGCCGCCGCGCGCCGGACGGGGTTGGGCCGGCCGCTCCGAGGCTCGCAGCGCGCCGGCTCCGGGCGGCTCCTCGCGCGGCGGTCTCCCGGGAGAGGCGGGGCGGGGCCGGCGCGGGGCATTGTGGGCAAGGCGTGGAGGCCGTCGCCGGGCAGGACGCGCCGCGGGGCCTGCGGGCCGGCGGGGTGGGCAGGGCGCGCTAGGCTTGGGTTGACGTGGCCCTCGGCGCGGAACTGGAATCCGGCTCCGGCTCCGGCTTCAACCCGGAGCTGGAGAACACGCTGTACCCGCGAAGCCCGCGCGCCCGCACCATTGCGGCGGGCGCGCGCCGCAGCCGGACGCCGGGCGACGTAGCCCGCCCCTTCCTGCTCCCGTTGCTGTGGTTACGGCAACAGCGCGGAGGGCTGGTTTGGGCATGCGGACCCTGTTCTTAAAGGGGAAGGCAGACCCATTACTCTGCTTTTCTGTTTGGTGGGTGAGTGGGGCGGAAAGGGGAAATTTTGAAGGAAAAGGGAAACTTAACTAAGTGACATGATGGCAGTGTCAGTCTAGAGCGAAGAGGCAGTAGGAAATTTGGAAGAAATAAAAATATTTATGAGTGTGTGTGTGTGTGTGTGTGTGTGTGTGTGTGTGTGTGTGTAGGCGACAAACCTGAGTGTTCCACTATTGTGCCCAACTTCCTGTCATTCAAGCTGGAAACTGGGGAGTTTGGCATACTCCTCTCTCCCACATTTACATCTAAATGACATGGTATAGAAACTGCATTTTGATCTGCAGCATTATAACTAGGCTTCCCGGACTGGTAAATCAGCCTGCCAGTGCAGGAGAGGTAACAGACACAAGTTCAACTCTTGGGTGGAGAAAATCCCATGGAGTAAAAAAAGGTGACCCACTCCATTATTCTCGAGTGGTAAATCCCATGGACAGGGGAGCCTGGCGGGCTACAGTCCATAGGGTCACAAAGAATTGGACATGACTGAGAACACCGAGCATACACACAATATAACTAGAACAGTTGAAGTAGATGCATTTGCAACCATCAAACGAAAAAACATACTCATGAAAAGAATGCCCACTTATGACATCAACCTTACTATAAGTGGTAATTGATAACAATTTCATGTGTAGTAAGCAAATGTCAGCTTGTGAAAAAATGATGATCTTGTAGGATCCATAGCTAAACAAATACCTGACCGGAAAGAAGAGAAGGTAGCCAGAGCAAAGGCAGAAATATTAGAAGTAGCCTCATGTAATAGTAGCTAATGAGTGCCATGAACTGGTCTAAATATATATGTAATTCAGTCCCCCAAGTTCTCTTATATGATAGGGATTATTATTATATCTGTCATGCCAGTGTATACTCCTCAGTTCTGTCTCATCACAACAAAGATTTGGAGTGACGGACATGAAAGCCCTAGGTGCATCACAGCTCTCGGGTCTTGGACAGGCCATGTTATAGCTCTCAGGTCTTGAACAGACTGTGTTATAGCTCTTAGATGAATCAGTGTTGCAGCTCTATTTTATTTAGATAATAGCAGGAGAATCCATCCTTGAAGTGTGAGAGCATGCTGACCCAAAGACATGAAGAGAAGAATGCCCTAGCGTGGGAGAGAGAGAGAGAGAGAGATCGAGAGCCCTTTGGCTCCTCTTTTTGTTTTTTTCCTCCCCCTGGGCCTGTCCTATGCAAATTGGGCTAGTCAGGAGTGCTGTTTATTCTACCTGAAGTCCTCACTCAGGTCCTCGGACCTTCCTTTGCCCTTCCTTTGTTCTATATTCGTGGGCTTTTCCCTTCCTTGTCTTTCAGCCGCCGCCATTTTGGACTCCTGTTTCCTATTCTAACTACCTAACATATCCATTTCACAGTTGAGGAAAACAAGGTAAATATATGATAGAACTGGGGTTCATACCTGAACAGGCTGTCTCCAGAGACTGTAATGTTAATCATTATGCCACACTGTGAGCCACCAAAATCTTTAGAGTAAATTGAAAAGCAAAAAGAAAAATTGGAGACTCAAGCAGGGACCACATTACAGTGGGCTCTATGCCATGATGAAGACATAGACTACCTTTCAGGTAATAGGGAAGCTACTTAAAGCTTTTAAGTAAAGGATTGAGATTGTGTTTTAGATCATTCTGGTAGCTACTGGAGAGTGAATACAAAGGGATCGTGACTGGAGAAATGGAAAAGAGACAAGTAAATTTGGCAAAAAATGGTGATAGTTGGATGTGAGGGATAAAGAAAGGATCTAAGGTTAACTTCTGGTTTAGGTGGCTGAGTACCACTCACTGAATGAGGATCTATTTAGGGAAAAGATAAAGGTTTCTGACTTGGATATATCTATTTCACATTTTCTAGATCATGTCCAAATAAAGACACAGAGTATAAAATTCATGTAAGGTGTCTAGACTAGAGAAGAAAACAGGAGATTATCAACTAATCTGTGGTAGTTGGACCCATAAGCATGAATAAGATTACTCAGAAAAAGTATGCAGAATAAGGAAAGTTGTAGACCAAGGATAAAATCTTGGGAAACATCAAGAATGTCTTACAGTCAATGAAATGTCAACAAAATATTAAGGCAATCCATGGAATGAGATTAAATGTTTGCAAATCACGTATCTGATAAAACATTTATATTCAAAATACATGAAAAACTCATACAACTGAATAGCAAAAAAACTCACAAAACAAATTTTAAAAATATCCAATTAAAAGATGGGCAGAGGATCTGAATAGACATTTTTTCCTAAGTACGGATGTCCAATAGGTACATGAAAAGATGCTCAGACTCACTAATTGTTATTGAGTCCAGGGTCATACTTACTGCTTCGTGCACAGCATGCCAATAAATTGAGAGACCAGCTTTTTAGCAACTTTATTCAGAAAACCATCAGACTGAGAAGATGGCAGATTTGTGTCCTAAAAAACCATCTTGCCGGAGTTAGAATTTAGGCTTCTTTTATACTAAAATGGGAAGGAGTAAAGTCAAATGTTTCCTGGTTCAGGTCAACCTCCAGAGGGGTTGTGTTAATTTTGTCCTGCCTGTAGACATTCACAGGTGGGCCTGGTCGGGATGTTTCCTGTGAGCTATACAAAGGAATTTTAGCTTAATGCTCATTACTTCGGAACATTACTTAATGCTCATTACTCTGGGTTCCCAGAGATGTATATTATGAATAATTTAAGCTTATAGGCACCATCCCTTTAGTGATTAACTTGTGATAGAATACAAATTTTCTTCCCTATTATATAATCATCAGGGAAATGCAAATCAAAACCACAATGAGATACCACTTCACACCTGTTAGAATGGCTGTTGTTATAGAGATAAATGCTGGAGTGGACAGGGAGAAAATCAAGCCCTTGTGCACTGTTTGTGAGAATCTAGATTGGTTAGCCACTGTGGAAATCAGTATGGAGATGCCTCAAAAAGCTAAAAATAGAACTATCACAATATCTAGCAAGTCTACCTCTGGGTATTTATCAGAAGAAGATGAAAACACTAATTATAAATAAAATGCACCAATATGTTCACTGCAACATTATTTACCATACCAAAAATATGGAGACTGCCTAAATGTTCACTGAAAGTTGAATAGATAAGAACAAACACACACACACACACACACACACACACACACACACACACATATATGTAGTGGAATATTATTTAGCCATAAAAAGAATGAGATACTGCCATTTGAGACGAATGATCTTTGAGGGTATTATGCTAAGACTAATGAGCTTGCAGAGTGTGATTTCACTTACATGTGCATTCTAAAAAAAACCCCAAACAAAAGTCCAATCTCATAGATATAGAGAATAAATTTGTGGTTGCCTGGGGCTGAGGGGAGGAGGGTGAATTGGGGGAAAGGGGCAAAAGGTTACAAACCTCCAGTTAAAGCAGGGTGACTATAGTGAATAACAAAGTTTTGCATATTTGAAAGTTGCTAAAAGAGTAGATCTTAAAAGTTCTTACCACAAGGATCAAATACTATAAAATTCTTATTATGGTGATAATTTCACAATATGTACAAATATCAAATGTTACATTGCACAGGTGTGTGTGCTCAGTTGCACCTGATGCTTTGCCTGCCAGGCTCCTCCGTCCATGGGATTTTCCAGGCAAGAGTACTGGAGTGGGTTGTCATTGCCTTCTCCAAGATAGTGGCTAAAGCTTGTTAATTGGGTCTAGTAGTTTGGAGGTTATAGCCACCACAGAAAGCACAATTTTAGTGGGTGATAGGGTGGAAATCAGGTTGCAGTGGGTTGGGATGGGAGCTGAAGAAATGGAAATTGTAAGTCTACAGGAATCTACTGAAAGTTTGGGTGAAGACAAAAACAGGTAAACTTACTGCAATTCAAGGAAGATGTGGATTCAAGAGAGGAAATGCTTTGAACATGTTTAAATCTGGTTAGGCGCCAAAAAAGAGAAGAAGGCTGAGACATAGGAGAGAGTCAAGGGCCCAAATGAATGGATTGATCTTAAACAGTTCATTGATTCACTAGTATTGTTTATTGTCCTCTGGGCTAGGCCCGTGGGATAACATGAGCAAAGGTATAACTCTACCCCAGAGAGGTAGGATAATGGAGGACACATTAATCATTTATTCAAGGAAATTTGTAATTATGAAGGGAAAATACACAGCGCTTTGAGAATAAATAACGGAAAACGGACCTTGAAGAGGCAAAAGTTTTGTAAGGGTATTACCAAAATAAATAAGAGAAAAAGGAAATTTAATGTATATGGGCAATGAATTAGAGAATGTTTTAGGCAGAGGGAAGACAAAAGTATGAACTTGTATCACAAAGTCCTTGGGTTGTTTGAGGAACAAAAAGAAGAGAATGCAGAGAGCCTAATGAAGAGTCAGCAGGTGACAGGATGATCATGCGAAGTCTTATAGTTCACTTTAAGTATTCTTACCTCTTTTCCTAAGAGCAATAAAAAGTAGATAAGTTTTAGACTGTAGAATACCATAATAATCATCATTATTATTGTCATTATTTTACTTAAAAATTTTTGAACAAGCTCAGACTTCCAAAACAATTCAAAGTGAAAGTGCAGTCGCTAAGTCGTGTCTGACTCAGCGACCTCATGGACTGCAGCCTACCAGGGTCCTCCGGCTATGGGATTTTCCAGGCAAGAATACTGGAATGCGGTGCCATTTGAAGGAATGGCAGAGCCAGGAGATCTTTCCAACCCAGAGACTGAACCGGGATCTCCTGCATTGTAAGCAGATGCTTTACTGTCTGAGTCACCAGGGAAGTAAAAATATGCAAATAGCTTTGTTTTCTTCAATCATTTGAGAGTAAGTTGCTGATGTTTTCCCATTATTTCCAAAAACTGTGGTATTTATTTTTTACAAACAAGGACAATTTCCTATATACCCACGATACAGTCAGCAAAGTCAGAGAACTAACACTGGCTCTGGTTATCCCCATCTAATCTACTGTCTAATCCTCATATCCATGGAGGCTTTGCCAATTGTTCCAATAGTGACTTTGCAGGATCCAGCACAGAACCACTTGTTTAATTGAGTTGTCATAACTCCTTAGACTCCTTCAGTTGTGAATAGTTCTTCAGTTTTTCCTTGACTTTCAATACTCTGATACTTGTGAAGAATACAAGCCAGTTATTTTATAGATGTCTCCCTCTTTTGGCTTGGCTGATGTTTCCTCATGACTAGATTTAGGTTATACATCTTTGTTGGGAATATAATAGAAGTAACATTATGTTGTTTTCATTGAGTTAGACAAGGCTGTGGCCCATGTGATCAGACTGGCTAGTTGTCTGTGATTGTGGTTGCAGTCTGTCTGCCCTCTTATGCCCTTTCTTAGTGCCTACCATTTTACTTGGGTTTCTCTTACCTTGGACGTAGGGTATCTCTTCACGGATGCTCCAGCAAAGTGCAGCTGCTGCTCCTGACCTTGGACGTGGGGTAGCTCCTCTAGGCAGTGCTCATGTGTTGTCGCAGCTGGTGCGCTCCTGCGCCATGATGACGGACGGGTCCTGGTGGAGAGGTCTGACAGAATGTGGTCCACTGGAGAAGGGAATGGCAAACCACTTCAGTATTCTTGCCTTGAGAACCCCATGAAAAGCCAAAACATAGGCCTCTGAAAGATGAGCTCCCCTGGTCGGTAGGTGCCCAATATGCTTCTGGAGATTGGTGGAGAAATAACTCCAGAAAGAATGAAGGGATGGAGCCAAAGCAAAAACAACACTCAGTTGTGGATGGGACTGGTGATAGAAGCAAGGTTCAATGCTGTAAAGAGCAATATTGCATAGGAACCTGGAATGTTAGGTCCATGGATCAAGGCAAATTGGAAGTGGTCAAACAGGAGATGGCAAGAGTGAACACCAACATTCTAGGAATCAGCAAACTAAAATGGACTGGAATGGTGAATTTAACTCAGATGACCATGATATCTACTAATGTGGGCAAGAATCCCTTAGAAGAAATAGTGTAGCCTTCACAGTCAACAAAAGAATCCAAAATGCAGTACTTGGATGCAATCTCAAAAATGACAGAATGATCTCTGTTCGTTTCCAAGGCAAACCATTCAATATCATGGTAATCCAAGCCTATGCCCCGACCACTAATGCTGAAGAAGCTGAAGTTGAACAGTTCTATGAAGACCTAAAAGACCTTCTAGAACTAACACCCCCAAAAGAGGTCCTTTTCATTATAGGGGACTGGAATGCAAAAGTAGGAAGTCAAGAAACACCTGGAGTAACAGGCAAATTTGGCCTTGGAGTACAGAATGAAGCAGGACAAAGGCTAATAGAGTTTTGCCAAGAGAACGCACTGGTCAGAGAAAACACCCTGTTTCAACAACACAAGAGAAGAATCTACACATGGACATCACCAGATGATCAACACCAAAATCAGATTGATTATATTCTTTGCAGCCAAAGATGGAAAAGCTCTATACAATCAGCAAAAATAAGATTGAGAGATGACTGTGGCTCAGGTAATGAACTGCTTATTGCCAAATTCAGACTGAAATTGAAGAATGTGGGGAAAAGGACTAGGCCATTCAGGTATGACCTAAATCAAATCCGTTATCATTATACAGTGGAAGTGAGAAATAGATTTAAGGGACTATATCTGATAGACAGAGTGCCTGATGAACTATGGATGGAGGTTTGTGACATTGTACAGGAGACAGAGATTAAGACCATCCCCAAGAAAAAGAAATGCAAAAAGCAAAATGGCTGTCTGAGGAGGCCTTACAAATAGCTGTGAAAAGAAGAGAAGTGAAAAGCAAAGGAGAAAAGGAAAGATATACTCATTTGAATGCAGAGTTCCAAAGAATAGCAAGGAGAGATAAGAAAGCCTTCCTCAGCGATCAATGCAAACAAATAGAGGAAAACAACAGAATGGGTAAGACTAGAGATCTCTTTAAGAAAATTAGAGATGCCAAGGGAACATTTCATGCAAAGATGGGCTAAAAAATGGACAGAAATGGTAGGGACCTAGAAGAAACAGAAGATATTATGAAGAGGTGGCAAGAATACACAGAAGAACTGTACAAAAAAATCTTCATGACCCAGATAATCACGATGGTGTGACCACTCAACTAGAGCCAGACATCCTGGAATGTGAAGTCAAGTGGGCCTTAGGAGGTATCACTATGAACAAAGCTAGTGGAGGTGATGGAATTCCAGTTGAGCTATTTCAAATCCTAAAAGATGATGCTGTGAAAGTGCTGCACTCAATATGCCAGCAAATTTGGGAAACTCAGCAGTGGCCACAGGACTGGAAAAGATCAGTTTTCATTCCTATCCCAAAGAAAGGCAATGCCAAAGAACGGTCAAACTACCACACAATTGCACTCATCTCACAGGCTAGTAAAGTGATGCTCAAAATTCTCCAAGCCAGGCTTCAGCAATATGTGAACCGTGAACTTCCAGATGTTCAAACTGGCTTTAGAAAAGTCAGAGGAACCAGAGATCAAATTGTCAACATCTGCCGCATCATCGAAAAAGCAAGAGAGTTCCAGAAAAACATCTATTTCTGCTTTATTGACTATGCCAAAGCCTTTGACTGTGTGGATCAAATAAACTGTGGAAAATTCTAAAAGAGATGGGAACACCAGACCATCTGACTCGCCTCTTGAGAAACCTGTATGCAGGTCAGGAAGCAACACTTAGAACTGGACTTGGAACAACAGATTGGTTCCAATTAGGAAAACGAGTACTTCAAGGCTGTATATTGTCACCCTGCTTATTTAACTTACATGCAGAGTACATCATGAGAAACGCTGGGCTGGATGAAGCACAAGCTGGAATCAAAATTGCCAGGAGAAATATCAATAACCTCAGATATGCAGATGACACCACCGTTATGGCAGAAAGTGAAGAAGAACTAAAAAGCCTCTTGATGAAAGCGAGAGAGGAGAATGAAAAAGTTGGCTTAAACCTCAACATACAGAAAACGAAAATCTTGGCATCCAGTCCCATCACTTCATGGCAAACAGATGGGATACAGTGGAAACAGTGGCTGACTTTATTTTTCTGAGCTCCAAAATCACTGCAGATGGTGATTGCAGCCATGAAATTAAAAGATACTTACTCCTTGGAATGAAAGTTATGGCCAACCTATAAAGTATATTAAAAAGCAGAGACATCACTTTACCAACAAAGGTCTGTCTAGTCAAGGCTATGGTTTTTCCATGAGTCTTGTATGGATGTGAGAGTTTGACTATAAAGAAAGCTGAGCACTGAAGAATTGATGCTTTTGAACTGTGGTGTTGGAGAAGACTCTCGAGAGTCCCTTGGGCTGTAAGGAGATCCAGCCAGTCCATCCTAAAGGAGATCAGTCCTGGGTGTTCATTGGAAGGACTGATGTTGAAGCTGAAAGTCAATTTTTTGGCCACCTGATTTGAAGAGCTGACTCTTTTGAAAAGACCCTGATGCTGGGAAAGATTGAGGGCAGTTGGAGAAGGGGACGACAGAGAATGAGATGGTTGGATGGCATCACCAACTCAATGGACATGGGTTTGGGTGGACTCCGGGAGTTGGTGATGGACAGGGAGACCTGGTGTTTTGTGGTTCATGGGGTCACAAAGAGCCGGACACAACTGAGTGACTGAACTGAACTGAACTCAACTAAACTATGTTGTTTTCATTGCATGCTATCATGTGGTCCCAAATCTTAATTTGTTCCATTGCTGGTAGGTTAACCTGGATTATTTGATAAAAGAGGTGTCTGTGAAGTCTTTCCTTTCCACTGTAAAGTTACATTTTTCCTTTTTGTAATTAAGTTGTGCCACTCTCTGAATACCCCCCCGTTTTTTTTCAGTCACTAAGTCACTTCTGACTCTTTGTGACCCCCATGGACTGCAGCATGCCAGGCTTCCCTGTCCTTCTCTATCTCCCAGAGTTTGCTCAAACTCATATCCATTGAGTTGGTGATTCTATCCAACCATCTTATCCTTCTCCTGCTCTCAATCTTTCCCAGAATCAGCGTCTTCTCCCATGAGTTGGCTCTTTGCATCAGGTGGCCAAAGTATTGGAGCTTCAGCTTCAGCATCAGTCCTTCCAGTGACTATTCACGGTTGATTTCCATTAGGATAGACTGCTTTGATCTCCCTGCAGTCCAAGGTACACTCAAGAGTCTTCTCCAGCACCAAAATTCGAAAGCATCAGTTCTTTGGCATTCAGCCTTCTTTATGGTCCAATGCCCCTATTCCTCATCAGACTTTCAGTTTATTCATTAATTTATGTTATGGATTCATGAATTCCTATTTTGTTTAAAGAGTTAAAATATATTACTATGGATTTTAATGCCTGATAAATTATTTAGATGCCCAAGTTGTTTTGGATTTGACTCTTTGGAATTCTTTCAAGCTGACTTTCATGGTTCTTTGACAATCCCCATTATTTTTTGAGTTTGCTTATTTTAGTCCACAGTAAGACATTCTAGACTTATCCAGTACTTTTCCTGCCTCAACCCTGATACCAACCATTTTTATAAAGTCCTGATTCTTTAGGAGAGTGGTAATTAGATAGCAAGATCCTGGTGCTAACCATGATACATGCTTTTGATGAATTGGTCATGGTGGGGAAGAAAAAGATTTCTGAAGACAGATCTCTACTTCAGATAATTCATGCCCATTTGCTTCAGGGAAACCAAAGCTTTGCCAGCTTCAGTATAATACTACATCAAAGTTTGATACAATAGCTCTATCATATATGAATGAGATGTATTATAATGAGAGGACTGTTTTATTTAATTTTAAGTTCCATCTAAGGAACTGCTATTCGTCTTTTAAGATCCAGTTCACGTTTCTTTTAGACATTAATTTTCTGTGAGCCATTCAAGCATATTTGATCACTCTGTCCTTTATTCCATTTATCATACCATATTGTAATTACATTTCATTGGTTGGTCTACCATAATGAATTCTTTGAGATCAGGAATCAGATAGTATTTACTTTTTCCCTCAGTGTCTAGCTGAAGCAGTTCTTGGCACTTACTCAATACATGCATTACAATGGAATGAAGAATCAATATTTATCATGTACAAAGAGGAAAGAATGGCCCTTTCTCTCTAAAGTCATTATTGTCTCTCCTGGGAGGACAGTATGAAGAACACACAGTCACTTGTAGAAATATAGTAAAGGTTGGACAAATGATATAAATAATGTATTCCATAGGGACTCGGTTTGGGGCTCAAGTAAACAGAGTAGAATCAGAGGACATTCCCAGGCTTACCAGGTGGCACTAGTGTTAAAGAACCTGCCTGCCAATGCAGGAGACATAAGAGACTCGAGTTCGATCCCTCGGTCGGGAAGATTCCCTGGAGGAGAACATGGCAACCCACTCCAGTATTCTTGCCTGGAGAATCCCATGGACAGAGGAGCCTGGAGGGCTACAGTCCACAGGGTCACAAAGAATCCAACGCGAGTGAAGTGACTTAGAACACACATGCATGTACAGAGGACAGTATGGGTGTTTCCAAATTAAAAAGAAAAATTCTTTAATAAATTTGGAATTTTAGGACCAGGTAGAATCTTTGAAGTTATGAAGTTTATTTCTCAAATTCATAGGGGAGGAAACAGAGGCCCAGGAATGTTGATGAGTGATTTGTATAAAGACTCAGATGAGTCAAATGACCCATTATTCAAGCATGAATGAATGAAATAGGACTATAATCTGTGTTTCCTGTTTCACACTGATTTCCTAGCAAGTATGAAAATGATAAACATAATCATAATAACTTGAACAATATGCATCTTATGTCCCAGGCACTATATCAAGCACTTTACTTATATTAACACATTTAATTGTCCTGATAACTCTCTGAGGCAAATGCAATCAGTATGTCAGTTTCATAGATAAGCATAGTTAAGCTACTTGTCTACTGTGGCACAGAGTTTAGCAATCTTGCCCAATGTTGTCCAGTGAGTGACAAAATTTGGATTCCAACTTGGGCAGACTGGATTTGAAGTCCATAATCGGTTAATTAATTGAAATATTTTTCACAGCATTAATTTAATAAGGTGTTATTTTCTTTCATTTCTTTCCATAATAACCTATTATAAGTGGTTGACTTTTGGGGTATTGTAATACTCTATTAGATCAGACTTAATTTGTAAAGACCAATTGGTTGACATCTTAAAATCACTTATAGCACCTACTGATAGAATTGACATTCATTATATGTGTTTGAATTTGCGGCTGCTTATATTTCTATGGTAATTGTAATTTCACATTTTAATCTCCAATAAACAGGTATACTTTTAGCTATAGCTGATTTAATTTATATGCAGAGTACATAATGAAACACGCTGGGCTGGAAGAAGCACAAAATGGAATCAAGATTGCCGGGAGAAATATCAATAATCTCAGATATGCAGACGACAACACCCTTATGGCAGAAAGTGAAGAAGGACTAAAAAGCCTCTTGATGGAAGTGAAAGAGGAGAGTGAAAAAGTTGGCTTAAAGCGCAACATTCAGAAAACTAAGATCATGGCATCTGGGCCCATCACTTCATGGCAAACAGATGGGGAAACAGTGGAAACAGTGTCAGACTTTATTTTGGGGGGCTCCAAAATCACTGCAGATGGTGATTGCAGCCATGAAATGAAAAGACGCGTACTCCTTGGAAGGAAAGTTATGACCAACCTAGAAAGCATATTTAAAAGCAGAGACATTACTTTGTCAACAAGGGCCCATCTAGTCAAGGCTATGGTTTTTCCAGTAGTCATGTATGGATGTGAGAGTTGGACTACAAAGAAAGCTGAGTGCCAAAGAATTGACGCATTCAAACTGTGGTGTTGGAGAAGACTCTTGCAAGATCCCTTGGACTACAAGGAGATCCAACCAAACCCACCCTAAAGGAGATCAGTCCTGGGTATTCACTGGAAGGACTGATGTTGAAGCTGAAACTCCAATACTTTGGCCACCTGATGTGAAGAGTTGACTCATTGGAAAAGACCCTGATGCTGGGAAGGATTGGGGGCTGGAGGAGAAAGGGACGACAGAGGATGAGATGGCTGGAAGGCATCACTGACTCAATGACCATGGGTTTGGGTGAACTCCAGGAGTTGATGATGGACAGTGAAGCCTAGCATGCTGCGATTCATGGGATTGCGAAGAGTCAAGACACGACCAAGCGACTGAACTGAACTGAACTGAACTGATCTTTCTTTGTACTTATTTTCCTATATCCCATTAAAAAATTTTTTTTTACAGTTTTTGGTGGTAAAGATTGTACCTGTAATGCAGGAGATGCAGGTTTGATCCCTGGCTTGGGAAGATTCCCTGGAGAAGGCAGTAGTTCCTCACTCTAGTATTCTTGCCAGGAGAATTCCATGGACAGGGAAGCCTGGTTGGCTTCCAGTTCATGGGCCATGGGGTCACAAAGAGTCAAACATGACCGAGTGACTAACGCTAGTGTTAAAAAAGTTATGTGGAAAAAAAAAAAAGTTATGTGGTAATGAAATAAAAAAGTCACAATAAAGCATACCTAAAATGTATAATACATAAATATATATATGTATATATACACATTACTATATATATAATTTTGTATTAATATTTCTTGGCACTAGTTCCTATGTATATAATTGCTAAGTTGAATTGAAAGCACATCTCAAATATTTAGAGATGATAGAGAATTTTTTTTGTTTTTAATCCAAATCATTGTTGCAAAACAAGTGCGGTCACTGGACCAGAAAGTTTTTCCTTTTTTTTTGCTTTAAACTTAGAAATTTTTTATTTTTCTTAACTTTTTTTTGATAATTTTTTCCTGTTTCTTTATTTTAAAAATTATTTATTTTTTTAATTGAAGGATAATTGCTTTAGAGAATTCTGTTGTTTTCTGTCAAACCTCAACATGAATCAGCCACAGGTATACATATATCCTCCTCCTTGGAAACTCCCTCCTATCTCCTGCCCCATCCCACCTCTCTAGATGGATGCAGAGCCCGTGTTTGAGTTTCCTGAGCCATGCAGAAAATTCCAGTTGGCTATCAATTTTACATATGGCAATGTAAGCTTCTATGTTACTCTCTCCATACATCTCACCCTCTCTGCCCTTCTCTCCATGTCCATAAGTCTATTCTCTATGTCTGCTTCTCCACTGATGCCCTCTAAATAAATTCTTCAGTACCATTTTTCTAGATTCTGTATATATGCATTAGAATTCAATTATCTTTCTCTTTCTGACTTACTTCACTCTGTATAATAGGCTCTAGGTTCATCAACCTCATCAAAACTGACTCGAATGCATTCCTTTTTATGGCTGAGTAATATTCCATGGTGTACATCTACCACAATTTCTTTATCCATTCATCTGTTGATGGACATCTAGGTTGCTTCCATGTTCTAGCTGTTATAAATAGTGCCGTTATGAACAATGGGATACATGTGTCTTTTTCAATTTTGGTTAGCTTAGGGTACACGACTAGGAATGGGATTGCTGGGTCATATGGTGATTATATTCCTAGTTTTTTAAGGAATCTCCATACCATCTTCCATAGTGGCTGTATCAATTTACATTCCCACCAACACTGCAAGAGCATTCCCTTTTCTCCACACCCTCTTCAGCATTTATTGTGTGTAGACTTTTTGATGATGGCCATTCTGACTGATGTGAGGTGATATCTTGTTGTAGTTTTGATTTGCATTTCTCTAATAATGAGTGATATTGAGCATCTTTTCACATGTTTGTTAGCCATTAGTATGTCTTCTTTGGAGAAATGTCTGTTTAGTTCTTTTCCCCACTTTTTGATTGGGTTGTTTGTTTTTCTGGTATTGAGCTGTATGATCTGCTTGTATATTTTGGAAATTAATCCTTTGTCAGTTGTTTCATTTGCTATTATTTTCCCCCATTCTAAGAGTTGTCTTTTCACTTTGCTTATAGTTTCATTTGCTGTGCAAATGCTTTTAAGTTTAATCAGGTCCCACTTGTTTACTTTTATTTTTATTTCCGTTACTCTAGAAGGTGGGTCATAGAGGATCTTGCTTTGATTTATGTCATCGAGTGTTCTACCTATGTTTTCCTCTTAGAGTTTTATAGTTTCTGATCTTATGTTTAGGTCTTTAATCCATTTTGAGTTTATCTTTGTGCATGGTGTTAGGAAGTGATCTAATTTCATTTTTTACATATAGCTGTCGGTTTTCCCAGCACCATTTACTGAAGAGGCTGTCTTTGCCTCATTGTACATTCTTGCCTCCTTTGTCAAAAATAAGGTACCCATGGGTGCATGGGTTTATTTCTGGGTTTTCTGTCTTGTTCCATTGGTCTATATTTCTGTTTTTGTGTCTGTACCATACTGTCTTGATGACTGTAGCTTTGTAGTATGATCTGAAGTCAGGAAGGTTGATTTCTCCAGCTCCATCTTGTTTCTCAAGACTGTTTTGAGGTCTTTTGTGTTTCCATATGAATTGTGAAATTTTTTGTTCTTGCTCTGTGATAACTGCCATTGGTAATTTGATAGGGATCACATTGAATCTGTAGATTGTATTTGGTAGTATAGTCATTTTCATAATATTGATTCTTTCTACCCAGGAACATGGAATATCTCTCCATCTGTTTATGTCATTTTGCTTTCATCAGTGTCTTATAATTTTCTGAATACAGTTCCTTTGTCTCCTTAGGTAAGTTTATTACTAGATATTATATTCTTTTTGTTGCAATGTTGAAAGTGATTAATTTTTTAATTTCTCTTTCTGATCTTTCATTGTTAGTATATAGAAATGCAAATGATTTCTGTGTTTTGATTTTTTATCCTGTGACTTTGCTAAATTCACGGATTAGCGCTAGTAATTTTCTGATAGTATCTTTAGGGATTTCTATGTACAGGATCGTGTCATCTGCAAACAGTGAGAGCTTTACTTCTTTTCCAATCTGGATTCCTTTTATTTCTTTTCCTTCTGCAGTTGCTGTAGCTAGGACTTCCAGAACTATGTTGAATAATAGTGGTGAAAGTGGGCACCCTTGTCTTGTTCCTGATCTTAGGGGGAATGCTTTCAGTTTTTCACCACCAGGAATAATGTTTGCCATTGGCTTGTCATATATCACCTTTACTATGTTGAAGTAGGTTCCTTCTATGCCCATTTTTTGAAGAGTTTTAATCATAAATAGGTGCTGAATTTCGTCAAAGGCTTTTTCTGCATTTATTGAGATTATCATATGGTTTTTATCTTTCAATTTGTTAATATGGTGTATCACATTGATTGATTTGCATATATTAAAGAATCCTTGCATCTCTGGAATAAACCCAACTTGATGATGCTGTATGAGCTTTTTAACGTGTTGTTCAATTCTGTTTGCTAAAATTTTGTTGAAGATTTTTGCATCTATGTTCATCAGTGATATTGGCCTGTAGTTTTCTTTTTTGTGTGTCGTCTTTGTCTAGTTTTGGTATCTGGGTGATGGTGGCCTCATAGAATGAATTTGGAAGTGTTCCTTCCTCTGCAATTTTTTGAAAGAGTTTTAGAAGGATAGGCATTAGCTCTTCTCTAAATGTTGGATAGAATTCTTCTGTGAAGCATCTGGTCCTGGACTTTTGTTTTTTGGAGATTTTTGATCACATCTTCAATTTCAATGCTTGTAATTGGGTTGTTCATAATTTCTAATTGTTCCTGAGTCAGTCTTGGAAGATTGAACTTTTCTAAGAATCTGTCCATTTCTTCCAGGTTATCCTATCCATTTTATTGCCATATAGTTGTTCATAATAGTCTCTTATAATCCTTTGTATATCTGCATTTTCTGTTGTAAACTCTCCTTTTTCATTTCTAATTTTGTTGACTTGACTCTTTTCTCTTTTTTTCTTGATGAGTCTAGCTAAAGGCTTGTCAATTTTGTTTATCTTCTCAAAGAACCAGCTTTTAGTTTTACTAATCTTTATTATTGTTGCTTTCATTTCTTTTTCATTTATTTCTGCTCAGATCTTTATGATTTCTTTTTGTTGCTTTCATTTCTTTTTCATTTATTTCTGCTCAGATCTTTATGATTTCTTTTATTCTGCTAATTTTTTTTGTTCTTCTTTTCCCAGTTGTTTTAGGTGTAAAGTTAGGTTGTCCATTTGATATTTTTCTTATTTCTAGAGGTAGGATTGTATTGCTATAAACTTCCTTCTTAGAATTGCTTTTGCTGCATCTCATAGGTTTTGAGTTATCATTTTTTTCATTGACATTTGTTTCTAGAAATTTTTTTATTTCCTTTTTGATTTCTTTAGTAACCTGTTGGTTATTTAGAAATGTACTGTTCGTGTTTTTTTACAGGTTTTTTTTTCTTGTAATTGATATCTAGTCTCATAGCATTATGGTCAGAAAAGATACTTGCTATGATCTCAATTTTCTTAACTTTACTGAGGTTTTGTGACTCAAGATGGGGTCTATCCTGGAGAATGTTCCATGTGCACTTGAGAAGGTGTATTCTTCTGCATTTGTGTGGAATGTCCTAAAGATATCAATGAGATCCATCTTATCTAATGTATCATTTAAGACTTGAGTTTCCTTATGAATTTTTTGTTTTGATGATCTGTCCATTGGTGTGAGTGGGGTGGTAAAGTCTCCTACTAATATTGTGTTACTGTCAATTTCTCCTTTTATGTCTGTTAGTGTTTGTCTTATGTATTGAGGTGCTCCTATGTTGGGTGCATAGATTGTTATTGTTATATTTTCCTCTTGGATTGATCTCTCGATCATTATGTAGTGTCCTTCCTTATCTCTTGTAATATTCTTAAAGATTTATTTTGTCTGATATGAGGATTGCTACTCCAGCTTTCTTTTGTTTTCCATTTGCGTGTAATATATTTTTCCATACTCTTGCTTTCAGTCTATATGTGTCTTTAGGTCTGAAGTGGGTTTCTTGTAGACAGTGTATATATTGGTCTTGTTATCTGTATCCATTCAGCTAGTCTGTGTCTTTTGGTTGGAGCATTTATGTGCTTACCTTTAGAGTGATTATTTATATTTATGTTTCTATTACCATTTTCTTAATTGTTTCGGGTTTGATTTTGCAGCTCTTTTTCTTCTCTTGTATTTCTTGCTTATATAATTCCCTTTGACATTTGTTGTAAAGCTGGCTTGGTGGTACTGAATTCTCTTAACTTTTGTTTGTCTGAAAAGCGTTTGATTTCTCCATCAGTTCTGAATGAAACCCTTGCTGGGTAGAGTGATCTTGGTTGTAGAATTTTCCCTTTCAGGTCTTTATATCCTGCCATTCCCTTCTGGCCTGCAGAGTTTCTGCTGAAAGATAAGTTGTTAAACGTATGGGGGTTCCCTGGTATATCCCTTGTTGCTTTTTCCTTGTGGCTTTAAATATTCTTTCTCTGTGTTTATTCTTTGTTAGTTTGATTAGTATGTGTTTTGTTGTGTTTCTCCTTGGGTTTATATGGTGTGGGACTCTTTCTGCCTCTTGGACTTGACTGACTATTTCCTTTTCCATGCTGAGGAAATTTTCAACTATAATCTATTCAAAAATTTTCTCATACCCTTTTCTTTTCTTTGAACTATAGGGACCCCTATAATTCAAAGGTTGGTGCATTTGATATTTTCCCAGAGGTCTCTGAGACTATCCTCAATTATTTTCTTTCTTTTTACTTTATTCTGCTCTTCCAAAGTTATTTCCACCGTTTTATCTTCCAGCTCACTGATTCATTCTGCTTCAGATATTCTACTATTGAATCCTTCTAGAGTATTTTTAATTTCAGTAATTGTGTTGTTTGCTTCTGTATGTTTATTCTTTAATTATTCTAGGTCTTTGTTATTGATTCTTGCATTTTTTTCCATTTTGTTTTCAAGATTTTTTATCATCTTTACCATCATTATTCTGAATTATTTTACAGGTAGCTTACCTATTTCCTCTTCATTCATTTGGACTTCTGTGTTTCTAGTTTGTTCCTCCGTTTGTGCAGTGTTTCCTGACTTTTCATCATTTGTTTTGAGCTTATTGTGTTTGAGGTCCCCTTTTCCCACGCTTCAAGGCTGAATTCTTTCTTTCTTTTCATTTCTGTCCCCCAAGGCTGCTGCAGTGGTTTGTATAAGCATCATATAGGGTGAGATGTATGCTGAGTTTTGTCTGTCTGTCTGTCTGTTTTTCCTCTGGGCAAGGCTGAGTGAGATGGTAGTCCTGTCTGTTGATGACTGGGTTTGTGTTTTTGTTGTTTGTTGTTTGGATGAGGTGTCCTGCACAGGGTGCTATTGGTGGGTGGGTGATGCCTGGCTTTGTATTCAAGTGATTTTCTTCGTGGGAGTTCACACTGTTTGCTACTCCTTAGGGTTAATTCTCTGGTAGTCTAGGGTCTTGGAGTCAGTGCTCCCACCCCAAAGGCTCAGGGCTTGCTTTCTGGTCAGGAACAAAGACTCCACAAATGGTTTGTTTTGGCGTTAAGTGAGATTAAAACACATACCCCAAAACGAAAAACCAAAGACGAACTGCAGACAAATGGCAGTCACAAAATCAGGCAAATAATAATTAAAATAATGGCATATATACATATACATCCATAACCAAAATCAAAACAGCCCAACAAAAATAATGTATAGTATATTGACCCAGTGAACAAAGGAAACCAAAAATTATATCTACCAGTTAAGAACAAAACTAACTAAAGCACAAACTGGAAAACAAAACTCAAGCAAGCTGCCAAGTTGAGAATAAAGCAATGAAAACTAAACTAACAAATATGTTGAGAGGAAAAGAAGAATGAGAAGAAAGAAAGAATAGATATGCCAAGTTAAATAGGGGTAGATAAAGAAGTTTTATATACATTAAAAATTAACTGCAAGGGGAAAAGAACAGTAGGAAGAGCAAACAAAGGAATAAATGTAGAAAAATAATAGTAGGTTTTAAAAAATTGAAAAGAAGAGGAAAGAAAGAAAAAAGTAAAAGGAAAGAGAAAAAGAAGGAACAAAAGGAGAACTCCACAGAAACAGAGGTTTATAACAATAAAAAGCATGATTGAAAAAAAAATGCTCCAAAGCTTAATTAGATTTCATAGTGCCAATAAAATCAGCAACTACAACAGAACGGGTAAAATTAAAAAAAAAAAGAAAGAAAGAAAGAAAGAAAAAATATCCAAAAGAAACTACAGAACAAGTCAAAACATAAGAATAATAAATATTTTTCTTGAGTCACTGTGGTCTGGGTTTTTTCCCTCTCTGGGGAAAAACAGTCCACCTCACCTCCCTAGGATGTCCTCTAACACTGTGCTTGTCTCTGGACCTGCTGTGGGGGGCAGCTCAGATTCTAGTCTGGTCCTACTCCTGTGTGTTCTTGCCTCCAATGTCCATAGCTATCAGAACTAGGCGCTTTCCTTTGTGGGAGTTCTCAATGTCTTTTTATACATTCTGTAGACACAGAGTCAGCTTAGTTGATCGTGTGGATTTAATCAGCAGCTAGTACAGCTGGTGGGAAGGTTTTGGGTTTTCTTCCTTGGCCGCACTGCCCCTGGGTTTCAATTGTGGTTTAATTTCCACCTCTGCCTGTGGGTCGTCCACTGGGGTTTGCTCCTGAGGCTGCCCTGGAGGAGTTGGGTTTGCCCTTGTGAGGGCCAGGTGTGGGGGTGGGGCAGCTGCTTGGGTTGCAGGCATTTTGGCAGCACCAGGTACTCAGAAGAGTTGGTGGCTAGGGCAGCAGGAAATATCGTGCTCTAGAAGGGTATGGCAACCAGTACTGGCCAATATAATCCAGTATTCTTGCCTGGAGAACCCCTCTGACAGAGAGGCCTCTGACTAGCAGGCCACAGTCCACAGGGTTGGACACAACTGAGGCTACTCCATGTGCATAAATGCATGACTTTTTTTTTTGGTCTGTGGCAGCTCTGCCCAGTGAGGGTTGAGCTTGAAGGTGGCACAGTTGCTTGGGTTGAGGGGACCCTGGCAGTACCAAGTGTGCAGGGACACGGACTGCCTCAGCAACAGGAGTTATGACCCTATCAGTCTTTTTTCGAGCCTCTGGTATCTGGAGATTGGAAGTCTCTTTGGCTATCTTTCTCCATAGTTCTACCATTCAGGCACTTTAGAGGGCTCCCTTGCCTGGGGTGGGGGTGGGGGACTCTGTTGTTCCGTGTGTCAGGCACCTAGAGGGTCCCTCCTGGCTGGGGTCCTACTCTGCATATCAGTCACTTAAAGGAGCACCCTGGGTGGCATCCTGCTCTGTAGTTCGGTGATTCAGCCGCCTGATGGACCATCCTCTGTATTGTTCAGCTGCTGATGCTGTTGTGTGGGGAGAGAGGTATGGTGATGGCTCCACCCACCAAGCATGACTCAGCAGTATCACCTTGCTTCAGTAGCTGCTGAGCTTTCCTCCACAGGAATATCCCACCCCAATCTCCTCCCTCATATCCCCTTGGTCCATCTCTTCACAGTCATCAGCAGCCCTTGCTCTGGGATTGCTCCATGATTCCTAAGCTCCAGCTCCCACCTGCTGCCCCTTCCAGAGGACCTGTGTCCCTGTCCAGGGTATGTATGGCTGCGGCAAGGACTGTCTGATTCTCATCCCATTTAGGCTGCCATAGATCAGCCGTTTCACTAGCAGCCTTAAATGTTTCTCCTCTCACTCAAGACAGTTGTCCAGATGTAGGAATTGGACCCCTGCTTCTCCCGCCTGCCAAAGGCAGGTCCAATACTAGTAACACTCCCCCTTTCCCCTTGTTCCTTTATCTTACTGAGTTTTGGGTGGTTCTATATGTTCTTTTCTGCTGGTCAGGTCCTCCTATCCATTCTCAGCTGGTGTTCTGCCTGCACCCCTGTGTCTGAAGGTGTATTCCTGATGTATCCATGGTGAGAGATGCACCCCATGCCCACCTATACCTCTGCCATCTTGTTCTCTGGACCAGAAAATTTGAGGGATCCTTGAAATGTGGAACACAGAAGGTGCTGAATTGACAGAAGAAAGCATAAAGGAGAACAATGTTGCAAAATCTGAGAATGGATCTGGGTGTTATTAAGAAGAGAATCAACATCACTCATTATCAGAGAAATGCAAATCAAAACCACAATGAGATATCACTTTACACCTCTCAGAATGGCTGCAATCCAAAAATCTACAAGTAATAAATGCTGGAGAGGATGTGGAGAAAAGGGAACTCTCGTACACTGTTGGGATTGCAAACTAGTACAGCCACTATGGAAAACAGTGTGGAGGTTCCTTAAAAAATTGCAAATAGACCTGCCATATGACCCAGCAATCCCACTGCTGGGCATATACACTGAGGAAACCAGAATTGAAAGAGCCACGTGTACCCCAATGTTCATCGCTGCTTTGTTTACAATAGCCAGGACATGGAAGCAACCTAGATGCCCATCAACTGACGAATGGATAAGAAAGCTATGGTACATATACACAATGGAATATTACTCAGCATTAAAAAAAAAAATTCATTTGAATCAGTTCTACTCAGGTGGACGGAACTGGAGCCCATTATCCAGAGTGAAGTAAGCCAGAAGGGAAAACAACAATACAGTATACTAACACATATATATGGAATTTAGAAAGACGGTAACGAGAACCCAGCATGTGAGACAGCAAAAGGAATGCAGATGTATAGAACAGACTTGTGGACTCTGTGGATGAGGGCAAGGGTGGGATGATATGGGAGAATGGCATTGAAACATGTTAATTATCATATGTGTAATCAATCGCCAGCCCAGGATTGATGCTCGGGGCTGGTGCATCGAGATTTCCCGGGGGAGGGAGGAGGGAGATAGGAGGGAGGGTGGTTCTGGAGGGGGAGCATATGTAAACCCATGGCGATATCATGTCATTGTATGGCAAAACTAATAAAAAAAAAAAAAAAAAAGAAGAGAACCATGTGAGAATGAAGGAGCTTGGAGATATTAGTTGGCTGAGGCACTGAATTTAGGGTGGCTGTGTAGGCAGGCCCTGGTATTAGGCATCTTCAAGACAATCCCCAAGTTTGATGGTTCATTAGAGTGACCCATCTAATCACAGACAGAGGTGCCTGGCAGACTACAGTCCATAGGATTGCAAAGAGTTAGACACGACTGAAGTGACTTAGCACTCAGAAGGAAAATAAATGCTCAGCACAATCCATATTATTTTAGAGTTTAGGTACAGTGAGTAATTTTGTCATTTAAGGAAAGTTTATGGATGTGAGAGTTGGATGGTGAAGAAAGCTGAGTGCCGAAGAATTGTTGCTTTTGAACTGTGGTGTTGGAGAAGACTCGAGATTCTCTTAGACTGCAAGGAGATCCAGCCAGTCCATCCTAAAGGAGATCAGTCCTGGGTGTTCATTGAAAGGACTGATGTTGAAGCTGAAACTCAAATACTTTGGCCACTTCATGCGAAGAGTTGACTCATTGGAAAAGACCCTGATGCTGGGAAGGATTGGGGGCAGGAGGAGAAGGGGATGACAGAAAATGAGATGGCTGGAAGGTATCATCGACATCGTGGACTCATGGACATGAGTTTGGTGAACTCTGGGAGTTGGTAATGGACAGGGAGGCCTGGCGTGCTGCGATTCATGGGGTCGCAAAGAGTCAGACACGCCTGAGAGACTGAACTGAACTGAACTGAAGGAAAGCTTTGTATCAGAAAATTGCTTACCTGTCAAATTTCCAGACCTCAGACAAAGACCAACTTTCCAGCAAGAACTTCCAAGGATAGCAGTTTCAGGTTTGCTATGTTAACTCTTTTTTGCCCAGTGTCCTCTAATTATTCCCCTCCAATGAGTCCAGCAGCACACTGTAGAGGCATCTGCTGCAGGTACAGTGAGGATGTGACATTTTTCAAGGTGTCAAGGAAAGGTCCTGGCTTTGCTAGGAGGGGGAAAAGATGACCTACTCAGAAAATGAATGAACGGCACCTTCATCTTAGCAGAACATTTTCTCTTTCTTTATGAACGCAGAGGAGATCCTATTGTACAGAAGAACAGCATATGCATATAAGCTACCCAAAAGAGTTGCAAAAACAAAGACAGCATATCTAGGAATCACCAAAAGTTGAGGATCAACTCAACAAAAAAGGTGCAAAACTAAGAAACAAAAAACAAAACAATAAAAATAGAACTAACGTGAGTTAATACTGCCTAGAGAGAGCTACATGTATCCCGGGAGGCACACAGGTAATCTTTTAGGGGTAGGGAGGAAACTTTTTAACTCTTTATTTTTAAAAAATAATTATAACAAATTCAACTTTACTTATATTACTAAAATGTCAGCTAAGCAGATTCAAGGAATATTGTCTTCATTCCCTATATATTCAAGAGGTGTCTGCTAAAGAATAGATTTTAGTATTTGTTGAAAGGATAGATGGATAAATTTAATATGTGAACTAAGAACAGCAATGTTATAGCATTTATAAGGAAATATACTGATAAAAGTACAACTGTCATCCTTGTCTGCCCTGCACCTTGGAAAAAAAAAAACAAAACTGGAGACCAGGACAGGTTGTTATAAAAAAGAAGTGAATTCATTGCAAATATAAATGAAAAGTATAATTATTAAAATAAAAATCTCAAAGATGGACTGAGTAGAATGATAGCCACACAAAACCAGCAAGCTAGAAGATCAAATGGGGAATTCTCTAGGACTGTAGGACACAAAGATGGATCCATTGATTTGAGAAGCTGGGAACTTAGTAGAGATTCCAAGAAGGGCTTCCCTGATAGCTCAGTGGGCAAAGAATCTGCCTGCAATGCAGGAGCTCCAGTTTGATTCCTGGGAGATCCACTGGAGAAGGGATAGACTACACACTCCAGTATTCTTGGGCTTCCCTTGTGGCTCAGCTGGTAAAGAATCCACCAGCAATGTGGGAGACCTGGGTTCAATCCCTGGGTTGGGAAGATCCCCTGGAGAAGGGAAAGGCTACCCACTCCAGTATTCTGGCCTGGAGAATTCAGATTTGGAAACGATTGAGCAACTTTCACTTTCAAGAAGAGGTGAGAGCACAAATGCAGTGTAAGAAGTTTCAAAGACATGTTTCCTACAATGGGAGTCTCAACTTTTCAGATTAATAGGACACACTGTACTGAACAGGATAGATGAAATATATATTTTGTGATAAAACCAGAGCCTCAATGAAAGGAATAACGTGTTAAATGCTTCCAAAGGAAAAAAGCACACATGATTTTCAGATTAAAGGCAAACTAAATACAAGAAGATATTTTCTCAAAATTCTGAGGGAAAATGATAATTTATATTTTCAGTATATTTTTTTCATTGTGAGTATACAGTAACACAATTATTTTTACTTGAATTCTGCACCATCACTAAATTAACGAAATTTGGTAGCTTTTTTTTGTAGGTTACATTGAATTTTCTTTAAAAAAATAGGTAGCTTATGCATTGAGACAATTTTATTTCTTCTTTCCAATAAATGCTTTTTATGCCTTTTTCTTGCTTTATTTTACTGACTATAACTTCAGTACAAGCTGAGTAGAACAGGTCTTTTTAACCTTAGGGCTAAAGCATTCAGTGTTTCACAGTTAGGCATGATGTTAGCTGTAGTTTTTTTGGTAGATGACGTTTATCAAGTTGAGAAAATTCCTTTCTCTTCCTAATTTGATGAGAGGCTTTATTAGAAATGGGCTTCCCTGGTGGCTCAGCTGGTAAAGAATCCACCTGAGATGCGGGAGACCTGGGTTTGATCCCTGGGTTGGGAAGATCCCCTAGAGAAGGGAAAGGCTACCCACTCCAGAATTCTGGCCTGGAGAATTCCATGGACTCTATAGTCCACTGGGTCGCAAAGAGTTGGACATGATTGAACGACTTTCACTTACACTTTATTAGGAATGGAAGTTGTATTTTCTCAAATGAATTGTTTATATTTATTAAGAGGATCACTTTTTCTTTCTCTCCAAAATATAGTGAATTAAGCTGACTGATTTTTGAATGCTAAACAGTCCTTGCATTCCTTGGATAAATACACTTGGTAATAATACAGTTCCTCTTAATACAATATTGGGCTTGATTTTTTGAAATTTGTTTAGGATTTTTGCTTTTCTTTCTATGAGAAATATTAGTTTGCAGTTTTCTGTTCTTGTAACATCTTAGTTTGGTTTTGGCGTCAGTATAATGTTGGGCTGATAGAATGCACTAGGCCATATGTATTCATTCATTTTCAATTTTCTGGAAGAGTTTGTGTAGAATTGGTATTTCTTCCTTAAATATTTGGTATAATTTACCAAAGAAGCCATCTGAGTCTAGGACTTTATTTGTGAGTGAGTGAACATAGCTCAACTCTTTGTGATTCCATGAACTGTAGCCTGCCAGCCTCCTCGGTCCATGGAATTCTCCAGGCAAGAATACTGGAGTAGATTGCCATTCCCTTCTCCAGGGGATCTTCCCAACCCAGGGACTAAACCTGGGCCTCCCACTTTACAGGCAGATTCTTTATTTTCTGAGCCACTGGGGAAGTCCGTTTTATCTGTGGAAAGGTATTTAACATTTAACTCAATTAAAAAAATAGATATAGAGCTCTTAAGTTTATTTATTTATTTTTTGTTTAACTTTTTATTTTAAAATCATGATAGATTAACAAGAAATTAAAAAAGAAAATGCAAGGATGTCCTGTGAAGCCTTCTTTCAATTTCTTCAATGGTTATATTTTATGTAATTTTAGTACAATATCAAAACAAGTAAATTGACATTGATATAACATTTGCATAGTTCTGTACCATTGTTGTCACTCAAGACATAGAACTATTCCATGTCACAGAGGTCTCCTTTATGCTACCCACTTAGTCACAAGATTACCAGCCCCCCACTGAACATCCTATCGCCTCTAACTCCTAACAACATATTTCCATCTTTATAATTTTGCCATTTTGAGAATGCTACAGAAACCAGTGTGTGACATTTTGAGATCTGATTTACTCTTAGCCTCAAACCCTTGATATTTATTCAAGTTGTTGTATTAATAGTTTGTTCGATTGATTTTATTTCTGAACTGTATTCTATGATACACTTAATCATTCATCTATTATAGAACATTTTGGTTGTTTCTAGCAGCCATGAATATTTGTGTGTAGTTTTTGTGTGTATGCATGAATATAAATTTTAATTTCTCTAGAATCAATTCCCAGGAGTGTGATTGTTGGCTTGCATGGTAAATGTATGTTTATTTTTTAAAGAAACTAGCAAATAGTTTTCCAAAGTGGCTGTACCAATATGCATTTCCACCAGCAATTACTGAGATTTTCTGTTGCTGAAACTCTCATCACAAAACCAAGAGATGGGACTGCATTACCTGCTCAGGAACAAATGGATTTGTATTCCTTTCTCAGAAGTACAGTGATTAATAAGCTTCCTAATTTCTGGTGGCAATGTCAGGAGAGCTAAATGCATAATACTGAGAAGGGAAAGATGCCACATTTCTGGAGTAGGACTCAGAATTGTACCTCCCATACAGCAGGAGCCCTGGGAGGCACTAATCTACCAATGGAGAGCAAGTTCTGAGGCATATACAGATATGAAATAGTACTAGAAGAAGGGGCAAATGAGGGAGAAAATTTCCAGGAAAGATGAGCTCTGATCAAAATTGTAAATCTGTTGCTTCTATAGCAAAGACATCAGCTAAAAGAGACATGAGAAATGGGTTTGTTTCTTCTTCTAAAAAACCTAATTTAAAATAAAAGATGAAAGTATGGTAAATGAAAGGAACCAACACTGTTCTACATCATAATATGATATACTTACCCTGTTGTGACAGAAATAACCTTATACATTTTGTTGCAATCAGATACTTTTTTTCTGTGAAAGAGCCAGTTAGATTAAAAAAAGGTGGAAGATCTTACAAAAGAGGAAATGGGAAATCTAAGCATTTAAAAAAGATTTAAAATGTAGGTTGAAAATACACAAAAGAATAAAGCAGGGTGAAAGGTTAGAATAAATTTGTTTGAGACTTATTTCCTGCAGCTTCTCTTCTCAGAAAAGATTTAGCCTTTTTCTTTTCCATGATTTCCATGGGAATAAGTCATAGCTGAGTGTTTAAGGATCTCAGTGCTGGTAGAATTCTCTGGTGATAGATCAGGCAACTGGTCCAACATCTGTAACTACAAGGTTTAAATCCAGAATCCTGATTGTGACAGAGAGCGGCTAGTGTTGTCCCAGTCAAATCCCCACAGCACCCAGGCCAGGAGGCTCTTCTGAGTCTAGAGTCTGTCCTTCCAGATGCCTGGGGTCCCAGTCCAGGATGAGCTAGGCAACAGAGAAGCTGCACACCTACTACTTCTTTCGTAGGAATTTTATACAGACCTGGAGTGTTTGATGTTGTTTGCTTGCTAACAATTGGCCCCCAAAGTAGGGCATCTGCCCAACATACCAAGGCGCCACAGATTAAAGACCTTACTCTGGAAGTGGGAAAAGCCCAAACAGGGCAGCATGACCTGCTTCAAGGACTGTGATGGATAATTACCAGCTCATTGCAGGAAATAGTTTTTTGAAGTCTCAAGTTTATTAAACAGTAAATTTGCTAAGAATGTCAAGACCTGGGGAGATACAGAAACAGATATTTTCAACATTCCATGCCTGTTATGAAGGCTTGAGCAAGAGTTATACAGGAGGTGAAACAGAAGTGGAAGGGTGGACTGGACCTGTAGGTGAAACTACTTGTTGAATATTCTGATGGGTGGAATGGGCAAAGAATTTCAGATAATGTAAGAAGAAATAAATGAATTATTTCTCTAATCCACTTCCTGTAATTAAAGCAATGTAGGTTGTCATGAAAGCATGTCAAGATTAGGTGTCACGTGTTCTGTCAAGATTAGGTCATATGAGACAGAGAATGTTGTTAGGGCAGTATGTGGAGCTAGAAAATGGGGGGATGTATAAAGTGTGTGACCCTTATGGTCATCCACATTGCCTGCTTCCATGGAAGAGATAACTTTAAATCTGACCACATGAATGGACAGAACTGCTGGGTGGACCTCCACTCTGAGGCTGCCTCTTGGAGGACTATGTAGTTATGGCATCTAAATAAAGGGTCCAAATAGAATAACTCAGAAAGTGTCCCCAACTATGTTCTATGAGAGAAATTAGGGTTTAGGGACTCCTTCTTGTAAAAACCAGACTAAGTGCTTAGTGTGTGAGATAAAGGGAATATTAGGGGAGGGTCGATACCATCTAGAAGATGAGAACAAGGAGGAACCAAAATTATATCCTCTCATATGACATTTGGGCTTCCCTCATGGCTCAGCTGGTAAAGAATCTGAGTACAATGTGGGAGACCTGGGTTCGATCTGTGGGTTGGGAAGATCCTCTGGAGAAGGGAACGGCTACCCACTCCAGTATTCTGGCCTGGAGAATTTCATGGACTGTATATTCCATGGGGTGGTAAAGAGTCAGACATGATTAAGCAACTTTCACTTCACATGACATTTAAATAATAAAATAGTTTTTCTGATAAGGTATGTGTCTTCTAGGTAGTTGCTAACCCATCATGACCCCAGAGTTAAGCAGAGGCACTGGGTGTCCATTTGCAGATGCTCATACACATGGTTGGAACATTGATGCTGTTGACTCTTGAGCTGTCCAGAGACCCTCAAATCAGATGCTAGATTATACTTCATGGCCCAGAAAATATTAAGTTGGGCATCCTAGCAGAGGCTCTTCCATGCATATATCACCTGCAGACTGTGTGGAAGTAAAATGCTGGAACAGGTCTCTGAAAAGGACAGATTTCATCAGTCTGCTGTTCATAATCCCATTGATAGACTGGATGGGTCACATGTCTAATGCTATATCTCCTTTAGGTTCATCTCTCCAAGAGTTTATCTGTTTTTAGCTATCTTCTGGGGTCCCTGGTGGCTCAGATGGTAAAGAATCTGCCTGCAATGCAGGAGACTCAGGTTCAACCCGTGGGTTGGGAAGATCTTCTGGAGAAGGGAAAGGCTACCCACTCCAGTATTCCCTCCTAGAGAATTCCGTGAACAGAGGAGCTTGGAGGGTGTTATTAGTCCATGGGGTTGTTGTCAGGGAGCATTTAACAGGAGGCTTCCTGTGGACTGTCATGAATCCCCTGTTCCTTATTCATACCTGAATATTCAGGAATTAAGAGGAGTGGCAAGCTGCTCCTGGGACTGAGGAATGCATGCATTTCCTTTGTTAGCTTTTCCATATGGTGAAAAGTAACTATTTACGACCCTCTTCCTTTTTGATATGGACTATACGGTATTTACAACTCTCTCTCTTTGTTATGGATTGTCTTCTAGCCTTATGTTTCCTTGATAATTTGTAAACCTGGATTTTTGATCTTTATCTTTGCTGAAAAAGCTACCTTGTAAGACAGCATATATACCCACACTATATTGAAGGAAACACCCTTGTTTCATCAGAGCTTGAGTCCCCATGTCTTTCTTCCTTTCTGTCTTTCTTTCTCTCTCTCTCTCCTTCAGGCTAATTCTCTGGAGCATGGAAACACACTGAGCTTACTTTCTTGCCCAGGGTTTCAAGACCTCCTCGAGAGGGTGCTCTGTGCCTACATGTAGTGGTGCAAACCCTGTGTCAAGGGTATTATTGGTTCTCTGCATAAACCAGGGAATATCAGCCTTTATTTTTCCTTTACTTTGTTATCGTCAACGCCGTACCACCAGGTTCTGGTCCAATAAAGGACCTCAACAGATTGTAAAGAGTCGGATACGACTGAGTGACCAACACTTGCACTTTTCAGTTATCGTCTAGTGATTCAGAAGGGGGCATAGAAGCTTCTGGAGTAGAACAAATACAGGGCAAAACCCAAGCCTAGATATGACTTCCCACAATCTCTCCTTTCCCTCCTCCCTGACTGGATCAATCAGTTAGGAATCCTAGACTGCATCCTCTGCCAGTGGGTGGATGAACACCAATCTGGAGTCGGTGCCTTCTCCTGGCCCACTGTTGTGACCACACACCCAGGGCCATGATCATTCTTGACACTGACCCTTATAATACCACACTTCTGGGCACAGACACTCTGCTGTGAGGATGCTACACTTATCATTCTTGCTACACACGCACTCATTCTTAGCTGTATAAAAGGTGGGAGAGTGTGGTGGCAACAGGGGAAGTTCTAGATCTCAGAGAAATTGATTTATGGTTTGACAGATCAGATAACACCCAGTTTATAATTCAGTTTACTTGATAGGCCAGGGTCAGGTATTTGGTACTAGGGTCTAGGAAAAACTGAGCACTAATTTCACATTGATAATATTTGTTACAAGAGGATATCATTGCCATATAACAAAACTCTGAAGGCCTAGGCTATGAGTCTTCTATTGGGACATATCAGAAGCACCTTATAGTAAATCTGTTTGCCAAAGGCACTTTCAATTTTGTTAGTCTGCTGGTCATAAGTTCCAAGTGACAGGACCATTTGCATCACAGTTTAGATCTGTTGGGTTGGCCAAAAGATTCATTACATCCTACAGAAAAACCTGAACAAAGCTTTTGGCCAACCCAATATTTATTTGAGACCCCTTCTTAATCCAGTGGAGAAGGCACTGTTGACCCACTCCAGTACTCTTGCCTGGAGAATCCCGTGGATGAAGGAGCCTGGTAGGCTGCAGTCCATGGGGTCACAAAGAGTCTCTCATGACTGAGCAACTTCACTTTCACTTTTCACTTTCACGCATTGGAGAAGGAAATGGCAACCCACTCCAGTGTTCTTGCCTGGAGAATCCCAGGGACGGGGGAGCCTGGTGGGCTGCCGTCTATGGAGTCGCACAGAGTCGGACACGACTGATGTGACTTAGCAGCAGCAGCAGCTGAATCTAGGTCTGTCTGAAATTGTCCAGTCTCATAAATTAATTGATAAATGAGTTGGAGTAACACATCCAAATGTCATTAACATTTTCTTCGAAATTTAATAAGCTGCCAAATGTTTAACTTCTTCCTTCACAATAGGTGTAGCAACTCACATCATTATACCACTTATGCCATTATAATTTATATCAACTCATACTGTTATACTACTTTAAAATAAATATTTCACCATGTCCTAGACCACTGGACCTCTAGAAATTTTACAAGTGTAGCAGATCCTGAAATCTATCTCCTATTCTCTGGCATATTTATGACTTAGTAAGGTTTGGTACATTCTACTTATCTGTTCCACATTAATAAAGTGGGTCAATATGATAGACTTTAGGATATCAGGATGATTAAGGACCCTCCAAACCACAATGTGACAATAAAAGGTTTGCCATAGTTCTGAAATAAGGTGAAACTATATTGTTGCTGAAACTGAAACTATACTGATGCTAAGCTGGAACTCTAATACTCTGGCCACCTGATACGAAGAACTGACTCACTGGAAAAGATCTTGATGCTGGGAAAGAGTGAAGGCAGGAGGAGAAGGGGATGACAGAGGATGAGATGGGTGGATGGTATCACTGACTTGATGGACATGAGTTTGAGCAAGCTTCCAGAGCTGGTGATGGACAGGGAGGCCTGGTGTACTGCAGTCCATGGGATTGGAAAGAGTTGGACATGACTGAGAGACTGAACTGAACTGAACTGAACTGATATCGTTGCTGGTGCCAGGTACATGAAAATTGCTTCTGCTTTCTCTTATCCAAGTGGAAAAAAAAGCATTTAAATAACTACACACCATGTGCCAAAGACTGCTAGGTGTTTTCAGCTAAGAAAACATATTTGCAAATGTACCTTCCTTTGGCATCATCATTTTATTCTCTGAGAGTCAATGACTTCTGACCCAGTTAAAAAGGCAAGTTAAACGAGGATATGTTAGGAACTGCTAACCCTGCCTGTCTTAGGCCTTTAATGGTATCTTACTGTTTGAATTCACCCAGAGATGTGATCCTGCCTTTGGCTTGCTTGCTGTGTGTCTGTATGCAACAATTCAGATGCTTCCATTTGGCCCTTTCTATCATAAAATTCCCACCTTCCCTCAAGGAACCAGTTCTTGGGATTCTGCCAGTTACTTAGTTTATACTATACGTTCTAGGGCTGGGAAAATAACCACAGAACGGGTTCACATTCTCTTGGGCTTTCTATTAGAATCAGCCCCAAACCCCATGTGTTGTACCTTGCTTAGTAGATCATGGTGATATGTTGAGTTTCCAGGAATCAGCAACAACTCAGAACTAGTATCTGAAAACTCTCAGAATATATGGCTACTTCCCTTTCACAAGGGCAGTGTCAGTGTGGCAAAAGGGCTCTGGATCCCCTGGGGAAGGCTCAAGCAGAAAAATCACAGTGTATTTCTGTTGTCCTGTTGCAGGTATCTATCTCAGTTGAAGGACTCTGTATTTGGGAGCTGACTCATTCTGGGAGCGAGGAAAGTCTGTGAATTCCAGCTATGGTGACCTGAATTACTTCACATTTGGTGCATCTGTGGAAGGAGGGAAGTTCAGAGGACTCTTATGTCCCCATTGTGGTCCTTCCTCTGCTCTCAAATTCTTTCTCAGTACCAATTTAGTGGCACGTGTATTTTATTCTTATTTGGTTAAAAATATTTTTAATTTCCCTTATAATTCTTATTTGGCCCTTGGGCTATTTATGTTAGGTAGGATGTCAGGCATGAGCAATGAGGGGTGGCCTAGCTGAAAAGGATGCAAGCTGATCGCTAAACCCTATCTCAGACATACCCAGGAGGGCTCACAGAAATGCTACAGAAATAACCACAGAGACTTTTCCAACCCTTAAACATGCACCCTAGGCACACAGTGGGTACAGACTAACCACAGGGGCTTCTCCAAGTAACTTTAGGCAGCTAGAAGTCCATTGAGGGTTCATAAATATTCTATACACATACATATCTGATAATAACAGATTGATTTATGGGAAGATATACTCAACAGAGCCTGCTGTTATATAACTTGCAATTGCTATTGGCTTTGAGAATATTTGCATTCCTTTTCATTGATTGGTGGTGGGTACAAGCCCTATTTTGCACAGGGCACAACCAAAAGGAGGAGACAGGAAGTTTAAATAGGGAGAAGCCAATAGGGATGAGGAGGACAACTCCTTTAGGGTCAGCCTGCTCCCATGTCTTGGAAGTGTCTGCTATAAAAGATCTATCTGCTTGAGCTGAACTGAGCTGTAACTTGTCTGTTGTCCACTGTTTCAAACTTTTGTTGCAGAGATAAGAACCGAGGAAGAGAATTAAACCAACCTGACATTTAGATGTAACAAGAGGAATAAACTAGTGCTTACCTCAAATAATTGTGGTGAAGAAGTAAATGAATCATTGTAGAAGAGTTATATAAGCTATTATTTTCATTGCCAAATTTACCTTTCCACATTCTGCTTTAAGAAAAATCCTGCATTTTCTCTTACCTCTGATACTATAAACCCTGGAACTCATTTAAACCACTGCTTACTATTTCATACTCATTTGCTGCTACCACTGTAAAATCAAAATGCTTTGAGGGCCCAATCATTCTTACATTGCTAACATATAATTGATCTCTAATTAACCAGATGGTTTGTGGGCGAGAGAAAACCATTATTTGTTTTGTGCAACTTCTGCTTGCTTTAGCAGCCATGTGCCCTTTAAAATTTTGTGGTCAGAACAAGAAAACAAACAAAAGAATATGGGTGTGGTGTTTTAAAAAGAAGTCTTGTTACTTCTTTGATAGCCTTTTTCAATCAGAAAAGTTTACTTTGGCAGTGTTGGAATATATTACTCATTGTAACCAGCTTCAAGTTATATGACTCTTCGCTTCTTGGTGAATTTATTTTATTTCTAAAGAAATTTCTTTACTGAATGTTGTTTCCAGGGGTTATTCATGTTTCCCTCCTTAACATTTTTAAACATCAAATAAAACTGAATGTGCCTTTCCCCCAAATTAATGTACTCAGAACTGAGATTAAATAAAACTGTTAAAATTTCAGTTGCATACTAATACAGAGAGACTCCTCCTTGATGTTGAATGGAGTTGCTAAATAAAAAGGACAAGCATTCTCTATCTCTAAATGAGGGAATAGGATCTCAGGGAAGGGAGTAGACAATGAAAGGCTCTGAGGTTTTTAAACATTGAACCACTGTTCCTATCTGTCTAGATACAAGTGCCTGACCTGGCTGATGACACCTTTTGGATTCTACCTCTCACATATTGCATAACAGCAATATCACATAACAGCAGCCTCTCACATATTGAAACAGGCTTCTATCCTGTTCCCCATCGAAAGGTTTTAGTTTCTGCAATAGTCAGACCTTTCAACAGAAGTTTAGTGTTAGACTGAACAATTTGTTTAGCAAAACTGACCATGAAAATCTATTAAGTTTCCTCTCAATAGCAGTGGACACGTTAACGCAGTTATTCCATTTAGAAGAAAATTTTATAGCATTATAGTGAAATCAGCAATATTCTGCAGTTAAATTGTATTGTTTAATTCTGTTGTCATAAATTTTTCATTTGAAGAGTTAATCTTTATCAAGGTCAATTTATGTCCTAAAGACCTAATCTACTTGTAAAAGTGTGCTCTTTGGTGACTTTTCCTTTATTCATTAGCAATGTTAATTAGCTGAATAATTTTTTACTTTACAAAACTAAGGGGCAGATGGCTACCAACTTGATGGCAGCAAACATATTGTCACTATGCTATCTCCTCCTATCTCCATCCTTATTGTTTTTGTTCAATTCATAAAAGCACCAATGAGGCAGCCAAGTGCCACTCACTATTAATTAGGTGAACTGCCAAAGTATACTGGGGAAGAAAGTGTCTTTCTATTGAGCATAGAAAAATTCTTTATATAGAATTTTTGCTAGAGAAATCATTCTACATGATATCTGGTCCTTCAGGATACCTGGAGGTTTTCTGTATTCTTAAAGGGAAACACTAAAAGTTTTATTTGGTTTTGTTTCTACTTTATCAATTTGTCAATTGCAAAAAAAAAAAAAGAAAGCTACAGGCTATGGTTTGCCACATTCTCCTGGACATATCTGGGGGGAAAAAAATCTTTGAGTGCTTCAATCAATCATTAGGACAGGAAGTATGATCTAGGGACTCTTGAGGATTCCAGACTTCAGCATCTTTCCAGTTATTCATGAGGTCAAAGTCATTTTTATAATAATGAGATATTAACTGTGTTTTGCTCATTCTCATTCTGTCACAAGTATACAGTGAAATTTTCCAGAGGCTATATGATATGTCATATTGCAGTAGATTGAATACTGAGACAGATATGAAAATCTAGTCCTCTTTTGTAAAGCTGGACATTAAAGAGATTTATAGAAATTTAAAATACTGTCATCATCATAAACATGTATTTTAATATGTAAAGATTTGTTATTTTTAAAATGAATTAACAAAAGATTTTAAATTCCTCAGTTTAACTTTTAATATGGTAAATATCAATAGACACAACAGACAAACAAAAGCTCTTTGAAGTTCTCAATTCTTAATGTGTGAAAGGATCCTGAGGCAAGAGTTTGAAAGTCACTGATAATCTGAGTGCCAAGAAAACTTCCTAATTTTCCCACTTTATCCCGAGAATTGTGTACTTGAATATTTACCCTAATAACCTTACTCATTTGAATGACCTCAACTCCCGTTTTAGTTTATGTATCCTATGTTCTCCTACCTCTCGCTCCAGCTCTAGATTTACTGCCAGATCAATTACCTTGTGATCTTTCAGACAGGTAAATCACATGATGTACTTTCTATTACTTTTTAAGATTTCAAGTCATAACAACAGTGATGAAAGTTAATGATATGAAAGTGTATTTTCAGTTGATTGTTAAAGTGGAACGGAACCAACCAGATTGTTCAAAAGACTAATAAAAGCAAGATAAAATTTCTTTTCGGGAGGAGGCAGTATGGGAAAGCATTTCAATACATATATATTTCATGTTATATAAAAAAATCCTAGCTGGGATTTGATTTTAAAATTCTTAAATTTTACAGAAGTCTGAAAACCTGAAGCAATTTGATGACTGAAAGGCAAAATTGACTGGAGAGGTATGAAGATGTAAAAGTAGGAATGGTGAGCATCAAAGAACTGAAGTTTTATGACTGGTAGTATTAGTATTTCTCCTACATTCATGTAACCAAGGTAATGAATGAGACTTGACCAGAATTAGATACTTATAAATCGTTTGTAATATGGCATTCTACTAGCTACTTAATGCCTTTCATTATTTTTGGTCCTCAGGTTTCTTTAGAGGTATTCATAATTGATTCATTTCATGGATGAGGAGACCTAATTCAGGAAAGTGAAATAATTTGTTCAAGGCAACACAGTTAACTGGTAGAGTTGGAATTCCCAGCCTGGCCTGGTTAGCCTCCCAGGCCACGTTTGCAAGAGGTGCCTTTCAATTTATTGTATAGTCTTTCTTCTTCTTTAGGTATTATATTGTGGGAGGTCTGCACCATAATAGATATTTAATAAATAATTTTTGTAGAATGGAGGCATATATTTGACCCAACTGAAGAGGTGAGTCCTGTTTAACCTTGTTAAAATTCTTTCTGTTTTCTTTCAGATCATTTCAGCCCCCTGGTCAGAATCAGAATTTCCAACTGTTTCCCCTGCTCAGAAAAACATTTTAACCACAGACCTTTTAGCAGCGAAAGTCACTTTCTTTTTAAGGGTGTGAAAATTAATGAGTGGAAGATAAGCCTCTTTCTTCCAAAATGTAAATTAGAGTTAGTCTAAGAGAAACTGAAAAATAAATTGTCACTGGGGACTGAAGGATTATTAGAAGTAAAATCAAATCCCAGGTAGGATTTTTTTATATAACATGAAATATATATGTATTGAAATGCTTTCCCATACTGCCTCCTGAAAAAAAATTTCATCTTGCTTTTATTATTCTTTTGAACAATTTGGTTGGTTCTGTTCCACTCTAACAATCAACTGAAAATATACTTTCATATCATTAACTTTCATCACTGTTGTTATGACTTGAAATCTTAAAAAGTAATGGCTACTTTTAGAAAGTACTTTGTGTGATTTACCTGTCTGAGAGATCACAAGGAAGAGAATGAAAAATTCACAAAAATCAACGTGACATATTTTGATTGCCACCTATTTACTCATTTTATTTCTAACAGGAAAAGACTTGAATTTACACTAGTCACATCCATAGTGTAGTTAGAGTGCAACACCAGTTACTTTGCTAGTAAGTTTAGATTAACTGAAAGCAAAAATTTTTAATGTGGCCTCTGATAGAGTAATCTAAATAATTAAGAAAATAGTTTTTAATGTATTGCTCTCATTTAATATTAATGACATAGATTTCCTTATTCAGAAATGAGTTTTATAGATTTTATAATTACGAAAAATAAGACGAGTCTCTATTTTCTCTGACTCCATCTGAAAATTCAGTACACATATTTTATGAGAATCCCATACAACCTAGTGTACCCTTCCCTGGAGAATAAAGTCTTGGTAAGTTTTCTTTGGGACAGAAACAGGACTTGAGGACTAGTAGCACTGACAGCAGCTTTAGTACTATGATCAAGAGCAAAGATCACAGGATGATGAGAAAGACCTGGGTTTGAATCCCAGCTATGCCGTTTCAGCCTTCGACAAATCAGTTAGCCTCTTTTATCCTTTTCTGTAAAGTAGTCATAATGATGATCTCACAAGATTGTTTTGAGAATTATAAAAGACCATGTCTTTAAAAACCCTGGTATGTGATAAGAATTCACAAATGGTAATGTACAAGGAAAAAGCAAACTAACCTGTTCTTTCTACAGGAATAGCCTTACAGCAGAAAATAGTATTTCATCAGGCTGTTTAAGCTTACTGGAAATATTTCTTAAAAGTTTGTAACTGTCATCTAAAATTCTACATACTCTAAGTAACCTCCTATATTCCATTATTTTTGAAAATGAATTGAGATAATTATCTTACAGGGTAAAATCATATATCTGCATTCTTGACTTTAAATGTTTCTTGTAAAATATATTATATACATCAAAATTATAGTGTTTTATTATCTCCTTAGTGAAGTGATAATATCAGTTTTTAGAAACTGAAAAGGAAGAAAAATTTGATCCTGAAATGTGGTATATTAACCAAAATGCAACACCTGTGAACCTGAAATAATCAGCAGGTCACGATCATTTCTTTACTGGAAATAAATTGAGTAAATTGCCTCATGAGAGTGGATAGTCAGCTATTTCATACAGAGCTTTGTATAGAAGCATGAGTTATCTTGATAAGTGTAATTTCTAGCATGATTTCCTTTGTGAAGATTCGGGGTGTGGGCTGAGGCCTTAGTATTACTGCTTAGCCTTTCTCCTTGAGTTATGATCAAAAGAGAATAATCACCGAGATTTGAGTCAAACAGAAATCAAAACATCAACATTATTACTGATAAGGGCTGTGTCAAGGGAAGTCATGCAGTCTTTAAAACTCAAGAAAAACTGAAATACATTATTGCCTGATCCACCTGTTAGTTAACAAGTGCTGCCAACTGTCTGTAGACATTTGTTGGGAACCAGATGTCTCCGGGCCAAATACACTGTGTTCTCAGGTTCTCCCACATGGGTATATTTAGAGATGAAATCAGCTTGAAATGAACATCAAGAACAGCCTTAAAGAGGAAATGAATTCATAGCCATGTTGTTTTATCCATTTGCCTTGGTGATAGGGTATGTTAGGCACTCACTATGTCTAATGTCTCTAATAGTCTCTGGACTATGTCTAATGTCCCTTAAAAAGAAACACACATATATATCTATATATATACACATATATATTTTTTATAATAAGAATAGGCATGAAAAGAAGTAGAAAAAGAAGACGATGCTCATCTTCCACCACTCAAATGAAAATACTGTTGTACTATTAGCACTTTTTATGTCTCATTCTGTTTTTACAGATCTGTAAAAGTATTTATTCTGTTCTTTCTATTCATAATTCCTAACAAATATTTTCAGTATTGCAACATGATCTTTATAAATATATTTAATGATAACTGTAGTTTATAATATTTCACTGAATGTATTTAGCATAATTTATTTAAACAGTCACCCCATGGTTATTTCCAGTTTTTAAAGCTGCTTCCAAATTTCCCTTTGCTAATATAAACACTGCTGATGTAAGTATCATTCTGGATAAAACCTTTGCCATTTTCGATTCTTACCCTTAGAATCTCAAGAGTTGAATTTTAGAATTCAAAGGTATACTGAGGGTCTAAGGTATATTCCTGCAAGATATTAGAGTAGAGGGCAAGGAACCACGTTTTCCTAATAAAAACCTAACTAGCTTTCTAAAATGCAGTGCTTGAAAGTTGTCCTGAGGAGCTGTACCTTGGAAATAATAACAGAGTGTATGAGACTTGTATATGGAGTTGCATTCTGTCACTGATAATAACCACTTAGCAGCACTGTTACCAGAGGAAGATGCTGACTGTCTTTGTTGTTCTTCTGAGGCATGTTGTTCACTTGCTCCGCTGTGTTTGACTCTCTGCGACCCCATGGACTGCAGCATGCCAGGCTTCCCTGTCCTTCACTATCTCCCAGAGTTCGCTCAAACTCAGGTCCATTGAGTCAGTGATGCCATCTAATTGTCTCATGCTCTGTCACCCCCTTCTTCTCCTGCTCTCAATCTTTTCCAGCATCAGGATCTTTTCCAATAAGTCAGGTCTTTGCATCAGGTGGCCAGAGTATTGGAATTTCAGCTTCAGCATCAGTCCTTTCAATGAATATTCAGGACTGACTTCCGTTAGGATTCACTGGTTTGATCTCCTTGCAGTCCAAGGAAATCTCAAGAGTCTTCGCTAACGTCACAGTTTAAAAGCATCAATTCTTCAGCACTCAGCCTTCTTTCTGGTCCAATTCTTACATCCATACATGACTGCCGGGGTCCAGCCCCAGTGGGTCCAGGGGTCTTGAGGGATGAGTGGTGTCAGCTTAGTACTGAGCTGAGTCAATTTGGTGATGGAGCAGTCTCTCTTTTTATTGTTGTTGGTTTACAGTTTTTATACCCAAGAAACATACTCATTACATCCCAATTATTCTACACAATCTTTTGTTTTCTGCCTACCATCAACAACTTTAACATTAAGCTCATTTTCCTTGCAGAAGGTCAGATTTCTGCATAATTAGATTTAACAATAGTATGTTTACCATTTGAATGTCTCCAGCATACTTCGGATAAGTACATCAATCTAAGTAGAAAAGTTACATTTCTCTTATTAGGTGCAACTATGTAGAAGCTAGACGGAAGGGCTTAAGCTTGAAACTGTTTTATTCTATTAACCTATTCTGGTTCTTATGAGGAAAGAGAAAAGAGGACAAAGAGACAGTTTAGCAGCACTGCTTTAACAATAAAACCCTATTAACCTTATAACTACTATAATGAATTCCTTTGTCTACAATATCCTAGAGCAATCAATGTCTCCAACTATGCTGGCCACAGTTATGAGCATTCCTAAGTCCCATTCCACCCTGGTTTCTTCAAGGAAAGGAGCCTCCTCCGTGGAGTGTTCCGGGGAGTGGGATGCGGAAAGGTGACCCAAGTACGAGCCCTTCTGGTGGTGGCCTTGCCATGACCCCCAGAGAACTCTTGATAAACTCCCCAGTAATGAGTAGGAGGCGTAGTAATCTATTTAAATGTCCCTATTATTCCTCCTTAGTTCCCGGGGAAGGGAATCCACCTTCTCGGATCCTCTGGTCAATAAGGTCTGGGGGAATTATCTCAGGACGAATTTTTTCTAACTGGGACTGACCTGCTGAGATGAGCTAATGTTCTGAGCATGGACAGAACTCCCAAGAAAAATACCAGGAGGGGCCTTGCCTGGGATGCCCCGATAAAAAAAGTCTGCTTTGCAATTTCCTTCTTAGTCTCGTGACCTTGTCATCCGAGCAAGGGGGCATCCTGATGGCTCCCGGCACATGACTACTGGAAATATCATAGCTTTGACTATACAGACCTTTGTTAGCAAAGTGATATCTCTGCTTTTTAATACACTGTCTAGGTTTGTCATGGCTTTTCTTCCAAGGAGCAAGTGTCTTTTAATATCATGGCTGCAGTCACGGTCTGCAGTGATTTTGGAGCCCAAGGAAATAAAATCTGTCACTATTTCCACTGTTTCCCCCATCTATTTGCCATGAAGTGATGGGACAATAAATTCACAAAGATATAGGTAGCCATCATCACTATATAATTTCAGGACATTTTCATCAGCTCGAAATCTCATTAGAAGTCACTCTCCATTCCATGATCCCCTATTACCCCATAGCAATTCCTAACTTATTTCTGAATCTATAGATTTGCCTGTACTGGACATTTAAAAAAATGAAATTATACAATATATGCTCTTTTGGGTCTGTTTCTTTCACTTAACATGATGTTTTCAAAGTACATCAGTGGTGTATCATATATCAGAACTTTATATGGCCAAATAATATTCAATTATATGGGCACACCTTATTTTGTTTGCCCATTCATCAATTAATAGACTTCTGGGTTGTTAATACTCTTTGGCTACTACAATTAATACTGCTATGAACATTTGTGTATGAGTTTTTGTATGTATATATATTTTCATCACTTTGGGGTACATACCTAACAGTGGAATTACGGGAGTACATGGTAACTCTGTTTAACCTTTTAAGGAACCATCACAAAGTAGCTGCATTATTTTGCATTAGCACCAGCAATGTGTGAGGGTTCTGATCTCTCTACATCCTTGCTAACACTTATTATGTCTTTTTTATTCTAACCATTCTAGTGGGTGAGAAGTGATATCTCTTTGCTTTTATCTAATAATGTTGAAGATAACTTCAGCTTCAATGTACTCATAGTTCATTTATACCTCTTCTTTGGAGTAGTATGTTTGCTTATTTGTTAACTGGGTTATTTGTCATTTCATTGTTGAGTTGGTGAGTTCTTTACATATTCTGAATACTAGACCCTTATCAGATATACGTTTTCAAATATTTATCCCATTCTGTTTGTGTGTGTTCACTTTAAAAATAGTGTTCTCTTAAGCACAAAACTTTAATTTTGGTGAAGTCTATTTTGGGGGGAGGCTTGCTTGTGCTTTGTGTGTTACATATAAATGTCTAAAATACGATTGTTAATACAAGGTAATGATGATTTACATGTATATTTTATATGTGCTAAGTCACTTCATTTGTGTCCATCTCTGTAGCAACTCTATGGACTGTAGCCAGCCAGCCTCCTCTGTCCATTAGATTCTCCAGGCAAGAATACTGGAGTGGGTTGCCATTCACTTCTCCAGGAGCTCTTCCTGTCCCAGGGATCAAACCCACATCTCCTGCATTGCAGGTGGACTCTTTACTGCTGAGCCACCAGGGAAGACATATATATAGAAATTCAATTGGTCACAAATGTATAGCTTTATTTCTGGACTCTCAATTCCATTCCAGTGATATATGTGTTGATTTTTATGTCAATGCCATACAATATAGATGATACAATGAGCTTAGATGAACACCATGCATTTAGAGTGTTTGTGTTGAGGAACACTGGGCTTGGGGAATTCACTGCTTTTACAGCAAGCAGAGCTAAGTCTACTCTGTCTAGAGGATGATGTACCTCATGTCTTAAAGTATTGTTAATAGACACACAAACAACCCTGAGAAATGACCCAGGTGAAAGAACAGTCAGGACATTGCAGTTCTGGCACACTCAGCAGACCAGAGATCCATGAAGGACTGTCTTTCCTGACAAGGGGAGGGCTATTAGAGTTGGAAATGGCTGATGGGTCTGTGTTAGGACAAATGCTGACATAAAGGACACATACCTTTAACTAATACAGCCTGTTCATATGCTTAAAAATAACCCGGAGAGAAGGAAGCGTAAAGATTCAGGAATAAGAGGAGTAACTAATGGAAGAAACTCTTGAGAAGATAAATTATGGAACTTGGTACTCAAGTAGGAGAAAATGAAAGACTATTGATTTTATGTAGAGAAAAAAATGGGCAAAAAAATTTTAAGACAAGAAATACAAAAGAAATTTAAAAAGTGATTGTGTATGATGATGGGATTATTGACTTGCTTTACTTCATTTACCTTTCCATTTTTGAAAGCAGAGTATTTTTCTAATGTAGAAAGCAATCACTGTTAATGGACAAATTTTAAAATCTGAAGTAAACATTCATACTATAAGATTTAAGAACTTAATAGCTGTAACTAATGAAGGATTTCTTTCTTTGAAAGATATCTTTCAGAATTTCATTCCTCATATGATTTAAAGACCAAGTACATCTTCTGAAATATATGCAGCATGAAACAATACTATTTCTTATAGGTCATTGCTATAGTCATGATTTAAGTCATAGAAGTCAGACAGTAAAGAATCTGCCTTCAGTGCAGGAGACTTGGGTTCCATACCTGGGTCAGGAAGATCCCCTGGAGAAAGGAATGGCAACCCACTCCAGATTTTGCCTGATGCAATCCACAGACAGAGGAGCCTGGCAGGCTACAGTCTGTGGGATGACAAAGAGTAGGACACAACTGAGCGACTTTCACTTTCACAAAGAACTCAACAATATTTATGTATAGTTTTTTTAAACATTTCTAGATGCTGTAAAGAGCAATATTGCATAGGAACCTGGAATGTTAGGGCCACGAATCAAGGCAAATTGGAAATGGTCAAACAGGAGATGGAAAGAGTGAACGTCGACATTCTAGGAATCAGCGAACTAAGATAGATTGGAATGAGTGAATTTAACTCAGATGACCATGATATCTACTACTGTGGGCAGGAATCCCTTAGAAGAAATGGAGTAGCCATCATGGTCAACAAAAGAGTCTGAATGCAGTACTTGGATGCAATCTCAAAAATGACAAAATGATCTCTGTTCGATTCTAAGGCAAGCCATTCAATATCACGATAATCCAAGCCTATGCCCCAACCACTAATGCTGAAGAAGCTGAAGTTGAACAGTTCTATGAAGACCTACAAGATCTTTTAGAACTAACACCCCCAAAAGAGGTCCTTTTCATTATAGGGGACTGGAATGCAAAAGTAGAAAGTCAGGAAAACACCTGGAGTAACAGGCAAATTTGGCCTTGGAGTACAGAATGAAGCAGGGAAAAGGCTAATAAGAGTTTTGCCAAGGAACGCACTGGTCATTGCAAACACCCTCTTCCAACAACACAAGAGAAGGCTCTACACATGGACATTACCAGATGGTCAACACCAAAATCAGATTGATTATATTCTTTGCAGCCAAAGATGGAAAAGCTCTATACAGGCAGCAAAAACAAGACTGGAAGCTGACTATGGCTCGGATCATGAACTCCTTACTGCCAAATTCAGACTGAAATTGAAGAAAGTAGGGAAAGCCACTAGACCATTCAGGTATGATCTAAATCAAATCCCTTATGATTATACAGTGGAAGTGAGAAATAGATTTAAGGGACTAGATCTGATAGACAGAGTGCCTGATGAACTATGGATGGAGGTTTGTGACATTGTACAGGAGACAGGGATTAAGACCATCCCCATGGAAAAGAAAAATGCAAAAAAGCAAAATGGCTGTCTGAGGAGGCCTCACAAATAGGTGTGAAAATAAGAGAAGTGAAAAAAAAGGAGAAAAGGAAAGATATACCTATTTGAATGCAGAGTTCCAAAGAATAGCAAGGAGAGATAAGAAAGCCTTCCTCAGCAATCAATGCAAAGAAATAGAGGAAAACAACAGAATGGGAAAGACTAGAGATCTCTTCAAAAAAATTAGAGATGCCAAGGGAACATTTCATGCAAAGATGGGCTCAATAAAGGACAGAAATGGTATGGACCTCACAGAAGCAGAAGATATTAAAAAGAGGTGGCAAGAATACACGGAAGAACTGTACAAAAAAGATCTTCATGACCCAGATAATCATGATGGTGTGTTCACTCATCTAGAACCAGACATCCTGGAATGTGAACTCAAGTGGGCCTTAGAAAGCATCACTACGAACAAGGCTAGTGGAGGTGATGGAATTCCAGTTGAGCTGTTTCAAATCCTGAAAGATGATGCTGTGAAAGTGCTGCCCTCAATATGCCAGCAAATTTGGAAAACTCATCAGTGGCCACAGGACTGGAAAAGGTCAGTTTTCATTCCAATCCCAAAGAAAGGCAATACCAAGGAATGCTCAGACTACCACACAATTGCACTCATCTCACACGCTAGCAAAGTAATGTTGAATGTAGCAAACTCAACATTCTCCAAGCTAGGCTTCACCAATACGTGAACCGTGAACTTCCAGATGTTCAAGCTGGTTTTAGAAAAGGCAGAGGAATCAGATCAAATTGCCAACATCTGCTGGATTGTCGAAAAAACAACAGAGTTACAAAAAGCCATCCATTTCTGCTTTATTGACTATGCCAAAGCCTTTGACCGTGAATCACAATAAACTGTGGAAAATTCTGAAAGAGATGGGAATACCAGACCATCTGACCTGCCTCTTGAGAAACCTGTATGCAGTTCAGGAAGCAATAGTTAGAACTGGACATGGAACAACAGACTGGTTCCAATTAGGAAAAGGAGTACGTCGAGGCTGTATATTGTCATCCTGCTTATTAACTTATATGCAGAGTACTTCATGAGGAACGCAGGGCTGGATGAAGCACAAGCTGGAATCAAGACTGCAGTGATAAATATCAACCTCAGATATGCAGATGACCCCACCCTTATGGCAGAAAGTGAAGAGGAACTAAAAAGCCCTTTGATGAGAGTGAAAGAGGAGAGTGAAAAAGTTGGCTTAAAGGTCAACATTTAGAAAACTAAGATCATGGCATCTGGTGCCATCACTTCATGGCAGATAGATGGGGAAACAGTGGAAACAGAGTCAGACTTTATCTTTTTGGGCTCCTAAATCACTACAGATGGTGATTGCAGCAATGAAATTAAAAGACGCTTACTCTTTAGAAGGAAAGTTATGACCAACCTAGATAGCGTATTTAAAAGCACAGACATTACTTTGCCAACAAAGGTCTGTCTAGTCAAGGCTATGTTTTTTCCAGTGGTCATGTATGGATGTGAGAGTTGGACTACAAACAAAGGTGAGTACCAAAGAACTGATGCTTTTGAACTGTGGTGTTGGAGAAGACTCTTGAGAGTCCCTTGTTCTGCATGGAAGGAGTATTCATCGGAAGGACTGATGCTGAATCTGAAACTCCAGTACTTTGGCCATGTGATGTGAAGAGTTGACTCATTGGAGAAGACACTGATGCTGTGAAAGACTGAAGGCAGGAGGAGAAGGGGACAACAGAGGGTGAGATAATTGGAGGGCATCACTGACTCAGTGGATATGAGTTTGAGTAAAGTTCAGGAGTTGATGATGGAAAGGGAGGACTGACGTGATGCAGTTGATGGGGTTGCAAACAGTTAGACACGACTGAGCAACTGAACTAAACTAAATGTATTTTTCAAGCATTTCTCATTACAAAATGTTGTCTTGAATTTTAGGCATTGACTTTTAACTCTCATTTTTTTTCTTTCTTGAGCTTGGTTAGGATGAATGGTGCAGCTGTTCCAAAAGTCGATGTATTCATCATTCAGGAAATGTTAAAAGGTCAAGTTGTCCCAAAGCTGAATCCTCCTGGTCTACCAAGATGCCTGAAAATCCCACCATTAGTCAGTCCTATCCCTTAAGATATTGTGTTCCCAGAAAGCCTCTACTGAAATAAGAATGTGCGAAACAAAATTGAGTCTCATTCAGGCAATAGTGCTCTCTGGCACAGTGAAAAGAACACGACCCTTGGGTCTAGGTTTGAATGTTAGCTCAGCCCCTTGCCACTTAGTCATGTGACCTCTATAAGTTGCTTAACATCTGAACCTCACGTTACTTATCTATTACAGAGAAGCTGTTCTCCTTTGGTCTATGTTGGCCAGAAGGCAAGACACTGTACTGCCAAGTGGACAGGAAACTGCCTCTTGTCCTCTGGGGCCTGTCTGCTCTCTTACCAAGTGAACAACTGTGTTTTGGGGTGCTTTGTTTTTGACCATGCTGCATGGCGGGATTTTTGTTCCTCAACCAGGGATCAAACCTGGGCCCTCTGCAGTGAAAGTGCAGACTCTTAACCACTAGACCACCAGGGAAGTCGCTAGCACCTGTGTTTTTAAATCTTTACGTGATAAGCAGACCAAGAGGGCTTGCTTTCTCAACTCCAACTTTTCATTTGCAAGCAGATAGACAATAACAGACAGATGGATTCCAAAATCTAGGCTTGGAAGAAATTAGGAGGCATTTTACATCCTTCAATCCAACTTTCAGTCCATGAGGTTGCAGAGTTGGACACAACTCAGTGACTGAACAACAACGACAAGGTAGCGTGATAGCACAAGTTTGTAGTTTCTCTTACTTGAGCTGTGTCTGGCTGTATCTGAGAGCCAGTACTTTTCGCCTTATACCACATCTACCATAGATGTCACTCATTACCCTTGCTCCCACTGCTTGTCTTTCCTTGTTTTTCACTGCTTGTCTCCTTATGGTTCTGGTGCCTTGCTGCTGGTGGTGTTGATACTGTCATTGGTGTCATTGTCTGGGGCAGCAAAATGGTGGGTGCTTCCACTGTGTCCAAGGCCTCCTTGGTTGAAGGCTCTGTCACCGCTAGAGGAAGGGGAATGTGTGGGAATTCAGAATCATGGGGACTTTTGTGTCTTAGAATATTCAATCTTCCATGACTGAACCAGGAAGAAATAGAAAACCAGTACCATGAAAAAATAAATATTGTTAAAATATCCATGCTACCTAAAGCAATCTATGGATTTAATACAACCCTATCAAACAAGAGTTGGACACAACTGAATGACTGAACTATAAAAACAATGGCATTTTTTTTTTTAGAGAATGAGAACAATTGTAAAATTTGTATACAATCACAAAAGTCCCAAATAGCTAATATAATCTTCCACACCTAAAACTGTGCTACATATTGGGTGTGTGTGCTAAGTCATTTCAGTCATGTCTGACTCTTTGCAATCCTATGGACTATAGCCCACCAGGCTCCTCTGTCCATGGGATTATCCAGGCAAGGATACTGCTACATATGAGAGAAATGCAAATCAAAACTACAATGAAGCATCACCTTACACCAGTCAGAATTGCCATCATCAAAAAGTTTGCAGATAAATGCTGTGGATGGCATGGAGAAAAAGGAACCCTCCAATGCTGTTGGTGGGAATGTAAATTAGTATATCCACTATGGAGAACACTATGGAAGTTCCTTATGACTTCCATAAGGAAGTTTCCATATGACCCAGCAATCCTGCTCCTGGGAATATATCCAGAAAACATTGAAAAGATACATGTATCTCAATGTTCATAGCAGCACTATTTACAGTATCCAAGACATGGAAGCAACCTAAGTGTAAGTCAATTGATGGATAGAGAAGATGTGGTATGTGTATATATATATATAACTTGAATATAAAAAAGAATGGAATAATGCTATTTGTAGCAACATGAATAGACCTAGAGACTATCATACTAAGTGAAGTAAGTCAGACAAAGAAAGACAAATACCATATGGTGTCACTTATATGTGGGATCTAAAAAAGTGATGCAAATGAATCCATATACAAAACAGAAGTGGACTCATACACACAGAAAACAAATTATGGTTACCAAAGGGGAATGAGGGGAGGGATAAATTATGAATTTGGAGTTGAGAGATACACACTACTATATATAAAATAGATAACTAAGTTCCTACTACATAGCACAGAGAACCATATTCAATATCTTGTATTAATAATAGCCTGGAAAAGTATATATATATGTATATACATGCATACTCAATGAAGCTATGAGCCATGACATGCAGGGCCACCCAGGACAGACAGGTCAGAGCGATGGGTTCTGACAAAATATGGACCAGCGGAGGATGAAATGGCAAACCACTTAAGTACTCTTGCTGTGAGAACCCCATGAACTGTATGAAAAGGCAAAAAGATATGACACTGGAAGATGAGCTCCCCAGGTTGGAAGGTGTCTGATATGCTATTGGGGAGTAGCAGAGGACAATTACTAATAGCTCCAGAAAGAATTAAGCATCTGGGTCAAAGTGGAAATGACGTTCACTTGTGGAAGTGTCTGCTGATGAAGCTAAAGTCCAATGCTGTAAAGAACAATATTGCATAGGAACCTGGAACGTCAGGTCCATGAAGCAAGGTAAATTGAATGAGGTCAAACAGGGGATGGCAAGACTGAACAATGACATGTAGGAATCAGTGAAATAAAATGGATGGGATTGGGCGACTTTAATTCAGATGACCATTATATCTACTACTGTGGGCAAGAATCCCATAGAAGAAATGGAGTAATTCTCATCAAAAGAGGCCAAAATGCAGTACTTGACTGCAGTCTCAAAAATGACAGAATGATTGCCATTGGTTTCTAAGGCAAAGCCTTCAGCATCACAGTAATCCAAGCCTATGGTCCAACTACTAATGCTGAAGAAACTGAAGTCGAATGGTTCTATGAAGACCTACAATATCTTCTAAAACAAACACCAAAAAAGATGTCCTTTTCATCACATGTGTGTGTGTGGGTTAAGTCACTTAAGCCATGTCTGATTCTTTGTGACCCTGTGGGCTGTAGCCTGCCAGGCTCCTCTGTCCCTGGAATTCTCTAGGTAAGAGTACTGGAGTGAGTTGCCATGCCCTCCTCAGGATCTTTCTGACTCAGGGATTGAACACATATCTCTTATGTCTCCAGCACTGGCAGGCGGGTTCTTCATCATTAGTGCCGAACCTTTTTATCATAAGGGATTGGACTGCAAAAGTAGGAAGTCAAGGGATACTTGGAGTAACAGGCAAGTTTGGTCTTGGAGTACAAAATGAAGCAGGGCAAAGGCCTATAGAGTTCTGCCAAGAGAATACACTGGTCAGCAAACACACTTTTCCAACAGCACACACTGGTCATAGCAAACACACTATTACAATAGCACAGGAGGTGACTCTATATATAGATATCAGCATGTCTGCTTCATTGACTACACCTTTGATTGTGTCAATTCAGTTCAGTCTCTCAGTCGTGTCCGACTCTTTGTGACCCCACAGACTGCAGGACGCCAGGCCTCCCTGTCCATCACCAACTCCCAGAGTTTACTCAAACTCATTGAGTCGGTGATGCCATCCAACCATTTCATCCTCTGTCATCCCCTTCTCCTCCCACCTTCAGTCTTTCCTAGCATCAGGGTCTTTTCAAATGAGTCAGCTCTTCATATCAGGTGGCCAAAGTATGTGAGTTTCAGCTTCAACATCAGTCCTTCCAATGAATATTCAGGACTGATCTCTTTTAGGATGGACTGGATGGATTTTCTTGCAGTCCAAGGGACTTGCAAGAGTCTTCTCCAACACCACAGTTCAAAAGCATCAGTTCTTCAGTGCTCAGCTTTCTTTATAGTCCAACTCTCACATCCATACACGACTACTGGAAAAACCATAGCCTTGACTAGACGGACCTTTGTTGGCAAAGTAATGTCTCTGCTTTTTAATATGTTGTCTAGGTTGGTCATGACTTTTCTTCCAAGGAGTAAGTATCTTTTAATTTCATGGCTGCAGTCACCATCTGTAGTGATTTAGGAGCCCCCCAAAATAAAGCCAGCCAAAGTTTCCACTGTTTCCCCATTTATTTGCCATGAAGTGATGGGACTGGATGCCGTGATCTTAGTTTTCTGAATGTTGAGCTTTAAGCCAACTTTTTCACTTTCCTCTTTCACTTTCATCAAGAGGCTCTTTAGCTCTTCTTCACTGTCTGCCATAAGGGTGGTGTCATCTGCATATCTGAGGTCATTGATAGTTTTCCCAGTAATCTTGATTCCAGCTTGTGCTTCATCCAGCCCAGCATTTCTCATGATGTACTCTGCATATAAGTTAAACAAGCAGGATGACAATATACAGCCTTGACGTACTCCTTTCCCTATTTGGAACCAGTCTGTTGATTCATGTCCAGTTCTAACTGTTACTTCCTGACCTGCATACAGATTCCTCAAGAGGCAGGTCAGATGGTCTGATATTCCCATCTCTTTTAGAATTTTCCACAGTTAATTGTGATCCACACAGTCAAAGGCTTTGGCATAGTCAATAAAGTAGAAATAGACGTTTTCCTGGAAAATCTCTTGCTTTTTCTGTGATCCATCAGATGTTGGCAATTTGATCTCTGGTTCCTCTGCCTTTTCTAAAATCAGCTTGACTATCTGGAAGTTCACAGTTCATATATTGTTGAAGTTTAGCTTGGAGAATTTTGAGCATTACTTTACTAGCATGTGAGATGAGTGCAATTGTGTGGTAGTTTGAGCATCCTTTGGCATTGCCTTTCTTTGGGATTGGAGTGAAAACTGACCTTTTCCAGTCCTGTGGCCACTGCTGAGTTTTCCAAATTTGCTGGCATATTGAGAGCAGCACTTTCACAGCATCATCTTTCAGGATTTGAAACAGCTCAACTGGAATTCCATCACTTCCACTTGCTTTGCTCATAGTAATGCTTCTTAAGGCCCACTTGACTTCACATTCCAGGATGTCTGGCTCTAGGTGAGTGATCATACCATCGTGATCATGAAGATCTTTTTTGTACAGTTCTTCCGTGTATTCTTGCCACCTCTTTTTAATATCTTCTGCTTCTGTGAGGTCCATACCATTTCTGTCCCTTATCGAGCCCATCTTTGCATGAAATGTTCCCTTGGTATCTCTAATTTTCTTGAAGAGATCTCTAGTCTTTCCCATTCTAGTATTTTCCTCTATTTCTTTGCACTGATCACTGGGGGAGGCTTTCTTATCTCTCCTTGCTATTCTTTGAAACTCTGCTTTCAAATGGACATATCTTTCCTTTTCTCCTTTGTTTTTTGCATCTCTTATTTTCACAGCTATTTGTGAGGCCTCCTCAGATAGTCATTTTGCTTCTTTGCATTTCTTTTTCTTGGGGATGGTCTTGCTCCCTGTCTCTTATACAATGTCACAAACCTCCATCCATAGTTCATCAGGCACTCTATCAGATTTAGTGCCTTAAATCTATTTCTCACTCCCACTGTATAATCATAAGGGATTTGATTTAGGTTATACCTGAATGGTCTAGTGGTTTTCCCTACTTTCTTCAATTTCAGTCTGAATTTGGCAGTAAGGAGTTCATGATCTGAGCCACAGTCAGCTCCCAGTCTAGTTTTTGCTGACTGTATAGAGCTTCTCCATCTTTGGCTGTGAATATAATCAATCTGATTTTGGTGTTGATCATCTGGTGATGTGGATCACAACAAACTGTGGAAAATTCCTACAGAGATAAGAATACCAGTCTACCATACCTGTATCCTGAGAAACCTGTATGTGGGTCAAGAAACAGCTATTAGAATCTGACATTGAACAATTGACTTGTTCAAAATTGGGAAAGGAGTATGTCAAGGCTGTATATTATCACCCTGCTTATTTAACTTATATGCATATTACATCATGCAAACTGTTGGACTGGATGAATCACAAGCTGGAATCAAGATTTCCGGGGAAAATATCAGTAATCTCAGATGTGCAGGTAATACCACTTTAATGGCAGAAGAGGAACTAAAGTGCCTCTTGGTGAGGGTGAAAGAGGAGAGTGAAAAATATGGCTTGAAACTCATCACTCAAAAAACTAAGATCATGGCATCTGGTCCCATCACTTAATGGCATATAGAAGGGGAAAAGTGAAGCACTGGTAGGTTTTATTTTCTTGAGCTTCAAAATCACTGTGGGAAGTGACTGTAGTTATGAGATTAAAAGATGCTTGCTCTTTGGAAGAAAAGCTATGACAAATTTAGACAGCCTATTAAAAAGTGGAGACATCACTTTGCTAACAAAGGTCTGTATAGTCAAAACTATGGTTTTCCAGTAGTCAAGTATGGATGTGAAAGTTGGACTGCAAAGAAGGCTAGGCACCAAAGAACTGATGCTTTTGAACTGCCATGCTGGAGAAGACTCTTGGACTGCGAAGAGATCAAACCAGCCAATCCTAAAGGAAACCAACCCTGAATATTCATTGGAAGGACTGATGCTGAAGCTGAAGCTCCGAAATTTTGTCTACCTGATGCAAAGAACAGACTCATTTGGAAAAGCTCCTGATGCTGTGAAAGACTGAAGGCCAATGAATAAGAGGGTGTGAGCAGATGGTTGGTTATATAATGTCACCTACTCAATGGACAGGAATCTGAGCAAACTCTGGGTCATAGTAGGCAATAGGGAAGCCTGGCGTGCTGTAGTCCATGGGGTCGCAAAGAGTAGGATACGTCTTAGTAACTGAACAACAACAGCAAACATTTCCTTACATGTAGATAAATAATACAAGTATTTATAATGACATGATTCTGTATTTCTTACTTGCTTCAAAATAATACAAGGTAGGGTAAATGACTACATTGATCAAAATTGTTAGCTTTTGAAGTTGGTGATGATAAATGGAGTTCACCAGACATTTCATTGATTTTTATATTTGAAATCTGAAGCAAAGCTTAACAGGACCTCAGGGAAGTATTATAAAGGCTGAAAATTTGCCAGATATTTAGGGCAATCAAAATGGAAAATGGATTTCTAAAGAAAAAAATAACAAATTAGATAATCAGTGTTTAAATTGGATATAATCACAGATATTCAAAAATATAAATTCCCTAAAATGATCAAAGAAGGAGGTATTATCCTAAAATAAATCAATAATCTACATTGATTACTATGTATGAAATGGAAAATGTTTTTCTGGTAATAATAAAAAGTTACCAGGTCCAGATTGTTTTACCCCTGAATTCAATATAACTTTCAAAGAACAAATAACTCCTCTGTTATTTACTATTTCAGACCACAGAAAAAGACTATAATTAATTTTTCAAAGATAACCTTATTACTCAATACTAGTAAGAGCAGTTCAAATATATTTGTGAATATAAACACATGTATCATAAAAATCAGTGAGCTAGATTCAGCAATGTATTAGAGAGTAATAAACAGTAATTAAGTGACTTTTTAGTTTTCAGGGTTGAAAGATAATTTACTATCAGGAAATCTATAACATAAGACATTACCTTAGCAGATTAGATAAGAAAAACCATGTAATTGTGTGAATTGATATTTTTATTTTCAGTATTGCTGGAATATTTGGAAGACATATTTTAGTTCAGTTCTCACCCCAGTTTTCAGATAGCTTCTGGAGCAACCAGAACATTTTCCAGTCTATAAACTTGTGTAGTGGAGTCAGAAAAGGAAGTGTATAGAAAATCTTTTTCAGTTCCCGTGGAAGAGCGGGTTGCTAAGGCCATACAAATAAGTTCAAATTGGTTTAAATCAAACTGTAGTATGTAGTATAGAATCATTATGTGATATATGGTGATTAAGATTGCTCTAATGACTAATGGGATAGATTTTGTGCCTAATTAAAATGCAAATTATCTCAGCAGGGATAATGTATTCAGCTCCACTTGCCAATTACAGCAAAGGAGACTTCATTAGGAAAGAGGAAAGGAGGACAAATATATTGGATGCTTAAGATGGGAAGAAAGGTACAGCATCAAGAAGGCAAAGTATTTCAGGAGAGCAATTTTACTGACCTAACACTTTGGCTTAGAGTGAACCTTGAATGTCTATGCTTTAATCACAGAGGCCTCATCAGGAAAGAGAAGGGCAAATTAAGAGGGAGAGCAGACAGGAGAGATTAGCATTCACAAAGTATTAATACTTCCCGTGGTCCCAGCTTTTGACAGGTATTTAATAATGCAGGTACTATGATCACAATTTTTAAATGAGGAGACAATTTTAGGAAGGTTAATATCTTAAAATGCTAAGCCAAATTTTAATTCAAGTTTGTGTGACATCAAAGTCATTATTCCTTCTCCACTGACATAAAGTAAATAATATTCAACTATATAATTTTCTTCAATAATGAGAATATGAGATGAGTAGTACATATACATATTATGCAAAGTATGCAAATATTTCATTAACTGATTCATTAAAAACTTTAGTGAGATTTAGAAGCAGAAAATGCCCTTTTTTTTTGTTAAATAATAAGAGAACAGCCAGTAAGACTTATTTTGTTTCTTTAGGCATTAAATTTACTTTAATGTTAATTAGACATTAAAACCAGTCAAGCCAACTGTCTCTTCTTGATCGTCAAGGTTTTACAAAATTATTTTCGGGATAGGTATATCTTTTTCTTTCTTTTCTCTCTCTTTACTATAGATGCATGTATATATGTATGTATGTTACGTATGTATCTTGCATGCTCACTTGTGTCTGACCCTTTGCGATCCAATGGACTGTAGCCCGCCAGGCTTCTCTGTCCATGGAATTTTGCAGGCAAGAATAAAGGAATGGGTTGCCATTTTCTATTCCAGGAGATCTCCCTAACTTAGGGATTGAACTCATGTTTCTTGAATCTCCTGCCTTGATAGTCAGATTCTTTACCACTATGCCATGTATGTGCTACGCTGTGTTTAGTCGCTCAGTGGTGTCCACCTCTGCGACCCTGTGGACTGTAGCCCGCCAGGCTCCTCTGTCTATGGGGATTCTCCAGGCAAGAATACTGCAGTGGGTTGCCATGCTCTCCTCCAGATATACATGTATATGTGTGTGTAAATATATGTATATGTGTGTATATATGTATCTCTCTCTATATAATTCATATATATATAAATAATACCAATATAGCCTCTCTAATATATCATTTAATATATCAGGATTTTAACATTTATCTGGGCAATTAAAAACTACATGTTGTGAGTTTCAAAAATAATTTTGAACATTGCTTTTTCAAGAATGTCTGTCCTTGAAATGATTACCTACATAAGGGTTTGTAGGTTGAGTTTTTGTCTATAAAGCAGATTAGGAAATAAATTAGTCAGTTTTTCTTGGTTAGAATTGTTCAGCTTAAATGCGTGCAGAGCTAATTTTTCTCATATATTTAATTAGCAGTCTACACTAGCTAGAAAATAAAAATATAAAATACATATAGTATATAAAATTGTATTATGTATTTTTGTATATGAGTATATTCAAGCAAATTATCTTAATATTTTACCACTTTATCTTTGTAATAATGTTTTAGAAATAGTTTGGGTGTGTCATTTACACACAATTTTTAAAAGATATTGTTATAGTATTTTGCATTCTCATCACAAATTTCTTCAAAACCTCACCAACAGAAGATGTTGTCATACTTTTATCCCTAATCTGGAATAATCAGAATTATAGAAGTTTCCATAACGACGGAAATGGTATGTGGCTGATTATTAAATAGTGTATCTTCACTAATATTTGGTAGCAACTGTATTCTGATAATATTATGGAAGCTGTTATGTTTCTTTTTCTGACCTATTATCATTCTTTTCACTCTGGAAAAGTTACTCTGATGTTTTCTAAAATTCAGTCCTGGGGCTGTGTCAAAAGCCGAATGACAACTCTATTGGATTGGTTAATAACCACTGAATATAGTACATACACATAAGGGCTTCCCTGGTGGCTCAGCTGGTAAAGAACTTGCCTGTCAATGCAGGGGACATGGGTTCAGTCCTTGGGTTAGGAAGATTCCCTGGAGAAGGAAACGGCAACCCGTTCCAGTATTCTTGACTGGAAAATTCCATGGACAGAGGAGCTTAGTGGGCTACAGTCAATGGGCTTACAGTCAGACATGACTGAATATGCACACAGGAGGATGAAGAAGAAATGGACAATGTTTTAGAATGGGGACTCCCAATCTGGAGGCCATAAAATCATTATTACAAGTTAGAGTGAAGATCAGGAATTGTCTAGAGAATTGAGAACTTGTCAGGGGGCAAGTGGTGTAAGTTTAGTTTAACTAAAGTGGATGTGTTAACAGAAGGATTCTGGCAGACCTTACACAGAGGCAGCCTGTCATGAACTCTGCTCAGCTAAACTCTTAAGGTTTCTCAGAGAATCCAGAAGTAACTAAAATAGTTTTTACTAATGACTAGCCAACCTGTTCCAGGGCAGACTGCCCAAACTTGTTATTTTTTTAAATGGTTTCCAGCCAGTCAGCTTACCCAGAGAAAAGTAGAACAAACACATTGGTCTCAGACAATCTGTGTGTTTTTAAATACTTCATCTGCTCTTTGTTTTATAGATTCTGTTTCTGCTATTGTTCAGAAGTGTTTAATGACCTACTCATAAAAGAAATCTTTTCTGTGAATATTAACTAAATGTTTCTGAGTTATTTGTTCATTGTCTGAATTCATAATATCTCCTGTGTGTAGGCTATTTTAAAGTGTATATGTGCTGTTTTATTAAATAACAGTTTATATAAAACATTAACAAATTTATAGATATTTCAATTGTATATTTTCTCAATTAACTGATAATAATGAAGATAATGGTTCTTATCATAACCATTAATCAATGAGCCAGTATTTTAAAAATGCTTTTTATTTACTTAGCATGGTCTCTGAAGACAAGGATACCAGTAATACAAAATGTTTAAATAATTGCTAATTATTCTATGAAGTATGAAAATGATCAGTTTAGACAAATATTCTAGCAGTTTAGAGGAGAGGTTTAGCAGGCAGAGGTGGAATGATGAAGGGATTGTGGAGTGTGTGGTCATGAAGAAAGTAAAGAACGTTTCGTAAAGTTACAATAACCAGAGCAAAGAGGCAAATGATGCTATTAAGGAAGATGGAAGAAATACATGTACAGGAAACATGGAGTTTGTATAGCTGGAATGCTGGCTATTGACAAAGATTCTCTCATTGGCCAAACTCTATTCAGACTCCTCTGAACTCCTTTCCATCTAGGTCTGACTTTTGGACTTCCATGTTCTCTTCATTGTCCAATTTTAGCAAGTATCCTGCTAAGTCAATTAAAAAAACAAACATTTATTTATTTGGCTGTGCTAGGTCTTAGTTGTGGCATGTGGGATCTAGTTCCCTGACCAGGGATTGAACCCAGGCCCCATGCATTGGATGTGCAGTCTTAGCCACTGGATTACCGGGGAAGTCCCTCCTGCTGAGTCAAATTTTAATCAGTATTCCTCTCCCTGGATATCAGACTGGGTTTCTCATCCTCTACCATCCCTCAAATGATATCTGATCATCTTAACCTGTCTTAAACAAGAATCCTATTAAGTTGGTTTAATCAGAGTTTCCATAATCCCTGATGTTTCCTTTCAGTCATTTTCCATCCACTGATTCCCACCCAACTCTTTGGCCATAAACACCCTCTTGCCCAAGCTGTACACAGAGTTGAGCCAGTCTCTCTCCCTCACTTCAATATTCTATATTGGTGGTCCCTGTACACGTCTTGATAATCTCCTCCTGCTGCCCTTGAATAAAGTCTTCCTTGTGTTTTAACAAATGTCATTGAATATATATTTTTTTCTTTAATAGTACTCTTTAAACAGATTTAAAGTGTGAATCATAAACCAGCAGTATAGCTTAACTGAGAGCTTATTAGAAATACAGAATTTCAGATTGTATCCTACATTTAATGAATTAAACCAACAGTTTTACAAGATTTCTCATGTGATTTATATGCACATTAAAGACTGAGAAACATGGCTAGGTGATTGGTTTCCAATGCTTGTTTCTAAATCAGGACGGTTTTGGCTAAATAATAATGCCTAGAAATCTTGCTAAAAGTAGAAGTTCTCAGAAACCTCCACCGAAAAATTATAATTCAGTAACCTGAAATTCAGGGATGTTAACAAGCTTCCCTAGGTGATTGGGGTGCACCACTGCCCTAGGCCTAGGACAGTGTCTTCTAACTTTGACTTGATCTAGTTCCAGTCCACTGATTCTCAACCTTGGCAGCACATTGTAGTCCCTTGGCAACCTCTTTAAAAATACTGATCACTGAGCTCCACTCTGAAGGTCTGATTTACCTGTGCTGCTATGGGACTGAGGAATCCAAATACTTTTAAAGCTCCTCAGGGACTTTCTTGTGCAACTAGGATTGAGAAATTTGTTATTGTTTAGTTGCTCAGTCGTGTCCAACTCTTTGTGACCTCAAGGTCTGCAGAATGCCAGACTTCCCTGTCCTTCATCATCTCCCAAAGTTTGCTCAAACTCATGTTCATTGAGTCAGTGATGCCATCCAACCATCTCATCCTCTGGATTGAGAAATACTATTTCTTATAATTTAGTTATATAGTGTTAGGTGGGAACAAATGAAAAGAATCTTGGATGTTTTCAAAACAGAAGAGTTACCTATGAGATGGACCTAAGTGGGAGATTATTTTCATGGTGGCATTAAAAAATAGATTGAAAAGAGAGAGATAAGAAGTGTGAAAACCACTTGTAACAGTGCAATGGAGAACTGTTGTACTGAGGCACTAACAGTGAAAATGGAAAGGAAGATTTTGAGAGAAGAAATATTTAGAAGGAAGAATTATCAGGTCTTTGAAACAGTCTTAGTAAGAAGTAGGTTTAACAACAAGAGAGTCTGTAGAGAGGTCAAGAAAACTGAGTGTTGAAAAATTACTGTTGGATTGGATGGTGAGGAAATCATGAAGAATATTTAGAGTACTATTTTAATGAGGGGGTGGGAACAAAACTTAAAATGTAAGAGACTGTAGAGAGAATTAATGATTAAAAAAATATGGTTGTGGGGGGTGATTTCATTTCAAACCCTTAACCAAGAGAAAAAGAGTGAAATAGCATACTTCTAAAGAGGAAAAATAGTCTAGTGAAGGTCGTTGTTGTTTTAAAGGGTGAAATTGACATGTAAAGTGAAGTTAGAGAAAAGACTGGAAAATAGAAAGCAAACCAAAACAATCATTTAATTTTCTTTTTGAACATTAAAACTATGGAAAAAACTCAACACATATTGGTTGGTTGATGGGAATATTTGTCAAAAGGTGCTGTGGGTTTGAAAAATGATTCAGATGCTGTCAAAACAACTCTCATCACTTTAATCCATGGCACAGGAGCACCTGAGCCCACTGGGCGACTGTATGATAACAAAAGCTATGCCTTAAAAACACAGCTGAGAAGGAATAACTTCTCATTTTGAGAACTGATCTTCCTTTGTGATTTTATAAATAGTGGGGCTGGGGTGGAAGGATTTTGCATATTAAAGATCACTTAGTCTCTTCGGTCTAGAATAGCTTCTTTGGGGGAAATTGTCAATTAATTTAGAGTTCAAATTTCTTTTTTTCTTAATTTTATGGAAGTATAGTTGATTTACAATGTTGTGTTAATTTCTGTTATACACTGAAGTGATTCAGTTATACATATATATATATTTTCATCATGGTTCATCACAGGATAGTGAATATAGTTCCCCATAATATATACAGTAGTCACTTTGTTGTTTATCCATCCTACATATAATAGTTTTCATCTGCTAATGCCAAACTTCTAAATCCTTCCCTCTCCATCCTCGCCCACTTGGCAACCACAGATCTCTTCTCTATGTCTCTAAATCTGTTTTCTATGTCTTTGAGTCCATTTCTGCACTGTAGATATGTTTGTATTGTATTTTAGATTCTACATATAAATGGTATGTGGTATTTGTCTTTATCTTTTTGATTTACCTAGCTAATTATAACTGCTAGGTCTATCCATGGTGTTGCAAATGACACGATTTCATTCTTTTTTATGGCTGAGTAATATTCCATTATAGACATACCATATCTTCTTTACCCATTCATTCCTGATGGACATTTAGGGTGTTTCCATGTCTTGGCTATTGTAAATAGTGCTGCTATGAACAAAGGGATGTATGTATCTTTCCAAATTATAGTTTTGTCTGAATATGTGCCCAGGAGAGAGATTTTTGGATCGTGCTGTTGTTGTTGTACAGTTGCTCAGTTATGCTCAACTCTTTGTGGCCCCATGGACTACAGCACACCCGGATCATACAGCAACTTTAGTTTTTTGAGGAACCTCCAAACTGTTTTCCATAATGGCTGCACCAATTTATATTCCTCCCAACAGTGTAAGAGGATTCCGTTTCCTCCAAACACTCTCCAACATGTATTACTTACAGACTTTTTGATGATGGCCATTTTGATTGGTATAAGGTGGTATCTCACTGTGGTTTTGATTTGCATTTCTCTAATAATTAGCACTGATGAGCATCTTTTCATGTGATTATTGACCATTTGTATGTCTTCTTTGGAAAAATGTCTGTTTAGGTCTCCTCATTTTCCAATTGGGTTGTTTTTCATTACTGAATTGTATGAGCTGTTTGGAAATTAAATCCTTGTTGGTCATAGCATTTGTAAATATTTTCTTCCAGTCTGTAGGTTGTCTTTTTCATTTTATAAAACTTTTATTTATTTATTTTTTACTGTGCAAAACTTATGCATTCGATTATGTCCTATTTGCTTACTTTTGCTTTTATTTCTATTGGCTAGGGAGACTGACTTAAGAAAACATTGCTATGATTCATGTCAGAGAATGCTTTGCCTTTGTTCTCTTATAGGAGTTTTATGGTGCCATGTCATATATATTCAAGTCTTTAAATTATGTTGAATTTATTTCTGTGTATAGTGTGAGGGCATGCTCTAACTTTATTGATTTGCATGTGACTGTCCAACTTTCCTGACACCACTTATTGAGGAAAATGTGTTTTCCCCATTGTGCATTTTTGCCTCCTTTGTTGAATATTAATTGACCATAAGTGTGTGGGCTTACTTCTGGGCTATCTATTATTGATCTGTATGTCTGTTTTTGTGCCAGTACTACACTATTTTGATTATTGTAGCTTTGCAGTATTGTCTAAAGCCTGAGGGGGTGATGCTATGTGCTTTGTTCTTTTCCCTCATAACTGATTGGGCAATTCTGTGTCTTTGGTGGTTCCATATACATTTTAGGATAATTTGTTCTAGTTCTGTGAAAAACTTCATGGATAATTTGTAAAAGGTTTTTTTTTAATTTTAAAATAAACCTTTATTTGGAATAATTTTAGACTTATAGAAAACTTGCAGCGATAGTTGAGAAAGTTCTCACACACCCCTCACTCTGCAGTTTCAGGCTCTCCTTGTGTTACTATGTCACATTACTGATATATATTTGTCAAAATATAAGAAACCAACAATGATACATTACTATTAATGAAACTCTAGACTTTGGATGTTCGGGGTTTTCTATTAATGTCCTCGTTCTGTTCCAGGATCCATTACACTGTATAGATTACCATATTGCATTTTGTTATGTTTATGTCTTCTGGTCTGTGTCTATTTTTCAGCCTTCCCTCATTTTTCACGTCCTTGATAGCCTTGAGGAGTACTAGTCAGGTGTTTTGGAGACGGTCTCTCCATTTGGGTGTATCTGATGTATTTTATTTATTTTTTTATTTATTTTTCTTTACATTATCATGTTGGTTTTTGCCATATATTGACATGAATTCACCATGGATATACATGTGGATTTTAAGTTTTAAAATTTCTTGAATTCTTCTGTTTTTTTCCTCAAAAAGTTGAAAGCTTTGCTTTTAGTATGCAGCCTTTTAATTATCTTGGATTTATTTTTCTACTATTCCAGCATTGGTTTTTTTTTTTTTTTTTTTTTTTTTTTTTTTTCCAGCATTGGTTTTTTTTTTTTTTTTCTACTTTAACTTTTCTTCACTGTGCAATATTGTTTCCCAAGACATATCTGTTCCTTGGTTCTCTATTCTGTCCTATTTGTACTTAGGGCTTATCACACCATATAAAATTATATAATAAGACTTGATACTAGATAGAGTAAGCCCTCCCCATGTTCAATTTTGTTTTTAAAATGATCTTTGGCTTTTCATATAAATTCTTTTAAGAACCAGCTTGTCAAATTCATAAAAAATTCTCTGAATTTTTGGTTGGTATTGTACCAGTTTTATTGATTAATTAGGGAAGAGTCTCTGTCCTTGTGTTATTTAGCTTTCTTTTCACAATCTTTATAGTGTCTTACATATCCTCTGCTAGCTTTACTTCTAGGTACCTTAGATATTTTTTGTGACATTACAAATAATATCACTTAAAATTCTATGTTTCAACTAATTATTGGCAGTGTTTAAGAATGCATCTGATACCTTATATTTAATTAATTGTAGTGATTTATCAATCTCTTAGAGGACTTTCATGTAGACAGCAATATTGTTTGATAATAATGCCACTTTCTCCCCTCTCCTTTCCAATACTTACAGCTTCTATTTCTTCTTACCTTTCTTTATGAGTAAGGACACTATGTCAAATAGTGTAGTGATAGGCAGTATTTTGTCTCCGGTTTTAATGGTAATGCTGCTAATGAGTCACCATTAACTGTGAAGTTCCTAAATATAAACAATGATTGAGAATGTCAGATTCTAGAACTTAACCTTGTATCTGGTATATAGAAGATATTTATTAAATAATTGTTGATTTAATTTTTATTATTCTGTCTGGTATAGGGACATGTATTGGGTAAGAGCATTTCTGTTAAGCATAAAAAAATCTTAGAAAATTATATGCTTAAGTGTAAAGCGGTTACAGCTTGCATGGTAACATCTTAAATTATCCAGAGTGGGTGTCAACTTGGTATTTAAGAATCTTTCTAAAACAATAAAGAATCTTTCTAATCTCTTTGATAAACATGCGGGAATTGCCCCATGACTGAGAAGAACTGATTTATAACAAAATTGCTATTTTTAAACATCTGTTAATACGAACCCACCAGGCATAAACATCCAAATGTTAAACATTTCATTCAGATGCTATGTTTTTGTGCTTGCCTTCTTCATAAACCATGGTTCTTCAAACTAGGCATTAAGAGAGGGAAGGCAAATTCTGTAGTTTCACTTCTGTATTAGTTTTTGATTGCTCTGCAACAAGTTTTCATAAATTTAGCAGCTTAAAACAACAGTAATTTATTATCTTAGAATTTCTGTAGGTCAGGAGTCTGGGCACAAGTTAGCTGGATTTTCCACTCAGAACCCAAAGGGCTACAATCAAGATGCCAGCTGTGCCACAGTTCTCATTCAGGTTATTGACAGAATTCAGTTCCTTGCAGCTTCAGGGTTGAGGTCCTCATATTCTTGCTAGCTGTTGACCAAGGACAACTCTAAACACTGAAAGTCATTCTTTTCTGGCTTCTTTTATCATACACTAATCAGAGAAAATTTTTGCTTTTAAAGGATCACCTAATTAGATTAGAACCACCCAAAGTAATCTTCATGTTCTGATTTGGAAACTTGATTACATATGAAAAACTCTTTTTGCCAGATGATGTACTGTAATCACTGGAATGATATCTCTTCATATTCGCAGGGTCAACACACATTCAAGGGAGAGGAGTAACCAAGAGTAAGAGGTCATTGGAGATCATTTTAGGATTATATCACAGCTACTATATAATCATATGTAAAGCATCACTTTCCTTCTTCCATTGTCTCAGAGAAACTTTTTTCTTGCTTTATAACATCATTTTATGAGTGTCAACAAATCTTTCTCTTTTCCAAATATTTGCACATACCTTAAAACTTCCATGTGCCTTAACTTGATAGTTTGATTTTAGCCATATTTCTTGGATAAGCTTGGGGCTATCTTTTCCATGTGCCTCATAGTATTTGGATAATGATGAATTTTAACCCAAGAACTTCTGGGTTTCACTGGTTTTAAGCTTCTTTTCCAGCTATATTCAAAGCCATATGGACACACACATTCACATCACATATATAGCCATATTCATAATATTTCTGGTGATCTGTCCCAGAGTTTTGGTATTGTCTTGCTGTTAGTCAGTAATAGGTCCCTGGCATACTTTTTTTCTCTTCCAGTTTGAATATATAGAATGTTTTTAAAAATCATGACAGGGCTTCCCTGGTGGCTCAGTGGTAAAGAATCTGTCTGCCAGTGCAGGAGACATGGATTCTGCCTTTGGTGGGGGAAGATCCTGCATGCGGCAGGGCAACTAAGCCCATGCACAACTACTGAGCCTGTGCCCTAGAGCTTGAGAGACACAACTGTTGAGCCCACACGCCCCAACTGCTGAAGCCCAAGCACCCTAGAGCCTGTGCTCCACAAGAGGAGCCACCACGATGGGAAGTTCATGCACTTCAACTAGAGAGTAGCCCCTCTTGCTGCAACTAGAGAAAAACTCATGCAGCGATGAAGACCAGCACAACCAAAACTAAATACATAAAATGAGGAGAGGCTTAGAGAATCCTAAAATGACAGAAAAAATCATTTTAAAGGTGTTTTGTCTTACCTTTGGGAAATGTGCACATTATTAGCAGTACCTACATTTTATTAACATTTTACAGTTTACAAGGTGTCACACCACATGTTTATGTCATTATGCTTAGCAACACTGTTGTAGGGGAGGAAGTAAGGCCTGCACTGGGATTAAGCAGAACTGAAAATTCAACCCAGGACTTTTGCCTTCAGATAGTTTTTCATATAGCTATGAAAGAGCTTTCACTATCACATGAGTAGAAAGAGTTTATAAACATACCTCTTATATTTGCATTAAATAATATAGCTTTCTGGAATTGAAGGGATGCTCTTTTAGATAGTCTTATTTTGTGCAATTCTGAACTGGTTTCAAATGGTGAATCTGTCGTTTACCTACCATTTATGTGCAAATTAAATTGTTTTTGAATCAGTTTTATATTATGGGCTATCATTTATAATCTGGCATGTTCCTTTTTTTAAAAAAATAATTAATTAATTTTTTTCTTTACATTATCGTGTTGGTTTTGCCATACATTGACATGAATCCACCATGGGTATACCTGTGTTCCCCTTCCAGAACCCCCCTCCCACCTCCGTCCCGATTCCATCCCTCTGGATCATCCCGGTGCACCAGCCCTGAGCACCCTGTATCATGCATCAGACCTGGGTTGGCAATTCATTTCACATATGATAATTTACAGGTTTCAATGCCATTCTCCCATATCATCCCACCCTTGCCCTCTTGTCTCCTTCAGGCTGTCCTTATATTTCTATGAAGCTGTGTATCTTCTCAGTTCAAAGAGGGGACAAACGGAAAACATGACAGTTAATAGATTTACTTAAGGATTTCACAGCCTTTCACACTGACTCTATTCCTTATCATACACATTTCATTGTCTGATGACAAATTTTCTAACAAAAGAAGGATAATAGTAACCATAAAGGAAATATTCATGAGGTCTGGAAATTTTAGAGGGTGTTATACTCTGCAAGTAGCTTCTTCTAGGTAGATGGAAGTTACAAATATGATGACAGATGGTATAAACTGATAGATTTCGGGTGATTTTTAAAATAAAATTATTTTGTATAAGTAATATAGATAGATGATTGTTGTCATTGTTTAGTTGCTTAGTTGTGTCCAACTCTTTTGTGACCCCCATAGACTGTAGCCCACCAACCTCCAATGGTCCATGGGATTCTCCAGGCAAGAACACTGGAATGGGTAGCCATTTCCTTCCGCAGGGGATCTTCCTGACCCAGGGATCAAACCCCAGTCTCCTGCTTTAGCAGGTGGATTCTTTACCACTGAGCCACCATGGAGGCCAGATACATGATAAATTCAAATAAATGAAAAGAATGAGTAGTGAGAAGTGAGTTCTTTTCCTGATCCCATGTTCCAGACCTTGTGAATAGTTTAGAGGCTTACAGTGAGTACTTGGAGAGGCTTAGTCCTTCTTCAAAATGGGAAAAGGGATTTGCTAATGTTTGAAAGTATAGCGAGAGTTAAGAATGAGAGGGAAATGGTAGTAAAAAGAGAAAATTTCTGGGTATACAATGTCCAAAAGAATATTGCGCTTAAACCTGACACAAAGCTGAATGACTAAGAGAACATGCCACTATTTGTGCATTCTTGGATTTAGCAAAACATAGCAAACATGGAGAAAGCAAGGGAATTCCACAAAAACATCCACTTCTTCATTGACTATGCCAAAGCCTTTGACTGTGTGGGTCACAACAAACTGTGGAAAATTCTTAAAGAGATGCCAGTATCAGACCGCCTTACCTGTCCGAAGAGAAACTTGTACGCAGGTCAAGAAGCAATAGTTAGAACAGGAGAAGGAACAAATGACTGTTTCCCAACTGGGAAAGGAGTACAATGCTGTATATTGTCACCCAGCCTGCATGCCTACTAAGTCATTTCATTCCTGTCCGACCCTTTGTGACCTTCTGGACTGTAGCCCGCCAGGCTCCTCTGTCCATGGGATTCTCCAGGCAAGAATACCGGAGTGGGTTGCCATGCCCTCCTCTAGGGGATCTTCCCAACCCAGGAATCGAAACTGCCTCTCATGTCTCCTGCATTTACAGGCAGGTTCTTTAACACAGATCTTCCCTGGTGGCTCAGAGGGTAAAGTGTCTGCCTGAAATGTGGGAGGCCCAGGTTTGTTCCCTGGGTCTGGAAGATCCCCTGGGGAAGGAAATGGCAACCCACTCCAGTATTCTTGACTGGAGAATCCTATAGACAGAGGAACCTAGTAGTCTACAATCCAGGGGGTCGCAAAGAGTCAGACACGACTGAGTGACTTCACTTTCACTTTCTTTAACACTAGTGCCACCTGGGAAGTTTTTGACTGTGTGGATCACAACATACTGTGAAAAATTCTTAAAGAGATAGGAGTATCAGACCACCTTACCTGTCTCCAGAGATACCTGTATGCAGGCCAAGAAGCAACAGTTAGAACTGGGCAAGAAACAACTGACTGGTTCCAAACTGAGAAAGGAGTATGACAAGTCTGTATATTGTCACCTGTTTACTTAACTTCTATGAGAGCACATCATGTGAAATGTCAGGCTGGATGAATCACAAGCTGGAATCAAGATTGCCAGCAGAAATATCAACAACCTCAGAAATGCAGATGATACCACTCTAATGGCAGAAATTGAAGGGCGACTAAAGAACTTCTTCGTGAGGGTGAAAGAGGGGAATGAAAAAACTGGCTTGAAACCCAACATTCAGAAAACTAAGATCATGGCCTCTGGCCCCATCACTTCATGGCAAATATAAGGGGGAAAAGTGGAAGCAGCGACAGGCATTATTTTCTTGGACTCCAATATCACTGTGGACAATGACTGAGCCAGGAAATTAAAAGACACTTGCTCCTTGGAAGGAAAGCTATGACAAACCTAGACAGTGTATTAAAAGCAGAGACACCACTTTGCCAACAAAGGTCTGTATAGTTAAAGCTATGGTCTTTCCAGTAGTTATATACAGATGTGAGAGTTGAACCATAAAGAAGGCTGAGCACCAAAGAACTGGTGCTTTGAATTGTGGTCCTGGACTGCAGGGAGATCAAACCAGTCAATCCTAAAGGAAATCAACCTTAAATATTCATTGGAACAACTGATGCTGAAGCTGAAGCTCCAATACTTTGGCCACCTGATGCGAAGAGCTGCCTGATTGGAAAAGACTCTGATTCTGGGAAAGACTGAAGGCAAAAGGAAAAGGGGCAGCAGGGGATGAGATGATTAGAGAGCATCACCGACTCAATGAACATTAATCTGAGCAAACTCCAGGAGACAGTGGAGGACAGAGGAGCCTGGCAGGCTGCAGTCTGTGGCATCATAGAGTCACACACAACTTATTGACTGAACAACAACAGCAAACATTTATCACTTTATTGAACTGCTTCTACAGTGTTCTTGCTCACTTTGCTAACAGAGTCTCATTCCTTTAGTTACTTTCACTTGAACTAATCTCTTAGTTATGGTAGGGAAGACTCTTACGTCATTATGAAAACAGGAGGTGTCATGTGTTGGATTGTATATCTCAAAAAGATAACCTCTGGTACCTGGAAAATGTGGTCATACTTGGAAATAAGGTCTTTGCAGATATAATGAAGTTAAAATGATATTATATTGGATTAGGGTAGGCTCTAAACCCACTGACCAGTGTCCTTATTAGAAGGCAACATGCCACACACAGGGAGAAAGCCATATAGTGATGGAGTTAAAAAATGGAGTTAAAAAATGGAGTGATGCAGCTGCAAGCTAAGGAATGGCAGTGATTGCTGGTGATCATCAGAATCTAGGAGAGAAGCATTGAATAGAATCAGTCTCCAGAAGTAATTAATCTTGTTGCCACATTGATTTTGGACTTCTGGTTCCAGAAATGTAAGAGAATAAATTTCTGTTGTTTTAAGCTACAAAATTTGTGGTAGTTTGTTATGGCAGCTCTAGGAAATTAACCAGGAAGAAAGGCATAAAAAAGTTTTTTCCCCCACTAAGATACTACTTTTATGCTAGGCACTGTAATACATGCATTATCTCATTACTGTTGCTTTCATAATAGCCTTGCAAGATAAATATTTTCCCTGTTTACAGAGGCAAAAACTCAGGCTCATAAGTCTTGACTAATTTTTAAAAGGTCACACAGTAGATATTCTCTGATAAGGAAGCCATTGCATCATACTATTATTGATGATCACCCATTTACAAAAAAACCCCAGCTAAATTTAAAAATGGTTTTATCATCTGGGCCCCCCACTACATGGTCTGATTACAGAAGTGTTAGGAGCAAAAGTTATGTCTCCTACTAACGCCTGAAATTTCACTCTTTTCATAATTAGTATTTCTTTTAAAAATGTGATTATCCTAGAAGGATTAACATATTATGCCTATGAAAATATAAATTTATCAGAGAGTTTTTTCTTTTCTGATGTCATAGGAGATCCATGAGCTCAAGAACATTGTTTACTTGGTAATAAATATTAGAGTGGGATAGTGAAAGATACACAGAATGAAGAAAGAGGGTAACAGCATAAAATAAATTCTTTTTGCTTCAAAATTTTGCTAAGTTTTGGTAATATTTCTTACACATCTTTTGTCCAAATCCAATTTTGTTGTTAGAGCTGACAATGTCATCACTGGAGTTATTATTTTTGTAATATTTGTTTTATTTGTAATATTATGTTTAATATTTAATATATAACATTGTAATTATTATATTTGTAATAGTGTGAAATAGGAGGACTAAATGGGGCTATTTGGTAGGTAAAGGGGAGTAGAATATAAAAGACATATCACTTGTCTCAAGCAACGGTTTGGCATTCTAAATCTGGTTGCAAAATAATTTTTTTTTTTTTTTTTACTACACATAATACATTTTCATTGCAAAATGTTTAGAAACTGTAGATAAGATGAAGGAAGAAAATGACCGTTAGCTGTAATCATACCATCCTAAGTCTAGGAATACTATATTTTGGTATACATTTCCAGGACTTACTGTATAAATACTTTAAAAAATTAAATAGATGAAACTAGCATGTGTTTTTAAGCTATTTTCAAGTTTTTAAATATAATGAAAGTATTTAATTTAGGAATAGATGCAGAAAATTTATTTGGCATACCTAGTGTAGTTAAAAGATTATTTGAATTTCTGCTAGTTATGTTTTATATTTTAAGTGCAGATACTCTTTGAAGACTAAGTAAAAGGACATTTTAGAGGATCATTTTCATTTTGTTTATAACATCTCATCCTGGGGCGCGAGAAGAGAGGAGCCTGAGTCACTTCGTTAGCTGTCAGTTTACAACTCTGACACAGGCTCACCCAAAATAGATAAATGATGATTTTCTTGTGTTTTTCTCTTCATTTCAAAATGAAGTTATAGAATATGCACTATAAATAAATCTCAAGCTGTCTGGCTGATAAAAGTAAGATCAAGTCAAATCATTTAGATTTTCAGAGATTTTAATTGTGACAAATGTTGTTTTGCTACATAAATATGTACTTCGGGTATCTAAGTTTTGTTTTGTTTTTTTTTATTTTAGGAGAAAAGTGAGTCTTGGTGCTAAATGAAATGAGGCTAACTCATGGCACGCTGTGGTGTCACTGTGGCTAAGAAGCTCCCCGTGGGGGACTGGATGCACACTAGGTAGAAGGTGAAACACGGGGCAGTTCTGGTCCTTAAGTGAGGTGGGGGTAATGCGGACTATATACTGTCTCGGCTATGTTACCTGCTTTGGAAGTCTCGAAGGAGGAGGACCCCAGGCTCAGATCAGCCGATCATCAACTCAGGCCCCTGAGAGCCAGAAGGCCTCCGCAGCAGTGTTTAAAGTGACCCTCATCTCTTAGGGCCGGAGACCAGACTGAGCCTGGAACTGAACTGGGACGGTAGACAAGATGCAAGGTGGAGAGAATAGCCAAGACAGGTCTCCCAAGTTGGAGTCAGGGCCCTGAGAGCGAGGACTCAAGAAATAGGATGAGGAAACTGGCTGGATGTGCCAGGGATATTTTAACTCTTAATTCTCTTGGGCTGGCAGAAGTGACACGTATCCATGTGCTAGGAAAGAGCAGAATCTCTTTGTCTACATGGGAGACCTCAATAGAGCCAAATGCCTTGAAAAATGATGCCGTCAATCTTTCCCAGTATCAGAGACTTTTCCAGTGAGTTGTCTGTTCACATCAGATGACCAAAATACTGGAGATTTGGTCTCAGCATCAGTCCTTCCACTGAATATTTAGGGTTGATCTCCTGTAAGATTGACTGGTTTGATCTCCTTGCTGTCCAAGAGACTTTCAGGAGTCTCTCTTCTCCAGCACCACAGTTTGAAGGCATTAATTCTTTGGCGTTCTGCCTTCTTTACGGTCCAGCTCTCACAACCATATAAGACCACTGGGAACACCATAGCCTTGACTATATGAACCTTTGTCAGTAGAGTAATGTCTCTGCTTTTCAACTTGCTGACTAGGTTTGTCATTGCCTTCCTGCCAAGAAGCAATCGTCTTCTGATTTCAGAAGATGATGGCGTATAATAGATATAATTACAGCAACGGACAACAAAGTCAGAGTGATTTAAAAATACTGCTTTGACCCATTTGTGGCATGACTTTGACCGTTGCCAGTTTCAAGTGGGGCTCATAGCAAAAGAGCGCTCTGCAGCAAGTCTAAGCTGTAGCGCAAGCTGCCCTGGCTCTCAGGTAGAAACTCCTGATTTTATTATGAACAGTGGACCAGCAGCTAAGGAGAGGAATTATTATATTCATAGGGGAAATGAGCCTTAAGGTCATGGAGACCTAGGGCTGCTGTTAGAAAATGGAATTGAGGAGATACAGTGGTGTTTTCAGGCTTCCCTGGTGGTTCAGATGGTAAAGAATCTGCCTGCAATTCAGGAGAACCTGGTTTGATCCCTAGATTGGGAAGAGAATGGGTACCCACTCAGTATTTTTGTCTGGAGAATGCCATGGACAGAGGAGACTAGCAGGCTACAGTCAATGGGGTTGTAAAGAGTCAGACATGACTTAAGCAACTAACACTTTTTTCGTTATGTTTTCAAGTCTGGTGATATCGATGAACCAGCAGCTGCAGTGACCAGAGCATGATAACAACAAAGCAAATAAAACCTCAGATTCTCAGGTTGAAGATCTGCGTTATTCCACTAGGCAAGCAACTTGGATAAGCTGAGGAGGGAATGAGCAACCTGGCAGACAGAACAGAGAGAAAAATACATAGACGGTGACGGAGAAGTGAGATGATGAATATGAATTTTGGTTTGGGTATCAGTTGTAGCATTTGTAGCTTGCGCCTCTGTCCCTTGTGTACTATGCCTTCTGAGGAAGCAAACACTTTGAACATTTAGTGATGGATTGTATTTAAAGTAGCGCACGAGTTGGTCTGTAGCGCACGAGATGGATTGTACTTAAAGTAGCGCACCAGGGTGGATTTATCAAGGTGACTCTGGTATGCCTATACACTCTTAGCCATTTCTCCTAGTTCAGGTGGCTGCAGAGGGTAATTCTGAGTATATTTTGACTCACTTTTTACTGAAGGCAGGTTGCCTCAAATGTACTGCATGTCTCTGATTTCAAGCTCAGGGCTCCTCCCATGTTCTGCGTAAAGGAGGTATGAAATCAGCAGCTGAAGTATGGATCCAGATTCTAGGAAGTAGGTCTGCAGAGGTAAATTGAAAGTGTTGTCAGACTGTGGAAAGTATTTGAAGACATTGGAGGGAAGGAGCTTCCTTAGGAAGAATTTCAAGTGGAAAGAGAAAGATAATGGGGGAAATGTCTCAAAGAATATGTAACACATTTATATTTGAGGAACAGTTAATATGTGTGCAACGAGGGAAAACTGGCAAAAATCTTGAAAAGTGGCTTGTGATTATACCAGGAGAATGCTTAACGTTTTCTTTTAAGGATGGTCTCACTTAGCCAAACTCACTAATCTTCTCAATTTTATATAGAGGAAAGAAATAATACACACACATGTACACACACACAGGTCTTTATAGTTTATAAAGTCTTTCTATACATTTTCACATTTGATCCATAAAAATGTATTAAACAAGCTCAGATTTCGAAATTATCCCCATTTTAGAGATGAGAAAATTGGATCCCTGACTTTATTGATGAAAAGTGAGTAGCTGGATGTTAAAGCAAAGCCTACCTCTTGTAAGACTGTAAGAAGTAAACTCTTCACCCTTTTAGACTTTGAATTTTGCTTTCTGGTTTAAAGTCTGCAGCTTCAGCCTTCACATGCTGTTTATGAACCTGCTCCTATCATGCTTTTTTTGTGCCCTCATCCTGACCTGTGTGTCTTAAACGGGCCATTTCAAGTCACAACTTTATTTTAATTAGTGTCAGTTGATTCCTTTATTTGTAAAAGTATTTGTTAGTTATTCTCGTGCATTGTCCCAGTATAAAGTAGAGGCTGCAAGTGTTACTTTAACAAAGAGTATTTTGAGAGCTTACAGACTGAAATGGACTTAATACAAACTGTTGAGTCCTGCCCCAAGGCCACGGGTGCGAGGTCACCTCTGAAGCTGACTGAGCCCCTTTGTAACTTGCGGAAAGCTCCCCCTGTTATCACTAACAGGGTCCCTGAACCCAAATTAGGTGAAGGTATCCACTCCGGTAGCCACTGTTTAGCACTCTAACCAGGCATCTGATGCTAACCTCCAGCAGGAATCTTCTTTGTCGTGAGGCTATAAAAATTGGCTACTAACCCAGGAGAACTGTTGACCCTCCCTGGCCTGTCCGAAGTTGCCGGCCCACTGTGCTCACAGGGCCGACATTACCTCTGCTCTTTGTTCTTAACAAACCTACTCCTTTCTACACTGCTCTGTGTCTGGAAATTCTTTTTCAACCTGCATTTGGACAACCTCAGCATAAACAAATAACATGT
>ML660200.1:57551533-57693372 GCA_007570785.1 Antilocapra americana | reverse complement strand
CCCTCCTCCTCTGCCTAGCTCCTACTGGCAATGACAGAATTGCATTGATAGCTTATCAGTCCACTGTGTAATTTGAATCTGGAAAGTTATTTGATCTACAGATGCTCCTTGTCCTGAACTGAATTGGAATAAATGATTCTGAAAATGTATCCTTTCAAGATAATTTGTGCCACAGCATTTCTAAAAGTCTCATATTAATGAATGAGTTTTGGAGCCAGATGGTGTTGGACTTATATTCTTTGCTCCTCTTCTTAGAAGAAGGTGACATGCTTTTCCTTAAATGACCCTACTCCATCCTTGCAGAAGCTGCCAGGCTATCTCAATGATGCTTAAGTTAAATTTTAGAGACCACTGACACATGATAAAGACAAATCACATATCTAAAGATTCCAACAAGAAAAACGATAATGAATATAGTGTGGCTATTTGTTGGCTAACTTTTTTTTTTCTTGACACAATTTGGGGAGGTACTATCAGTGTTTGTAAATAACTGTGATTTTTGTAGTATAAACCTTTCTAATTAAGACATAATTTCTTCAGCTATATCTTAAACTTTAATTGAATTACATTTAGATTTCATTGACTTGGAAGTTAATACCTTTTGGGGTAACTTTGTTTAACTCCTGGGGCTTTCCTGGTGGCTCAGATGGGAAACAATCTGCCTGCAATGCAGGAGACCTGGGGTCAACCCTTGGGTTGGGAAGATCCAGTAGAGGAGGGCATGGCAACCCATTCCAGTATCCAAAATGTTTAGCTATTACTGTAATTATCCATGAGCAATCTGATTTGTATTCTTATTGACCTAATTATACAGAAGAGTGACTAAAGACCTTTTTTTCTTTTTCTTTTTACACTATACCCTTTCATTTATTGGAGAAGGCAATGGCAACCCACTCTAGTATTCTTGCCTGGAGGATTCCATGGACAGAGTGGACTGGTGGGCTACAGTCCAGAGGGTCACAAAGAGTCAGAGATGGCCTGAGTGACTAACACTACTAACACTTTCATTTACCTACCTTTTATATCCTTAAGTAGACTATCATGAGTTATTTTCAACTGAAAAATAATAGAAAAGCTGTGGATCACTAATTCAGCTATTTAGAAAAAGAGAAAATTTATTTTAGAAAATTCTTTACTTTTGGATGACACTAAGATGAATAATAATTTATCTTAGTAGGAAAGAGAGAGTATTTGAAACAGATTTCTCTTAATGATGGAACAAGAAGCTATTATAACATTTACTGTTTCAACCTGTCATTTTAAGAATTGTAATTATATTGTTCTTGGGTTTAGCATATCTTGTTCAATTGGCCACATTTGTTTCCATGAGGAACTGAAGACAAGCAAGGTAGTCTATAAAAAGATCATGTTTTATTAACATTAGATATCCACCTTTTGGCCAATTTTTCCCCTGAATATAATGATATTGATTAGCAATGTTCTACTATTATTTGAATATCTGGCATGCTTTCCATTAATATTCCAAGTATTACTACAGTTGACTTTAGTCTGACAGAAAAAAAGGTAAGTTAGCCTGGCCCCCAATATTATTGATGTGTTTTGAATAAGAAATATCAGCCATGCTTCTGTGGCTTTGTACAGATGAGGGAAATATGAAAAGAAATAAATTGGCAGTGATAATTTCATAATAAGTGACAATTTTATTAGAAAGAATACCCCAAAGAAATAATATTTCATCAGGCAAAAAGGAATTTTTACATTAAAACAATGATCCATAGCAGAAAGCAGTTGCAAAAAATGTGGAACATGTGGGTGTACCTGAGGATGTAGGAAATGATTTATGCCATTTCAAATTGCTACACTTTTGAAAATTGAAGTAATTTAATAGAATTGTTTATATTTCAAATATATGTGTTCACATAATTTTCCTTATTTTAGAATCCACTTATGTTCAAACATTTTGGCGAGTTTCACTGGCCTTGCTTATGTCTTAAATAGGACTGAGAAAGAAGAGGAAACCAGATATGTTCCCTGAAATAACTCAGGATTCTAAAGTGAGTGTGAAAGCCTTCAAAGAAACCCTTTGCAGAACTTTAAAAACTTATTTAACTAGTTTTGATATCTCAGCATCCTAGACAGCATATTAAAAAGATAGATGTCACTTTTCTGACAAAGGTCCGTATAGTCAAAGCTATGGTCTTTCCAGTAGTCATATTCAAACGTTAGAGTTAGACCATGAAGAAGACCGAGTACTGAAGAATTGATGCTTTTGACTTGAGGTGCTAGAGGGGTCTTCAGAGTTCCTTGGACTGCAGGGATATCAAACCAGTCAATCCTAAAGGAAATCAGTCCTGAATATTCATTGGAAGGACTGATGCTGAAGCTGAAGCTCCAATACTTTGGCCACCTGATGCGAAGAGTCGACTGATTAAAAAAGACCTTGATGCTGAGAAAGATTGAAGGCAAAAGAAGAGGGTGGAAGAGTCTGAGATGGTTAGATCATATCACCAACCCTCTTGACATGAATTTGAGCAAACTCTGGGAAATGGTGAAGGAGAGAGGAGCCTGGTGTACTGCAGTCCCTGAGGTTGCGAAGAGTCAGAATGACTTAAGCGATGATCACGACCAAGTCTTAGCATCAGGTATAAAAGAAGAGAAAAATACAGAAACCTCTTGAGCGTCACTCTTTTAGGGACCCACCCTTTCCTCATTTCATGACGGTTAGGTAGGCTTTGCCAGTTCGTATGTTATCAATGCCACTTGGCTTATGAATCAGGTCTGACCATTCAGTCCACTGTGTTCCCTTGACTTCAGTGCTTGATACAGGGATGAGCATGTAACTCCACATGGGTGATTCAGAGACTGCCAGGTTTCTAACTTCTGTAATCCATATGGTTTTAGGGATGCCTGAAACCATTTTGCTGATACACAGATAAATCCTATGTGATTTGAAGCAAAGCAGGGGCAAACAGAATCAAACTCAAAGATGCAAGAAAACAAAGTTCTGCTGCAATTGTTTAAACTCCTGGATTCAGCAGGAGATACACTTTTTGGTCTTCTCAATTACAATTTTTCCGTCATTTGATACTGAAAATGTTTTGGCTGGAATAGTTCCATGGTGTTAAGCTCCAAGTATTTCTCATTATGTTACACAGTTTGAAATATTAAAAGAAATATTTTTTCTCTAAAAATAAATTAATATTCTAGGATTCCTTATCATGTGTAGACCCTGTTGAGATATTTGCTATTGTTTTAGAAATAACAGACTGATAAATTTGTCCTGTGAAGCTTATAACATGAACATTTTTTCTCATACAGGTCGTCTTTTATTAATTAGGTTAAATGCAACCACTCAGTAAAGAAATAGTTTCTTCAGTGACTTCAAGTATGCCAAAGTAAATTAGGAAAAACGTACAGATATTCTTTCTTTTATCTGTCTTTTGACAACTGAAGATTATTTAAACTGTTAACTGTGAAGACATATACCATATACATATACCGTGTCTCATATACCACGAATAGGAGCTATACTGAAGCACTAAACTTTTCAAGTGATAATCATGTCTGTTTAAGAAGAGTAACAAAAATGTTATCTGCAAATGATAATATGGTTTTCTTACCTTGGAAAAACTTTGCAAAGTTCTTTAATCATAGTTGTAAAATTAACGCATTATATGAAGATGTAAAAGAAGACTACTGGTACTCTTGGAATATAAAACTGTAATAAATTATTAATTATAGATTCATTTCCTTCTCCTTGTTCATAATAATGATTAATTTTTAAAATCTTGGGTGAATAAGCCCAATTAACTCATTTGATTAGAGGCTTGCTCTTGGTTAAAATATTTCCATTTGTATCTGCTTTTTTGGGTGAAGAATGTTGAAATATCCAAGGTATTGGGAAATATTTAATAATCACTTAAATTTTCTATTAGGTATAAAATATTGGGGATAACTTAACTATGATATGACAACAGATAGAAAGTGGGCCTAATTGTTAATGGCTGAATATATTTTTAACACTATATTTAAATTCATTTTTTGATTAGGTAAGAGTAAACTTAATTAAATTAAGCAGAAAATCTAAACCATCTTTTTGCCTAGTACTGACTCTATATTCTTCTTCCCACCCCTCCCCTTGTTTAGGCAATCCCTTACTTCCGTGTGTGTGTGCTAAGTTGTTTCAGTCATGTCCGACTCTCTGCGACCCCATGGACTGTATCCCGCCAGGCTCTTCTGTCCATAGGGTTCCCCAGGCAAGGATACCGGAGTGGGTTGCCATACCCTCCTCCACGGGATCTTCCCAACTCAGGGATTGAAGCCAAGTCTCTTAATGTCCCCAGCACTGAGATTTTATATATCCTTCTAAAGTTTCTTCATATATGTAGAAGGAAACATATATATAGAAACTTACTATATTCATGTATTTTCTTACATATGTTGAAAACTTTTACTGTGAAATCTGCTGTCTTTGCTTCTTATTCTTTACATGTCTTCTGACAATTAAGCAGGTTTTCTTCCCTCCTCCTTTTGGTTGTCTTTATATCTCTGTAAAGACTACAGAAGTAATCCTACTAAGAGAAATAAACATGTTTCTCCTCCCTTCCTATTCTCTCCTTTTTATTTCACCATCTGATAGTACAGAATAAAATTATCTTTCTTAGTTTTTACTCTTATATTGCTAGATATGCATATATTTCTATTAACTGATTTGTCAGTTTCAAATAACATTTTTGACTCCCAGCTCTTACAGACAAGACAATCAGAAAATTCATTTACTTACTCTTTACCTTTCCTTTACTCCATACCTGTTTTTATTGGTTTGTCATTTATGCATTTTCAGAGCATACAAAATTCACATTCTGATTTTTTGCCCTTATCCTCACTTATAGGCAGTGTCAATTCTATAGTTGCATGTACTTAAGTCCTCATTTCCAGTCTTGTTACTGCAGTTTTTCAGACCTTGTTTGGATAAAGTCATCCTTTGTATCTACTTTTTTAATCTACTACTAGGAAAGAAGCATTTGAAGATATTTGTATTATTTGAAGATAATATGATTGTATACAAAGGAAGAATTGAAATAATGGTAAGATATACCAAGATTTTGACAGGATGATTCAAAACCATAAAGTTATCAATTCTTCATAACTTATAAATTTTAAAGTGATCCAATAAGAGTACTAATTGTTTTTAAGCTAGAAAAATTGATTATAAAGTTTATATAGAAAAAACTTACCAACAAAAATATTGAAAAGAACTCTGAGAAAAGGAGCAATAGTGGTAGAAGCAAGATTTCCTAGTATTAAAACATTTCATGTCTCAATAATTCAACAAAGAACTAGTATATAAATAAACAAATGGCCAGAAAGAAATGACATAGAAATCTAGTATATTACAAAGATGCTATCTCAAAACTAGAGGGCAAAAATGGATTATTAAACAAATGGTCCTGGGATGATGGGTTGCTCTCTGGAAAAACTAAAATTGGATCCACATTGGACCTAATTATTAACTGTGATGAATTTCAGTTGCACCAATAATTTACATATAAAAAAGGAGCCATTAAAATACTAGATAAACATTTATTTTTCAGTAGGAAGACTTCTCTAAGTATGAATCAAAAAACAAAATCTGTAAAAAAAATTAGTGAACTTGGAACTATAGAAAAGAAAAAATTTCTTCATGACAAAAATGCCACAAGGTAAGCAAAAAGACAAATTGCAAACCTGTAAAAATTTTGCAATCCATATCACAGGCAAAGAATGACTCTTACCATTATCCAGAAAACTCCTAGAGCTCAACCAAAAAACAACAGCCTAAAATATGAGAGCAAAAAATACAGATAGCTCACAAATAACAAAATATGAATAATTTAAAAATGTAAAAAGGTAGTCAACCTTGCTGAAAAGCAGAGGTTTTGGTAATGAAGGGTATCCAATTGATTTATTGTTCTAGATTTTAAAATTGAAATTATGCTATTGAGATCCTATAAGCTGCATGATATTACTTACAATAACTGCAACTTCAGTTTATTTTTGCACCAAGTGACATTTTATACTCTCTTTTATTTTGCACCTGTTTTCAATATTTCTGGAACAGGTTCCAATCACTAGGATGAATGTAGCAATTAAGGGCCTACTAAAGATGAATCATCCATATACGCTGTGTGAATTTTGATCGCTCTAATATCTGCCACTGCTATTAAAATAATTCATTCTCATTTCATCAAGTATTCTTTCAGACTTATTTTTCTTTTAGTTCTGACATTAGAGAGTTGTTTTTCTCTTTGAGGATCACAAAATGCTACCCATGTGAGATGAGAATTTTGCATTCAAGGCAAGGGTAACATTATTTCCTGAATAATAGTGACACCTGCAATCCTTACTATCACAGAAAATGGTAATTGGATCAGCTTTGTGTGATCAGCTTTGTGTGACAAACTCCTTTGGCAAAGCAGTTCTCTTGCTACTGCTTGGTTTGTTTCATTTGTTTGTGTTCTATTCTACCCCGTTCCTGAAGTTATTTTCATTTCCTCCAATACTTGGTATCTTAGTATTATAAACATATTGGAGATGGATGGTTATAACACATCCTCTTTTTTTTGATCTCTTCTGCAGAGACAGTACCCTGGGACAGCTGGATTTTCCTATGTCTGGCTCAAGCTTTACTAGGTTATACTGGTCTACGAGGTCACATTTTACTGAGCAGAGGCTCTTTAAGCACACCTTCATTTATCCAACTTGCCCACTGAGCTGGAGCTCTACATTCTCTCTGCACAACACAGCTGTACCAGAGCAAGCTGAATGCAGATGACTGAGGCCTGCTCTCTCAAGCACTCTGCTCCTCCTTGGACAGTGGCATACCTATGTAAATCAAGACACCTGGGGACTACCCTGGTGGTGCAGTGGTTAAGACTCTGTGCTTCCCCTTTGGGGGCGCAGGTTTGATCCCTGGTCAGGAAACTGAGATCCCACAGACTGTGTAGCATCGCCACAAAAAAAGAAGCTTGTTCCCACACTTTTTAAAATGTCAGCTTTACTGTACTCATAGCGAAATAATTTTAATTATTCTATAAACCGATAAATAGATAGAATGAAAAGAAAGTGTTCTTCTTTCCATGATACCTAAACTGAATGCTTTGGAAAAACTCAACCAGAAAGATCACTTAAAAATTCTGTCAGATGTTTCTCCAAAGGAGAAACACACATGGTCAAGAGGCACGTGAAAAGAAGCTCAACATCACTAATTACTGGAGAAATGCAAGTCAAAACTACAATGATGTATGACCTCACACCAGTCAGAATGGCCATCACAAAATGTCTACGAATAACAAATGTTGGAGAGGGTGTGGAGAAAGGGGAGCCCGTCTAAACTGTTGGTGAGAATGTCAACTGGTGCAGTCAATATAGAAAATAGGATGGAGGTTTCTCAGAAAACTAAAAATAGAATTACCTGATGATCCAACAATCCCATTCCTGGGCACAAATCAGACAAAATTATAATTCAAAAAGATACATGCACCCACTATGCTTAGAGTAGTACTATTCACAGTAGCCAAGATGTGAAAACAACCAAAATTCTGTCAACAGATAAATGGACAAAGAAGATATAGTACATATATACAACAGAGTATTCAGTCAGTTCAGTCACTTAGTCGTATCCAACTCTTTGCAACCCCACGGAATGCAGCCAGGCCTCCCTGTCCGTCACCAGCTCCCAGAGCTTACTCAAACTCATGCCCATCGAGTTGGTGATGTCATCCAACCATTTTGCCCTCTGTTGTCCCCTTCTCCTCCTGCCTTCAGTCTTTTCCAGTGTATTACTCAGCCATAAAAAAGAACAAAATTATGCTATTTGCAGCAACATGGATGGACCTAGAGATTATCATACTAAACAGAGTAAGTCAGAAAGACAGAGCAAGTACCATATGATATCACTTACATGTGGAATCTAAAATATAACCCAAATGAAATGATCTATGAAACAGAATCAAAATCAGAGCCATAGAGAATATACTGGTGGTTGCCAACGGGGAGGGTAGGAGTGGGAATTTGGGATTACCAGATGCAAGTTGGTGTCTACAGAACAGATAAACAACAAGGTCCTGCTATACAGCACAGGGAACTATATCCAATATCCTGTGATAAACTATAATGGAAAAGAATATGAAAAAGAATGTATATGTATGTATATGTCACTTTGCTGTACAGCAGTAAATGGCACATTGTAATTCAACTATACATCAATAAAAATTAATTAAAAAACTTAAAAAAAGGAATATTAAAAAAGCATAAAAAAACCCAACCCCTGTCAAATTAAGTATTGGTGAGACACCAGTAGAGAAATGATACACTATGAAAGAAATTTTCTATTCAGATTGTTCTGAAAGACATACCTGAGATTTCTCTTTATATTAAAAAACTAAAATGCAGTCTAGAAATCCTACACAGCATTGTGAGTTTGGTTCATGAAAGGTAACATACAAAACTCCAGTCAGTAGACTCCTAAGTTGTGAGCACATACAGAAGTTTTGCTCTACGTGAAAAAAACTGGAAAATGAATGTACATTTGTATATTTTAAATTCAGGTAACATATTTAAAGTATGTGTGTAACACTTTTAAATGATTCAGCTCTTTATACCATCTGATTTTGATTAACTGACCAGTTACAAATGCTGATGTGTCAGATAAGACAGTTTGTACTGAACTTGAATTTGAATGGTGTCCTTTTCATGTGGGTTTAATTTTTTTGAGATAGGCAGAAATTTGTTTTTGGAGGAATCAATTTTTTTTAGCATGCAGATGAAGTGAGTAGAAAGATTTATGAGATTATCTGAAATAAGGGCAGGATAAAATAGAAGTGGGAGCAAAATGAGAAAACTGTGGACCTAGAAGTCATTCTTCCTAATCCTTCTGGAAGAAATCTATGACTTAAAAATCATAAGTTAATGCCTCTTCTCTTCCCCTCCTGGTTTCTTTTAATAAGAGACAAAGACTTTCAAGCTAATAGTAAGGATATTCCAAGTACAGGTAACTGTACATAACACTAGCCACTTCTATTTTAGTGTGAATTTGTTTTCAGACTTTGTGTAAATGACCTAGACCAGTGAGGTTTCTGGAAGGTAATGTGAATAAGAAACAGGAAGAAAAGTACAAACACCAGGCTAGCCCAGGGCGAGACAGGATGTACCTTCTTAAAGTAGTATTATATAAAGAAAATCTCTGACTATATGGATAAAGCTATTGTTTTCAAAATTCTCTGTGCGATCAGTGCCACACTGTTGACCTGAGCAACTGAAATCTTCTTGATGTTGTGCTCTTTTGCCCATTTCATGCTGACCTGCTATCACCGTGACAAGGTGTATTAATTGTATTTGAGTAAATCCATTCATCAAGCCATTTTATTTTACTTTGTTTTGATTGTAGCAACTGGGGCCAATATGAAATTCATCTTTATTTGTAATCCAGCAGAATTGGAAAGTAAGTCTCCAAGACCTAAACGGATACAACATAACCTGAGTGCTACTAATTATGTGCTTTGAGTTTATCATGTCATGAAATCATTCTCTTTTTTCTTAGGTTCTGGGGAAAAATTATGCTTTTTGTTTAATGAACTAAGAAATTCAGAGAGAAACAAAGCACCTGATAGTAGTCATAATTTTATATCATCTTATAATATCATAAACGTGATCCCTTTACATAAAATTGAGGGGTACTATGTAAACTGTGTGTTTATAAGAATAATAATCTTTTAAAATACAATTTGAATTATTATAAATAATTCTCTGTTGATTTTCATTTTCTTTCAGTTATAGAGATACTTGAAAAATAATTTAACTTTGTAAAACTATAAAATTACTTATAGCAAATCTAGGACCCATTTGGGCACAGAAGCTGTGAAGGGAAGAAGACATAATTTTCCAGGTAGAAGAATGTTGCCTCTTGCAGTGTCTTACAGAGCTTGCGTACTGCTAGAGTGAGAAAAACGGTAGCTAGAGAAGCAGGGGACATAATTACAAGCAAAAAGGGAAATATAATTATAATTGAATTTATCATCAAATGTTTAGAAAGTTTGCAGTTATTCTTCTATTTATTCAGGTGAATGATAAAATCTTGCACAGTTGATAGCAAAAACCTAGGATTTTATATACTTGGCTTTGAGGGTAAAAGTAGTCTGGTTAAAACAGACTGGGAATTAAAATGTTTATTTTCAGTGGTAGTACAGTGAAAGAAAGCATCCTGTTTTTGTTTGATGTTAAACCTGATGAAATATTCGTCTGGAAGAAACAACACTTGATTTTGTGTGTATGTCTATGTGTCAGTGCAGGCACTTGCTTATGGATCATCATTCCAAGGCTTTCTACCTTTTCCATTCACCTCCTCACAGTCCAAACCACTTCTCTCTCACATTCTATATACTTCGATCTGGAAGTGAATAAAACCCTCCTAAGGCTGTTTACAACTAGCATAAAAAAGGGGGAAAGCAAGCATTGACTATAACTTAGTATCAACATATCTGACTCCACTGATTTGATTAATAATGCTTCCAATTTAGGGAAATTATAAGAGCACATAGTAATTACTGCCCTTTCTGCTGGACTTTGAGTTCAACCTGCATTTTTGAGAATAGTAAATACAAATTTTTATAATTTTATGACATTATACTTGACAGAAATGTAGGGAAATACTTTTCATGTGAAAACTTTGCCAGAGAAGAAGAAAGTGAATTGTAGCAAAGCTTTTGTTTGCTTTTATATAAAAGTAACTTTTACTAACATAACTTCTGTTAAAGCAAATCCCCAAATACATAGGACCTCAACACATTTAAGTGCTTTGCAATTGTGGGAACTCAAATTCTCACTAAATGAAAAAAAAAACACATTAAAAATAAAGGAGAAAATGGAGAGGAAAAGGAAAAAATGAAAGCTTGGATAAAAAAATAACATTACAATGTGAATCTTATCAATGTTAACATAGAAACAAAATTAATTTTTAATCAGAACTCAGAGTATTGTTTTCAGTCTGTTGAAATGTTTTAAACATTTTTATGAAGGTAAAAATGCATGTGGTAAGGTAATATATTTTTGGAAAAGAGGACTAGAGAAGGAAAACTTGCTATGCTAGATGAGAACATGCAGTAATTTACTGTATTTGAATCAATATGGCATTGGCATCAGAACAGACCAGTGGAAGAGTCCAAAATCTGAAAATAGATTTGGTGAGAATGAGAATTTAACATATGGCAAAGGTGATATTTTAGCTCATTGGGAAAGTTTTTTGCAGCATAAAATGCTAACATGATTTACTTTCTGATTGGCTACCCATCAGGAAGTACATAAAATTTTACCGGTACCTCACACCATATAGACAAATTTGGGTGGATTAAAAATTAAATTTAACAAAAACACAGTAACAAACACCTATAAGAAAATCTAGAAGACCATGGGTATAAACTGAGTGAGTGGGGTGAAGGAGAGCTTTAAATTTTTAAAAAGTACATAGAAAAAGTAATATATTTTGATAAGATATTTGTATGTAGAATGCAGATAGAAGATTAATATTTATAACATATAAATAGTTCTTAGGATTGACAAGGAGATATTTCAAGAGAAAATGGGCAAAGGATAATAGCTAGGCAAATCAGAAAGTAACTAATCCAAAAATCTCAACCTCCTTTTAGACAAGCAAAAGTTAAATAAGCTAATGTCTGTATACTTCTCACACTGACCAAAATAAAAAAGAAGGAAAATACCACTTTCCATCCAGAAATGGAGATGTGAGAGTATTTCCAGATGTTACTAACAAAAATGTAAATTATTGCATCCTTTTTGGAAAGAAATGTGGTAATGCCTATTTAAAGAAAGAAATGCATAGTCAACTTTGATCTTGCAGTCCCTCTCTTAAGAATCTAGCTGGTAGAAATAATAGCACCCATGAAGAATATTCTGTGTATAGAATATTGGTTGTAACATTATTCATAGTGGCAAAGAACTGGAAACAAAAGCAAACACTCATCATAGCACATTAATACCATGAACTATTTTGTAGTCATTAAAAAGACTGCTTTAGAACCATTCTAGGATACTTGGAAGGATTTCCAAGAGGTATTGTTGAGGTAGAAAAGCAGAATATTGACAATACTTCATAATATTCTAACTTTGAAATAGAAGTAAAATCCCTCACTATAAACATATATATGCATTTTGGAAGTACTTATAGTTTTCTTCTGGGTTACCTAGGTGGTGAGGGTGCTGGTGATGTTGCAGGTAAGAGGAGTAGAGAAAGGTGAAAGGTAATGTATTAGTTATGTTGTTGTTGTATAACAAATTAACTTCCCTCGTGGCTCAGCAGTAAAGAATCTCCCTGCCAATGCAGGAGACACAGGAGAGGTGGATTTGATCCCTGGGTAGGGAAAATCCCCTGGAGAAAGAAATGGCAACCCAGTTAAGTATTCTTGCCTGGGAAATTCCATGGACAGAGGACCTGGAAAGCTATGGCCCATGGGATTGCAAAAGAGTCGAACATAGAAACTTGAAACCTCATACAACTATTTTCTCACAGGTTTTGTGTGTCAGGAGTCACATCTGCTAAGCTGAAAACTCTGCTCAGTGTCTTATAAGGCTGCAAGCAAGGTGTTGTTAGGACTGATGTCATTTCTGGAGCTCATGATGCTTTTCCAAGCTCACGCGGTTGCTGACAGAATTCACTTCCTTGCAACTGGATAATTGCAGGCTTGGCTTCTCTGTGGCTGTTGTCTGGAGGCCACCTTGATATTCTTGAGGCCACCTGCAATTCCTCATCACATCCTTTTCCATAGACAGTTTAAAACACAGCTGTTTTGATTCTTCAAGGCCAGTAGGAGAGGCTTCTGTTGCTAAGTCAGCTATGATGTCTTATAAAATGGAATCTAATCATGAGAAACAACCCATGCAATCACTTTCGCCATATTCTACTGGTTAGAGGAAAGACGTAAGTTTCACCAACATTCTAACGCAGATTATTACAAGGTCATGGATCATTGGGGGCAGTGGGGAGATGAAGATTAGAGTGTGTTTTGTTGTAGAAAGCCAAGCAAATAATGAAAAGAAACAATATTTCAAAAAGACCAAAAAACTAATTGAAAACAGAAACTATCAAGATTCATGTGACCATACATATATATAATGAATAAAATTTGAAAACAAAGACCTTTAAAAAAAGAAAATGATTGTCATGTGTCAGATCATTAGTGTTATGCATTTCCTTGTGTTCTTTGCAGATCATTAATATGACAAATGGTAACATGTGCTTCTTTGGCTTCTTCATGAAGAATGTGCTTAGGAGAAGGCAATGGCACCCCACTCCAGTACTCTTGCCTGGAGGATCCCATGGACACGGGAGCCTGGTGGGCTGCAGTCCATGGGGTCGCTAGGAGTCGGACATGACTGAGCGACCTCACTTTCACTTTTCACTTTCATGCATTGGAGAGTGAAATGGCAACCCACTCCAGTGTTCTTGCCTGGAGAATCCCAGGGATGGGAGAGCCTGGTGGGCTGCCGTCTATGGGGTCGCACAGAGTCGGACATGACTGAAGTGACTTAGCAGCTGCAGCAGCATGTTTCAATCCATTCTAAATTTCATCCATTCAAAAATTATCATTTTTCAGAGACCCATTATTTTTTGTATAACAATGAAAGAAAAGAGAATTTTAGTTAAGCTGAGCTTTTCAAACACCATCAATTATGAGCCATATGCCAATATCATAAACTTGAAAATGTGAAAATGTATTCAACTAAGATTTGATGAAAATTTCCCCAAGAAATTTTCTCCTTGGGAAGACTCTCTTTAGCTTCCTGCTGGAGGCCCTTAAAATCCAGTGGGTTGCCTCCTCCCTCTCAGACATTGCCTGCTGAAAGCCATTGCTTGCATAACACTTTGCTATTCCTTAGTCAGATTTAGAACAGCTTAGGTCAAAGCAGAAATGATGCTCAGTAGTAGACATGTCTGGTTGTGAAAGTAAACCCCAATGCTGTAAAGAACAACATTGCATAGGAACCTGGAATGTTAGATCCACGAATCAAGGTAAATTGGATGTGGTCAAGCAGGAGATGGTGAAAGTGAACATCAACATCTTAGAAATCAGTGAACTAAAATAGAAGGGAATGGGTGAATTTAATTCAGATGACCATTATAACTATTACTGTGGGCAAGAATCCCTTGGAAGAAATGGAGTAGCCCTCATAGTCAACAAGAGTCTGAGATGTAATACTTGGATGCAGTCTCAAAAACAACAGAATGATCTTGGTTTGCTTCCAAGGCGAACCATTCAACATCACAGTAATCCAAGTCTATACTGTAACTACTAATGCTGAAGAAGCTAAAGTTGAATGGTGCTGTGAAAACATATAAGACCTTATAAGGGATTGAAATGCAACAGTAGGAAGTCAAGAGATACCTGGAGTAACAGGCAGGTTTGACCTTCGAGTACAAAATGAAGCAGGGCAAAGGCCAACAGAGTTTTGCCAAGAGTATACACTGGTCATAGCATACACTGTTTTCCAACAACCCAAGAGACAACACTACACATAAACATCACCAGATGGTCAATAATGAAATCAGATTGACTATGTTCTCAGCAGCCAAAAATGTAGGAGCTCTATACAGTCAGGAAAAACAAGATCTGGGGGTGACTGTGGCTCAGATAATGAGTTTCTTATTGCAAAATTCAGGATTAAATTCAAGAAAGTAGGGAAAACCGCTAAGCCAATCAGATATGACCTAAATCAAATCCCTTATGATTATACTGTGGAGACGATGAATAGATTGAAAAGATTAGCTCTGGTAGACAGAGTATCTGAAGAACTATGGACAGAGGTTGATAACATTGTATAGGAGGCAGTGACCAAAACCACATGAAAGAAAAAGAAATACAAGAAGGCAAAATGGTTGGCTGAGGTGTTCTTACAAATAGCTGAGTAAAGAAGAGAAGTGAAAGGCAAAGATACACCCAGCTGAATGCTGAGTTCCAGAGCATAATAGCAAGGAGAGATAAGAAAGCCTCCCTAAGTGATCAATGCAAAGAAATGGAGGAGAATGGGAAAGACTGGAGATCTCTTCAAGAAAATTAGAGATACCAAGGGAACATTTCATGCAAAGATGGGCACAATAAAGGACAGAAATGGCAAGGACCTAACAGAAGCAGAATAGATTAAGAAGTGGCAAGAACATAGAGAACTATACCAAAAAGTTCTTAATGATCCAGATAACCAAGATGATGTGTTCACTCACCTAGAGCCAGACATCCTGGAGTGTGAAGTCAAGTGGGCCTTAGGAATCATTTCTACGAACAAAGCTAGTGGAGATGATGGAATTCCAGATGAGCTATTTCATATCCTAAAAGATGATGCTGTGAAAGTGCTGCACTCAATAGGCCAGCAAATTTGGAAAATGCAGCAGTGACCACAGGACTGGAAAAAGTCAGTTTTCATTCCAATCGCAAAGAAGGGCAGTGCCAAAGAATGTTCAAACTATCATAAAATTGCACTCATTTCACATACTAGCAAGGTAATGCTCACAGTCCTTCAAGATAGTCTTCAACAGTATGTGAACTGAGAAATTCCACATATACAAGCTGGATTTAGAAAAGACAGAGGAAACAGAGATCAAATTACCAATATCCATTGGATCATAGAAAAAATGATGCAATTCTAGAAAAACATCTTCTTCTGCCTCATTTACTACACCAAAGGCTATGACTGTGTGGATCACAACAAACCGTGGAAAATTCATAAAGTGATGGAAGTACCAGAACTCCTGACCTGCCTCCTGAGAAACCTGTATGCAGGTCTAGGAGCAATAGCTAGAACTGGACATGGAACAACAGACTGGTTCAAAATTGGGAAAGGAGTACACCAAGGCTGTGTATTGTCACCCTGCTTATTTAATTTATACGCTGAGTACATCATACAGAATGCCAGACTGAATGAATCGCAAGCATGAGTCAAGACTGCCAGGAGAAATATCAGCAACCTCAGATATGAAGATGATACCACACTAATGGCAGAAAGTGACGAGGCACTAACGAGCCTCTTGATGAGGGTTATAGAGGATAGTGAAAAAGCTAGCTTAAACTCGACATTCAGAAAGCTAAGATCATGGCATCTGGTCCCATTACTTCATGGCAAATAGATGGGGAAGAATTGGAAACAGCGACAGATTTTATTTTCTTGGGCTCCCAAATCACTGCAGATTGTGACTCCAGCCATGAAATTAAAAGATGCTTGCTCCTGGAAGAAAAGCTATGACAAACCTAGATAGCATATTAAAAAGCAGAGACATCACTTTGCAGACAAATGTAACTATTTTCAAAGCTATGGTTTTTCCAGTGGTCATGTATGGATGTGTAAGTTGAATCATAAAGAAAGCTGAGTGCCGAAGAAGTGATGCTTTCAAACTGTAGTGCTGGAGAAGACTCTTGAGTGTCCCATGGACAGCAAAGAGATCAAGCCAGTCAGTCCTAAAGGAAGTCAACCCTGAATATTCATTGGAAGGAATAATGCTGAAACTGAAGTTCCAATACTTTGACCACCTGATGGGAAGAGACTACTCATTGGAAAAGACCCTGATGTTGGGAAAGATTGAGGGCAGGAGGAGGGGGTGATGGAGGGTGAGATGATTGGATGGCATCACTCACTCAATGGACATAAATTTGAGCAAATTCTGGGAGATAGTGAAGGACAGAGAAGCCTGGTGTGCTGTAGTTCATGGGGTCACAATGAGTTGGACGCAAGTTAGTGAATGAACAACAAAAACAAGGATAAATTATACAGTTTCTGAAAGCAGTTTCTTCAGTGGTTTTATGGTACTAGGGTTCCATTTTCAGGTTAACTATGCAAACTCCTCTAAACATATACTTTACTTTTATTTTTTGTAGAAAGAAGCATAAGGTGAAAATAGTATAACGAAATTTTTGAATTAATTTTAATTGCCAGCTGCAACTGCTTGGGAAACTTTTTTTAGCTAAGCACAGCAAATAGATGTAATTATAATACTCTGTGTTAGCAATGTTTTACCTTAGATAAAACAAATGCTAATCAAACTTGTAAAGCAATTTAAATGAACTACCTGCTATGCCAATTTCAAATGCACTGAAAGTGACTTAATTTCTTTAACGAGATAGTATTTTTAAAAATGAAGGTATTTTCTTCTTTTATTTGACTATTTCTTTGCTCAAAGTCTTTCCTTTATTAGGAAACATGTTTCTTATAGGATCTATAGGTTGCTGCTAAATTTTTATTTGAGATCTATTCTCCAGATAAAGTTTGTTACCATGTTTTTTCATACCTTAGTATTAAAAACAAATTTAGGTGTCTTTTGCTTCCTTTGATCGTTTGCAGATCTGAACATTTTTCTCTAACCTTTCTCTGAAATTGAATTTCACGGTGCTAATCTAGTTTTCATCAATAAAACACTTTAACTAGAACTCTAAGAATTTATATATATTTCCTGTTTCAAAGTGACCTGAAGCGATCTGGTGTCTAAATTTTCTTTTTCTCTTCAGAAATCAGTGACAGCGTGTCAGATATAGCTTCAAGCTGGAGTCTAATTTTCAGTCACTTTACTTTACTATCTCCCATATGCAGATTCCCTATAGATTTCAAGGGCAGAGATGAGATCAGCAGGATCAGTTACCCATTTGTGCTTTGTCAATGCTATATTTACTATTGTAGGAGAACCTTTTCTTTCTCTCTGCCTTTGTCTCTGATCTTAAGAACTGCTTGAATTTTACCCTTGTAAGTCTTCTTAATTCCCTGTTTCCTTCTTTGATTTTCTCACACATAGGCAGTGATAGATGCTGGTGCTATGGCCCACATTGTTGTCTCTGAGGAAGGGTGTCCTTATTAGTAAATGTAAATGCCTGGGTTTCTTTTCTTCTGGGTTAGAAGTATATGATGGCTTGACCATTTAGCCCTGAGGCCCTCAGAAATATACCTTGGCTTTATGATATTAGATGATGCTGACAAGTTGAAAGTAACATAAACTGACCTTACATTTTCAGGTTTTTGTGATTATAAGCTGAAAGATTTAGCCTCACCCAGAACTGGTGAGTGGAGAAGGAGATGGCAACCCACTCCAGTATTTTTGCCTAGAGAATCCCGTGGACAGAGGAACCTGGTGGGCTGCTGTCCATAGGGTTGCACAGAGTCACACACGACTGAAGTGACTTAGCATGCATGCATGCATTGGAGAAGGAAATGGCAGCCCACTCCAGTGTTCTTGCCTGGGGAATCCTGGGGACGGAGGAGCCTGGTGGGCTGCCATCTATGGGGTGGCATAGGGTTGGGCATGACTGAAGCGATTCAGCAGCAGCGGCAGCAGCAGAACTGGTGAGATGGACCATATGCAGCCAGTCAGCTAGGAATTATTTCCCCAACCTAATGAAAATTGGGGTCATCTGTATTTTGAACCTTAAAATAGAGACAGCACTTTTCACAATAGCGCTCTTACACTTAGGCAGCTGCCCTAAACTCAGTCTCACTTATCGAAAGTCCAGAGGGCTATACTACAATGTAAAACAAAAAATTTTAAAAAAAGTCCATAGGAGGCAACAGATATTTGGAAAAAATATTAAGGCTTCCCTGGTGGCTCAGATGGTAAAGAATCTGCTTGCAATGCAGGAGACCCAGGTTTGATCCCTAGGTCAGGAAGATTCCCTGGACAAGAGAATAGCAACCTACTTCAGTATTCTTGCCTGGAGAATCCCATGGACAGAGGAGCCTGACAGGCTACAGTCCATGGGATCGCAAAGAATCAGACATGACTAAGTAAGCACATTAACAAAAACGAGGCAAGCCAGCTACTTAACTCTCTAATCAACTTTACCTGCATCAAGTCAGAGCACTAGAGCATCTTGTATTTCAGGAGGACTATCTCATCTTGCCTTTTTTTCTGTAGTGTTTTTATAAGGTTTTTCTTTTATCCCACTCGAGTTGCTTTAATAATATAGCTTTGACTGGGTGACTTAAACTACAGACGTTTATTTCTTATAGTTTTGGAGGCTGGATGTTTGAGATCAGGGTGCCAGTATGACTGGGTTCTGGTGAAGACTGTTTTCCTTGCTTGCTGATGGCCACCTTCTTGCTGCATCCTCGCAAGGTGAAGAGAGGAAGCTCTTTTTCTTCCTCTTCTCATAAGGGCGCTAATCCCACCATGGAGGAGCCACCCTATTATCTCACTCATAACTAATTACCTTCTAAAGGTCCCCTCTCGTAATACCATTACATTGAGGGTTAGTGCTTCAGCATATGAATTTGGGAGGGGGACCCAAATATTCAGTCTACAACAGATGTAAAGTTTAATTTTATATATATATTTTTCAGAAGAACACAACACAATGATACTGGGATAGATGAAGCAGTTGAAAGGTACAGCTCTTGGTTACTTACAGCTCCAAATGAGAGAAGACTGTCATTCAGGACTAGGCCGAGGGTTGCACCCCGAGAAGGGTAACTACAAGCTGTGTAGAAGTGGTGGTGGTGGTAGCGGTGTAATAGGAGGCAGTTTATGAATGGCAAGAAGGATGGGTTTAGCTAAGTTGTGTGAGCCTCCTGCGGATTGGCTTGTCTGAATAATTTTGCAGGCTCTGGGGTACAGAGGCTGTCCTTAGATGTTTGATACTTGGCCTTGGGGCAAGTAGGTCAGGAGCATAGTGACCCAGAGTCTGAGAGTCTGATAAGGGAAATGGTTTTGGTGTGGACTCAATCAGCTGCTGAAAATGAGAAACTAACCACCTTTAGGGAAGGTTTTAAAACTGGATTAAGGCAGTAGAAAATAATTATATTACACGTGGTTGTTAGGAACATGATTTCCTATCATTCCCTCAGTTTTCATTAGAGGTTGGTATGAGGACTGGCAACAAGAGAAAGGTTTCTGTGACTTTTAAAAATTTCTATTGAAAATAGTGCCCATTGGTATCCTTGATACCAATATGAAGACTCATTTTATAAAGTCTTAGGATTTAGTGTTATTGACAAATGTTTCCCAATGCATTGGTACGGAGCATTTAATTATTGCGCAACAAATACTATGGCTTCTGTTTTTTCTTTTGAGTAAAGGTATCTTCAATAAATAGCTGCATTCGTGGGTAGACAGACGCCTCCACCTGGCCTTGAGCATGCATTAAGCTTATTATTATTTCAAATCAGGAAACCTAAAGCTAATTTCACGATGGGTGATATTGAGTCCATTTTTATCTTTTTTGAACTTCACTGTAAAAGGGCAATAAAACCTGTGTCATCAGTTACAGGGTTTGTATGAGATCCAAGTGAGATGATTTTATAGAAATTATATAAAACAGTGTTTTTCTGAATAGTAATGTAATTCAAATAGCTCAGGCTGCAGCCTGTGGGCACAAATAAAATCACTGGTATTGATATCCAGATAAAAAGGGTTTTTTAAGCTATAGCTATAGTCCTGCTCATGTAAGACTCTCAGTCTCAAGACTCTCCATGTATATTCACCCATCTCCTGAAGATCGTCTCACAGGTGTTCAGGGAGCCTCTGTGGCCTCTCACTTGTATATATTCGATGTAATAGAAGTCAAGCTGCTGGTGACAACCCTAAGCCCGAGGGCTTAACCCTAGTCTGTGGAATACCAGGTAAGATGTTGTCTCCTTAAATGTGGGGTTGTTTTCTGCCTCTTAGGGATGATACTAGTCTCCTTGAGACTTCTTGTGCCTGAAATGCCACTTAGGCATTGCTAGAGAAGTATACTAGGTCTGTCTGCTCCCAAATGTCTCTTTCCATATAGTATCTACCCCAGGCCATTGGCTGGGCATGCTGGATAGTTACTATGCTATCTCCTCCATCCTCATTTCTGCTCTCACTAAATTCCCAGTTCCATGCATGCATATGCCTACATATTTATGTCTTGTCCTCTTTTTTCTCAGATCCCAGAACTTTCATGGATGTCAATTCATGCACTAGAAAATGCCAGACTCGCTGTCCAATTTCTGCAAACAGTAGGTCAGTGTAGATTTAAGCATAACACTTCATTATACTAATATTGGTCTCATTGAGGACCATTTATTATAAAGTCACATCATGTTTTAACTGTTGTTCTAACTGTGCTCTACACTCAGAGTCTCTTCTGTTACTAAAACGCTTTCTTCCACTGTATATTGCTGTTTGAAACTCCATTTTGAATAATTTCCTTCGATTTGTCTATTTTTTGTTGTTGACCCCTTTTCTCTTCTCATATTGGACCTATTCTTACATCTGGCTTTACCAGACTCTCAGAGTCCCTAGTTTCTGGGCCAGCCTTATATTCCATTAAGTCTAACTCTGCCTTCCAAGACCCCAAGCCTTGGTCAATGCCTTTGTTTTCTACTCACCAGGAAAGGGATATTGGTGGTTTGGATGTAGGATGGTATGAACTGATTCCTAAAAATAATATGCAGTCATTTCTGTCATCTCTATGGAGATTTGCAAAATATTTGTTTATTTTTAAATTATGAAAGACTGCTTCTCTTGATAAGGATTTAGTTCAGGATAGTTTATCTTATTCATATGGGAAATTATCATTGTATAGTTTTCCTTCTTGTGTTTATTTGCTGCTTGACCTATTTAGATGCAGCACACTCAACCCCAGCTGCACATTTTAAATCATCTCAAGTGGTTTCGAAAAAATGCTTTATTCTAGATCAATTGAATCATAATCTCTACATGAGTGTTTTAAAAAAATCTTTCTAGATGTTTCTAATATGTATCTAGGATTGAGAATCACTGGGGTGAAAATAAGGTTTCAAAATAATGGCTTGCTTTATAATTTTAGATAGTAATTCTATCTCATACTAAAGCCCTCTTTTATTTTCAATCTATTCTCTTTACAAGTAAAAGTATTTAAAATACAATTATTCCTCAGTTTTTATCTAAGATAGAGCATTAGCATATCTGGAAATGGGCTAACTAGTCTATGATAGTCAATAGTCTATAAATGAAACCATAATTAGATTTTCAAATCTCATTCTCCAAAGTCATGAAAATTATCTCCTGAGGCTATTTCCATTATTAGGCAAATGCATTATAAATTAGGAAACCATAAGACTGTGTATGAATTATAATTCATATCCTGTAAATTTCAGATTAAATCAGAAATCTCATTTTTCTTCAGGATATATTGCTGTATGCTTATTTACCTATCATAACTTAATTATGTAGAAATTAAATTCTTTGAAATCCTTAGGAATTTTATAATGTTGATAAAAAACAGCAAACATCTCGCTGTAGTCACACAAAAATCAAGCTTTTAAAATTCCTGTTGGAGACCAAAATTATCACAACACCCTCAGAGGGAGAGAGAAACAACAATTGAAAGAAAAGTTGTTTTAAATATTTGAAAAATACTTGATGCACATAGACAATCACCAAGTATAATTTAAAAACTGATATTTCCCCTTAGGAGAGAATGATAGGTTGGAAAGCAAAACAAACAAACAAGCAAAACTTTTGTCTCTGCTTTTTGTGTTTTAAAAAGCTCAGCCCCCACTAAAGAAATTATGTTAACCACTCTTTGAAACGAAAGCATTTGATAGAGAAAGTGATTCTTCTACTCTTAAACAAGATTGGAGGATGGGGTTCAACTGGGGGTTACCAAATATTCTCCAAGGTTTTAAGGAGCTGATGGATTTGGAACCACAGACAGAGGAATGTGTGGCCCTGCTTCTGAGACAGACTCCTGAAGAGATAAAAAGGTATGAGAGGTTTATAAAAGACAGGAAGGGATCGGCATCCAATTTTCAGACAGAGTCTTGAGACATGGCAAAACTTCAGACAAGGAATGGCTGCTTGATGCATCTGGGTAGACAGGGCATGTAGAGCTCTGAGCAGATGATTCTTGCATCACGAAGAATGCTTATGTCACTAAGAATACTTGTGTCTCTCCAAGTTCATATGTCTAAAGCAATAAACAAAGATAGAATGACTATTGAAATCGTTAAAAATCAAATAATCAAAATTCAAATTAATACAGAAATGTATCATTAATTACATCCTTAGAGATGCAGACTCATTCAATTCCTATTTATTGAATAAATACATTTAATAAATTATCAATCTTTTATTTATTTTATGGGATCCTGCACTTGGCTCGATTCCAATGAAAAATCCCAGCAGATCTTCTTGTGTGAAAGGCCAGTGGTATGAATTTCTCCTGAACTATCATGTAAATGTAATGCATCAGAATGAAATTTCGATAAAACAAATAAAAATATTTTTTGTAAAAGGTGATTTACAATAATGTAAAATCTTAGATCTCAGTGTTTCATAATGAGTATTTCCCAATGTCAAAAACTTCTTTGAAAATAATTTGTTTTTTTAATGCAGGTATCCATTTTATGTGTAGTTCTGAAAAAAATCTGCAGCATTTCCTTTTGTCACTTTGGTTTGATCATGTGACTCTGTTCTTCTGGTTACTGAGGGGTTTGTGTGGTTGTACATTCCTCTGCTTGTGTGAATCCACAGTGTATTCTCAGAACTTGCCCTTTCTTATTTTCTGAGGCATCTATAACACTTTCGGGACATGCTCAGCCTTCAGAATTTCACACATCAGTAATATTTCCCCCTTATTTGGGGGAATTATCATAGTGTTATAATTTTCTATCTGGCCAAGTAAGCATGTCAATAAAACAAACTTATTACCATCCATTCTTATTATATTGAATAAATGTGTATTTCCATTAGAGGTAATAAATAAGGAAAACATAACTACAGAAGTTAAGAACATGGAATTAATTTAGATTTGGATAAACTTGTTATAGTATCTTTTTTTATTTGAATTGCAGAGAAATCAGTGACAACTTAAGTACTGAGTGGCCCTGGACCAAAGCCTGGAATTTGGGAGTCATTGCCCTAGATAATGCCTCCTTGTTCTGGCCAATTTCAATGGTGCCCATAATTCTAAGATGGTGCCAGAAGAGGGATTGTCTTTCTCCAAGGTTTATCTTCTTTTTGTAGGGCATTCATTTATTTAACAGACACAATCCAGGCCTGTGCTTTGTGCCAGGGACATAGAGATAAAAGTCCCTGCCTTCTCAAACTCAAAATCTGTAAACAGATAATTTTTCACTTGAATCCTACTGTTACTAACTCATGTTCCTGGAAATAGCTGCATATATAAAAAACGTGAAAGAGAAATATAATACATATCATCCTTTAAAGCAGTTAACCTATTGTCAACATGCAAAGAAAACTTTCAACTATTTCTATCTTTATTAAATTCTCATTTATATCTATTCATTTTTTTTCAAACAGAATCCTAATTTTTATAACAATTCTTACTATAAATCTTTTGACCATTTCTCTTAGACTATTATTGTATACTGCTTGCTTTCCTCACCACTCTTTCAGCTTCTACTTGGAATCAGATGTTATCTTGTGGTCTTTCCCCTGTTTTTCCCGTATCCTAATTCCTTCTTTTGGTTGCACTTATTTTTGGTTTTCCAGTAATTTCTTACAAATTAAAGAAGTGAAACATAATAACACAATATCCCTGACCTTAGAGAGGGAGAACAGGAGAAATGGGAAAGCAAAGCAAGCAAGATGACTATAAAATATTGAAGTTTCTCTGCTGCTAATATTGGATCTTGGTCAACTTCCTACCAAGGATATTTGAGGTTGAAAGAAACTGAACATAACAAGCTTCAGATGTGAGTTTACAATCTGGCAAATGTATTTTAGATGTAAGTACAAAGTCCTATGAAAATATGAAGGGCAAACATATAATACAGATGAAGTGCGGAGGTTTCTGGAAGGAAATGACATTTGAGACAATTTAAAAAATGAGAAGGATTGAGTTGATGATGAATATGAGTAAAGACATTTCCAGAAAAGGAAAAGCTGATGGAAAGACATGGAGATGTGAGAAAGGATGCTGCTGCAACTCAAAAAGAGAATTACTCAGGATGGGGATCATTTGGTTCTTCACAGAGATGATCTGAGCTGGGTGTACTGACTGAATAGCCATATAAAAAGTACATGAAATTCCAAGATCACTCTCATTTCTGATGTCAATTGCAAATTGATGCCCCTCTCAGGTTTAATAACTCACTATAGAGACACAAAACTCATCAAAGCCATTCTATTCATGGTTATCATTTATACTCAGACATGCTTGCCAAGTCACTTCAGTTGTTTCTGACTCTGAAACCCCATGGACTGTAGTCTGCCAGGATTCTCTAGGCGAGAATACTGGAGTGGGTTGTCATTTCCTTCTCTGGAGGATCTTCCTGGCCCAGGAATCAAACCCACATCTCTTATGTTTCCTGCTTTGGCAGGCAGGTTCTTTACCACTAGTGCCACCTGAGAAGCCCCATAGTTTATACACATGGTTATCGTTTATTACAGAAATGTAGATTTATATGATGTAAAGAAGGAAGTGTATAAGTAAGGGTTCAAGTGTGTAGGTAAGACTCATGATTCTAGGCATGAGCTCCCAGTTTTCCTTTTCCAGTGGAATCTTGAGGACAGCACTAAAGTTTCCCAGCAGTAATGTGTGACAACACTCCAAGGGTATTGCCAACAAGGGAAGCTTACTTGAGCTTTGGTGTCCAGAGTATATTTGGGGGCTTGGTTATGTAGGCATGTCTGATTATTCACACGGCTGACCTTAGTCTTCAGTCATTGGTCTGACACCTCGCGTCTCAAGGCTCTCCAACCGTAAGTTACATCAGCACAGACCATCAGACAAGGTCCAAAGTTGTCAAATAAACAAAAACACTCTTATCAGACAGGACATTTCAAAGACATTGAAGTGACCTCCCAATATGGGCAAGGCTAATCCCTTATTGTACACCAGAAAGCTCTAAAATTTCACTCATATTTCCTTCAGGGTAGGTCTGACATAAGGTATCTCTCATTGGATCAGGGTTCATATCCATTGAGATTTGCTGGATTTCAACTCTGGCTACACATTGGGCTTACTTAGGAGCACTTAACATTGATGATGTTTAAGTCTGTATCCTCTGATCAAAAGATTTTGATATAATTTGTCTGCGACAGGTCAAGAATGTGTATGATTTTAAAGTTCTCCAGGTAATTCCAATTTGTGGTCAAGACTGGGAACCACTCACTACTGGAAGTAACTGGGAGAATTCTGTGTGGTAAAGAAAAACTCTCAGGAACATGATGCTCTCTGGTGAAGTGTCAGAATAAAAGAATAAGTTGCCTCTTGCAGTGGGTGTAGACAAAGGTGCAATCTTAGGAGAAGAATCATAAACAGAGATGCTGAGTCAAGAGAATGCTTTTCTACTGGAGTTGCTGAGCTACCCAAAGAGACATGCCAGTTCTCATGAGGCGTTACTCTACTATGGCTAAGCTGGTTTTCTGGATGCTTCTTTATCCTTAGAGCGGTCATTAACTATTGAGGTCATCTGTGTTTGTGCTATGCAATTTGATTGAGTTTACTTAATACTCTGGATGCTGCCTCTTAGCTCCTGGGGCAGGTTAGTTAATCCTTTAAGCTCCAGATATCTCATTGGTAAATGAGTAGATACCTCATAAGATATTCTAAGATTAAATTATAAAAACCTAGCCACTGTGCCAAATTGTTTACCTTAATACATGATTTATTTACTTTTTAAATTTTATTTATTTATTTTAATTTTCGTTACATTATTGTGTTGGTTTTGCCGTACATTGACATGAATCTGCCATGGGTATACATGTGTTCCCCTTCCAGAACCCCCCTCCCACCTCCTTCCCGATTCCCTCTTTTGTAATGTCCCATTGAAATAAGTGCCATTTTAACTTTCATTTAATAGCTGAGAAACTAGGACTTCTTAAAATCAATAATTTGTTCAATATTGTTCTTGGCTTATTTCATTAATAAGGCTACTGATGAAGTTAATTTATTTGATATTCTTAATCTACTAAGTATATTATTGCCACCATGTTTATTTAACTTATACATAGAGCGCATCATGAAAAGTGCTGGGCTGGATTAGTTACAAGCTGGAATCAAGATTACCAGGAGATATATCAACAACTCAGATATGCAGATGATACCACTCTAATGGCAGAAAGCAAAGAAGAACTAAAGAACCTCTTGATGAGGGTGAAAGAGGAGGGTGAAAAGTTGGCTTAAAACTAGATATTAAAAATAACTAAGATCATGGCATCTGGCCCCATCACTTGATGGCAAATAGAAAGGGAAAAGGAGGAAGCAGTGACAGATCTCCTCTTCTTGGGCTGTAAAATCACTGTGGGTGTTGACTGCAGCCATGAAATTAGAAGACAACTGCTTCTTGGCAGGAAAGCTGTGACAAACCTAGACAGTGTGTTAAAAAGCAAAGACATCACTTTGTTGACAAAGATCCATATAATCAAGTCTATGATTTTTTTTTTTTTTTTTTTACGAACGAGGCAATTTATTAACCCAGCATCATTTCTTCTAATGCTTCTTGTTGGCAGCTGCCACCTGTCCAGCGATTCTGTCCAGATCTCTCTGTCCCTGAGGCGTCAGTTTGCGGCCCCCATCTTGGTCCTTTTCCACCATTTTCAGCCCCTCCAGGGCTTGGAGGACCCGCCGGGCCACGCTCTTGGAGCCTCAGCTGAAGTGGCTGGGCATGACGCCGTTCCTCTGACGCCCCCCGTAGATCTTGGTCATGGAGCCAACCCCAGCACCACCCCGGAGGTACAGGTGCCGTGCTGTGGAAGCAGCTCGTGTGTAGAACCAATTCTCATGGTAGGGAGCAAGTTCTTTATGCTTGGCCAGCTTGACGGTGTCCACCCGTTCAGGGACTTTCAGCTTCCCGGACTTTTTGAGGAAGGCTGCCAGAGCTCTGACGAACTCCTGCTGGTTCACGTCTTTTACAGTAACTCCAGGCATCGTGCGGCCTCCGCGCTGCCAGCCAGGGGAAAGGGCAAGTCTATGATCTTATCAGTAGTCACGGACGATCATTGAGAGCTGGACTGTAAAGAGGGCAGAGTGCCGAAGAATTGATACTTTCAAACTGTGGCGCTGGAGAAGGCTCTTGAGAATCCCTTGGAAAGCAAGGAGATCAAACCTATTAGTAAAGGAAATCAACCCTAAATACTCTTTGGAAAGACTGATGCTGAAGCTGAAGCTCCAATACTTTGACTACCTGATGGGAAGAGCCAACACATTGGAAAAGACCCTGATGCTGGGAAAATTGAGGGAAGAAAGAGAAGAGGGTGACAGATGGCTGGATGACATCACCGATGCAATGGACATGAACTTGGGCAAACTCCGGGAGATGGTGAGGGATAGGGAAGCCTGGCGTGCCACAGTCCATGGGGTCATGAAAAGTTGGTCGTGACTTGGCAACTGAACAACAACAACATCTACTAATAAATAAGTTTCTTATTTAGCATCTGATGATATATGGTTTTGTATTGGTTTTGAATTTTTCCAAGTGCTGTAGTTTTGTCTTTCCAGTGAAATTATAAATTTTATATTCCCCATAAGGGTATAACTTTCCAATAAGATAAAATATACAAGTAACCAACCCTTATATTTTGTTTGCATCCCTTGTTGCTCTTGGAGCAGGAGGAGAATGATTCTGTTATTTTAAAAAGAACCAAACTGATACCTAGGAAGGTCAAATGATTTGAAGTTACTCACTGAAGGGGAAGTAGAACCTCAGTCTACTGGCTTTTATTCTGGAGATTTTCACTGGACCTCATTCTCATGGAAACAGGAAAGAAATTTATGTAACAATTACATACCTTCTCAAACCATCTGCCATGCTACATGATTTTGGAAATAGTGAAAATGACATAATTCTGAACTCAATTACAAATGAATTTTCAGGAAAATAGAGTATTCTAGTTAACCAAATATTCTTGTTAATGAAGACTTTCTATACATGTCATAGAGGAATTGTCTATTAAAAAATCCCATTATATGAAAACTATGCAGCACATATCATACTTATGTTTGATAAGTCATAAAGGTTTGTTGTGATTTAAGACCACAGGAGCATCACTCAGGTAAGACTAAACAGATAAACTAAATTATTTTAAATGCTATATAATAAAGTAACTTTATAAAAATAGCAAAGAAAAAATTTTCATATAATAATACTGCAAAATTGAAAAAATAAGTTAATCAGGAAGATAGAGAATTAAAATTTATAGAGTTTCTGTGATCATTATTTTAGATACTTTTACATGCATTATGTACTTTTTTACAATAGCAAACTCCTTTCTGTTATTAATATTTTCCTATCTTGAATACATGTGAAATTGATGTCTCTGACTAAGCAACCTGGTAATACACAATTCACAAGGACTGAATTGATATATTAACCATGTTCATGCAGAACATAGAATTCTTATAGATGAGACTGATTAAATAATCTGTAGTTTTCTCTGAATATTGAAATACTGTACATACATATATATTTTTGTTGAAATTAGTACCAGGCTCCTGTCCTTTGTGAAGCCAAGTATATTTGAGTTGACTCTTTGTTGTCCTATTACAAGCTGTTGCTTTGATACAGTTCAGTGTTGAGACTGAGACTTTGTCAGCAGGACATAGAAAGTGTCTGAGCAGCAGGCCTAGCCAATCTTGTTTTGAGTAAAGTCATATTTTTGCCAAACATTATCATTCATTTATATTTAACTTTGCTGCCTGAAGTCAATTATCAGTTTCAGTACAGTTCTTCATATTTGTGTACTTTTGTACTTTTGCAATTCTTTTGCTTTCAAATAAATCTGATTTTTTATTTTTTCCTCATTCTCCCCCAATACTATATCTCATGGCATTGTAAATTGTTAAATTTAAAAACAATGACTAAGGAAAAGTATAAAATCATCATCTTTGGAAGTCTTTAATAATAGGATAGATTTTCTAGGGTTATTTTAGGCCATAGGTTAAGGTAGAGGAGAGACTCTGCCTGCAATACTGCAGATCTGGGTTTGATCCCTGGGAAGATCCCTTGGAGGAGGGAATGGCTACCACTCTAGTATTCTTGCCTGGAGAATCCCATGGAAAGAGGAACTTGTGGGGCTACAGTTCATGGGGTAGCAAAGAGTTGGACATGACTGAACTACTGACACTCACTTTTTTGGGAGGCGAAATCCTTAACAATAAGACAGACTTTCTAAGGTTATTTTAGGTCATAGGTTAAGGCAGAAGAATAAATTTGTTTTATTTTCAGAGTCTACTAGCCAGATGAATTGAGATTTAAATTTACTGAATGCTGGTACTGGTTGAAAGTGAAAGGCTCTCAGTCATGTCAATCCCTGGCTCAGGAAGATCCCCTGGAGAAGGAAATGGCAACCCACTCCAGTACTCTTGCCTGGAAAATTCCATGGATGGAGGAGCCTGGTGGGCTACAGTCCATGGGATCACAAAGAGTCGGACATGACTGAGCAACTTCACTTGTACTGGTTGGAAGATTAGATCAATGAAAAGTATAGCAAAAAGGGAATACGCTGCCATGGCATTACTTTATGGTGAATCTTTTGGCATTTACATTTAGATACATTTTGTGGGGGAATGTTTCCCTTCTTTGAAATCACTTTTACCCAGTTTTATATTGAAGCTTATTTTCCCTCAATTTTCCCTAATTCTAAGCTCCCCACTCCCCACATACCCACACTGTAGGTGGTAAGTAGTTTGGAATTCTGTGTGACTTAGATGCTGAGTAATTCTATGTTATATAGTGCCTTAAAATGTCAGTACATGTTATTAGCGGTGGGATGAATCAGTTAATTGCACACTTTAGGTATGGAGGTCAGGGGACAAGAAGGCCAGGGAGACACAAAGAAAACTGGGCACTATAGGGGCAGGGCACACATTCACTGCCTGAATGTTGGCACGTCCAGGAGGGAGGAGTGAGGGACAGAGGCAACGAAGGCTGTCTCTAAACGCTTTGATGACCTCAGATTCTGCTTTTAGGCTTAAAAACTTTCCTCAGATCATATGACAGTTCTATTTTTAATTTTTTGAGGAATCTTCATATTGTTTACCATAGTGGCTGCACAGTGGAATAAGGTTCTCTTTTCTCCACATCCTAGCCAACACTTGTTATTTCTTGTCTTTTCCAATTATAGCCATTTTGACTAGCATGAGGTGATATCTCGTTGCGGTTCTGATGTGCAATTCCCTGATGATGAGTGACGTTGAGCATCTTTCCATGTGCCTATTGGCCATCTGTATGCCTTTGGAAAAATGTCTATTCAGATCCTCTGTCCAATTTTTTAAATTAATTAATTTTTTATTGAAGGATAATTACTTTACAGTATTTTGTTGTTTTCTGTCAAACCTCAACATGAATCAGTAATAGGTATACATATATCCCCTGCCCTTTGAACATCCCTCCCATCTCCCTCCCCATCTCATCCCTCTAGGATTGATACAGAGCACCTATTTGAATTTCCTGAGCCATACAGCAAATTCCCATTGGCTATCTATTTTACATATGATAATGTATGTTTCCATGTTACTCTCTCCATACATCTCACCCTCACCTCCCCTCTCCCTGGGTCCATAAGTCTATTCTCTATGTCTGTTTTTTCACTGCTGCCCTGTAAATAAATTTTTCAGTACCATTTTTCTAGATTCTGTATATATGTGTTAGTATATGATATTTATCTTTCTCTTTCTGACTTACTTCATTGTGTATAACAGGCTCTAGGTTCATCCACCTCATTAGAACCGACTCAAATGCATTCCTTTATATGGCAAAGTAATATTCCATTGTGTATATATATACCACAGCTTTTTTATCCATTCACCTGTTGATGGACACCTAGGTTGCTTCCATGTTTTAGTTGTTGCAAATAGTGCTGCAATGAACAATGGTATACATGTGTCATTTTCAATTTTGGTTTCCTCAGGGTAACCAAATCTTCCTTTGGCTTCCCTAGGAGTGGGACTGCTGGGTCATATGATGGTTTTATTCCTAGTTTTTCAAGCAATCTCCATACTGTCTTCCATAGTGGCTGTACCAATTTACATTCCCACCAACAGTGCAAGAGCATTCCCTTTCTCCACACCCTCTCCAGTATTTATTGTTTGTAGACTTTTTGATGATGGCCATTCTGACTGGTGTGAGGTGATATCTCATTGTAGTTTTGATTTTCATTTCTCTAACAATGAGCAATGTTGAGCATCTTTTCATGTGTTTGGTAGCCATCTGTATATCTTCTTTGGAGAAATGTCTGCTTAGGTTTTTTTTCCTACTTTTTGATTGAGTTGTTTTTCTGGTATTGAGCTGTATGAGATGCTTGTATATTTTGGAAATTAATCCTTTGTCAGTTGTTTCATTTGCTATTATTTTATCCCATTCTGAGGGCTGTCTTTTCACTTTGTTTATAGTTTCCTTTGCTGTGCAAAAGCTTTCAAGTTTAATCAGGTCCCACATGTTTACTTTTATTTTTATTTCCATTACTCTAGGAGGTGAGTCATAGAGGATCTTGCTTTGATTTATGTCATCGAGTGTTCTGTCTATGTTTTCCTCTAAGAGTTTTATAGTTTCTGGTCTTAAGTTTAGGTCTTTAATCCATTTTGAGTTTATCTTTGTGTATGGTGTTAGGAAGTGTTCTGATTTCATTCTTTTACATGTAGCTGTCCAATTTTCCCAGCACCATTTATTGAGGAGGTTGTCTTTGCCCCATTGTATATTCTTGCTTCCTTTGTCAAAAATAAGGCACTCATGAGTGCATGAGTTTATTTCTGGGCTCTCTATCTTGTTCCCTTTTTGGTCTATATTTCTGTTTTTGTGTCTGTACCATACTGTCTTGATGACTGTAGCTTTGTAGTATAATCTGAAGTCAGGAAGGTTGATTCCTCCAGCTACATATTTCTTTCTCAAGATTGCTTTGGCTATTCAGGGTCTTTTGTGTTTCCATATGAATTGTGAAATTTTCTGTTCTAGTTTTGTGAAAAATGGCATTGGCAATTTGATAGGGATTGGACTGAATCTGTAGACTGAATTTGGTAGTATAGTCATTTTCATAATATTGATTCCTCCTACCTAGAAACATGAAATATCTCTCCATCTGTTTATGTTGTCTTTGATTTCTTTCATCAGTGTCTTATAATTCTGTTTACAGTTCTTTTGTCTCCTTAGGTAGGGTTAATCCTAGATATTTTATTCTTTTTGTTGCAATGTTGAATGGGATTGATTCTTTAATTTCTCTTTCTGATTCTTCATTGTTAGTATATAGGAATGCAAGTGATTTCTGCCTATTGATTTTGTCTCCTATGACTTTCCTAAATTCACTGATTACCTTTAGTAATTTTCTCATACTATTTTTAGTGTTTTCTATGCACAGGGTCAAGTCATTTGTTAACAGTGAGAGTTTTCCTTCTTTTTTCTGATCTGGATTCCTTTAATTTCTTTTTCTTCTATGATTGCTGTAGCTAGGACTTCCAAAACTATGTTGAATAATAGTGATGAAAGTGGGCACCTTTGTCTTGTTCCTGATCTTAAGGAGAATGTTTTCAGTTTTTCACCATTGAGAATAATGTTTGCTGTAGACTTATCATGTATGGCCTTTACTATGTTGAGGTAGATTCCTTCTATGCCCATTTTTTGAAGAGTTTTAATTATAAATGGTGCTGAATTTTGTCAAAGGTTTTTCCTGCATCTATAGAGATTATCATATGGTTTTTATCTTTCAATTTACTAATATGGTGTATCACATTGATTGATTTGCACGTATTGAAGAATCCTTGCATTCCAGGAATAAACTCAGCTTGATCATTGTGTATTAGCTTTTTGGTGTGTTGCTGAATTCTGTTTGATAAAATTCTGTTGAGGATTTTTGCATCTATGTTCTTCAGTGATATTGGCCTGCAGTTTTCTTTTTTCTGTGTTGTCTTTGCTGGTTTTGGTATCAGGGTGATGGTAGCCTCATAGAATGAGTTTGGAAGTACTCCTTCCTCTGCTAATTTTTGAAAGAATTTTAGAAGAATAGGCATGAAATATATTCTCTCCCCTCACTTTCAGTCTATATGTGTCTTTAGGTCTGAAGTGGGTTTCTTGTAGACAGCATATATATGGGTCTTGTTTTTGCAGGCATTCAGCCAGCCTATGTCTTTTGGTTGGAGCATTTAATCCATTTACATTTAAAGAAATTATTGATATATATGTTCCTTTTGCCTTTTTCTTAGTAGTTTTGGGTTGATTTTGTAGATCTTTTTTTTTCTTTTGTATTTCTTGACTGTATAAGTTCCTATAATATTTGTTGTAAAGCTGGTTTGGTGGTAGTGAATTCTCTTATCTTTTGCTTGTCTGAAAAACTTTGTATTTCTCCATAAATTTTGAGTGAGATCCCTTCCAGGTACAGTAATCTTGGTTGTAGATGTTTCCCTTTCAATACTTTAAATATAGTGCCATTCCCTTCTGGCCTTCAGAGTTTCTGCTGAAAGATCAGCTGTTAAGTGTATGGGGTTTCCCTTGTATGTTACTTGTTGCTTCTCCCTTGCTGCTTTTAATATTCTTTCTTTGCATTTAGTCTTTGTTAGTTTGATTAGTATGTGTCTTGGTCTGTTTCTCCTTGGTTTTATCCTGTATGGGGCTCTTTGTGCCTATTGGACTTGATTGACTGTTTCCTTTTCCACATTGGAGAAAATTTCAACTATAATCTCTTCAAAAATTTTCTCATACCCTTTATTTTTCTCTTCTTCTTCTGAGACTCCTATAATTTGAATGTTGGTGCATTTGATATGGTCCCAGAGGTCTCTGAGATTGTCCTTAGTTCTTTTCTTTCTTTTTACTTTATTCTGCTCTTCCGAAGTTATTTCTACCATTTTACCTTCCAGCTCACTGATTCATTCTTCTGCTTTAGATATTCTACTATTGATTCCTTCTACAGTATTTTTAATTTCAGCAATTGTGCTGTTTGTCTCTGTATGTTTATTCTTTAATTCTTCTAGGTTTTTGTTAATTGATTCTTACATTTTCTCCATTTTGTTTTGAATGTTTTTTGATCATCTTCACTATCATTATTCTGAATTCTTTTTCAGGTAGTTTCTCTATTTCCTCTTCATTTATTTGGACTTCTGTGTTTCTTGTTTGTTCCTTCATTTGTGTAGTATTTCTCTGCCTTTCATTATTATTACTATTTTTTTAAACTTATTGTTTTAGTGGTTTCCTTTTCCCAGGCTTCACAGAAAGTTGAATTCTTTCCTTGAAATTGGTTCAATTCTTTCTTCCTGTTTGTTTCTTCCCTCCTAAAGTTGGTCCAGTGATTTGTGTCAGCTTCATATAGGGTGAGATTTGTGCTGAGTTTTTGTTTGTTTGTCTTTCCTCTGATGGGCAATGCTGAGTGAGGTAGTAATCCTGTCTGCTGATGATTGGGTTTGAATTTATGTTTTGTTTGTTGTTTAGATGAGGTGTCCTGCACAGGGTGCTACTAGTGGTTGGGTGATGCTGGGGCTTGTGTTCAAGTGGTTTCTTTCGTGTGAGTTCTCACTATTTGATACTCACTAGGGTTAGTTCTCTGGTAGTCTGGGGTCTTGGGGTCAATGCTCCAACTCCTTGGAGTCAGTGCTCCAACTCCAAAGACTCAGAGCTTGCTCTCTGGTTAGGAACGAAGGTTCCACTGGTAGTTTGTGATGACATTAAGTGAGATTAAAACAAATACCCAAAACGAGAAACCTAAGATGAACCCCAGATAAACGGCAGTTACAAAATCAGGCAAATAATAATTAAAATAATGGAATATACACATATACATATACACCCACGAGCAAAGTCAAAACAGTTCAACAAAAATACAGTAGATATACCTGGTGAACAAAAGAAATAAAAAATTATATTTGCCAGTTAAGAACAAAACTAACTAAAGCACAAAACTGGAAAAGAAACCTAAAGTAAGATGCCAAGTGGGGAATAAAGCAATGAAAACAAAACTAACAAATATGTTGAGAGGAAAGGGAAGAAAGAAAAGAAAGAATAGATATACAGAGTTAAATAGAGGTAGATGAAGAAGATTTATGTATATTAAAGATTAACTGCAAGTGAAAAGAACAGTGGGAAAGTCATACAAAAGAATGAATGTAGAAAAAGTATAATAGGTTTAGAAAAATTAAGATTATACAAAAGAAACAAGAAAAAAAGAAACGGAAGAAAGAGAAAAGGAAAAAAGGAAAACTCCACAGAGCTGCAAAAGCCCAATGTAGAGGCAAAGGTTTATAACAACAATATAAAGTGTGACTGAATATACATATATACACATTCACCTATAATCAAAATCAAGACAGTCTAAAAAAAATAAAGTACAATAGATTGACCCGGCAAACAAAGGAAACCAAAAATTACGTCTACCAGAACAAAGCTAACAAAAGTGCAAGCTGGAAAACAAAACTAAAGCAAGGTGCCAATTAGGGAATAAAGCAATGAAAATAAAACTAAAGAATATGTTGAGAGGAAAGAAGAGAAAGAAAAAGAAAGAACAGATATTCAAAGTTAAATAGAGGTAGATAAAGAAGATTTATATATGTTAAAGACTAACTGCAAGGGGAAAAGAACAGTAGGAAAAGCAAACAAAGGAATAAATGTAGAAAAATAATAATATGTTTAAAAGATTAAAAATTAAAATTAAAAAAAGAGAAAAGAAAAAAAAAAGGAAAATTCCATAGACTGCAAAAGCCTAGTGTAGAGACAGAGGTTTATAGCAACAATAAAAAATGCGACTGAGGGAAAAAAAGCTGAAAAGCTTAATTTGATTTCTTAGTGCCAATAAAATTGACAACTATGACAGTGGGGGGAAAAGGAAAAAGAAAAAAATCCAAAAGAATCTACAGAACAAATCAAAACATAAGAATAATAAATCTTTTTCTTGAGTCACTGCTGTCAGAGTCCTTTCCCTCTCTGGGGGTCATAGTCCATCTTACCTCCCTAGGATGCCCTTCAACACTGTGCTGATCTCTGGACCTGCTGTGGGGGCAGCTCAGATTCTAATCTGGTTTTATTCCTGTGTGTTCTTGCCTCCAATGTCCACAGGTATCAGAACTAGTGTGTTTTCTTTTGTGGGGGCCCTCAACGGCCTTTTATATATTCCATAGACAGAGTTGGCCAAGTTGATCATGTGGATTTAATCTGCAGCTTGTACAGCTGGTGGTAAGGTTTTGGGTCTTCTTCCTTAGCCACACTGTCCTTGGGTTTCAACTGTGGTTTTATTTCCACCTCTGCATGTGAGTCGTCCACTGGGGTTTGCTCCTGGGGGTGCCCTGGAGGACTTGGGCTTGCCCCTGTGAGGGCCAGGTGTGGGGGTGGGGCAGCTGCTTGGGTAGCAGGGGAACATTCTGGCAGCACCAGCTATTCAGAGGAGTTGGTGGCTAGGGCAGCAGGCATATGGTGCTCTAGAGGGTATGGCAACCAGTATTGGACATTACGCTCCAGTATTCTTGCTGGGAGAAGCCCCCTCCCTGACAGAGAAGCCTGGCAGGCCACAGTCTACAGGGTTGTGAAGAGTTGGACACAACTGCAGTGACCCTGTGTGCATAGACACAAGACTTCTTTTGTCTGTGGCAGCTCTGTCCCAGTGAGAGTTGGGTGTGAAGGTGGCACAGCTGCTTGGCTTGCGGGGACCCTGGAGGCATCAAGTGTGCAGGGACACAGACTGCCTCTGTCACCGGAGTTATGATCCTATCAGACTCTTTTTTTGAGCCTCTTGTAGCTGGCAATCAGAAGGCCTCTTTGGCCTGTCTTTCTCCATAGTTCCACTTTTTAGGTACTTAAAGGGCTTCCTTGCCTGGAGTCCTTCTCTCTTGTTCCATGCATCAGGCACACAGAGGGGGACCTCTGGCTGGGGTCCTGCCCTGTAGATTGGCATATCAATCACCTAAAGGAGTACCCTGGGTGGGGTCCTACTCTGTAGTTCATTGCGTCAGGTGTTTGATGGGCCAGCCTCTCTGTTGTTCAGCTGCTGATGCTTGTGTTGGGGAGAGAGAGGCTATGGTGATGGCTCCACCCCCTACGCATGACTCAGCAGTATCGCCTTGCTACCATGGCTGCCTGGCTTTCCTCCATTGGCATTTCCCACCACAATCTCCTCCTTCACATCCCCTCAATCTGTCACGCCACAGTCAATAGCAGCCCTCACCCAGGGATTGTTCTACAATCCCTAATCTCTAGCTGCCAGCTGCTGCACATTCCAGGGGACCAGCGTTACTGTCCGGGGTACGTATGGCTGCGGCAAGGACTGTCTGATGCTCATTCCATTTAGGCTGCCACAGATCAGCTGTTTCACTAGCAGCCTTAAATGTTCCTCTGACTCAGACAATTGCCCAGATGTGGAGACTGGTCCCCTGCTTCAGTTGCACCACCTGCAGAGGGCAGGTCCAGTCCTACTAACACTCCCGGTTTTCCCCCCTAGCTCTTTAGTCCTACCAAGTTTTGCTTGGTTCTATATATCCTTTTCCACTGGTCAGGTACTCTTGTCTGCTCTCAGCTGGTGTTCAGCAGGCACTTCTGTGTCTGAAGATGTATTCCTGATGTATCTGTGGAGAGAGATGTACGCCAAGTCCACCTACTCCTCTTCTATCTTATTCTCCCCTCCTCTGTCCACTTTTTAATTGGCTTGTTTGTTGCCTTTTGATATTGATTTGTATGAATTCTTTGTATATTTTGGATATTAACCCCTAATCAGATATACCATTTGCAAATAAATATCTTCTCCCATTTGGTAGGTATTCTTTTAATTTTATTGATTTTTTTTTTTTTTTTTTTTTTTTTAGAAAATTTTTTTAATTTTTTTAATTTTTTTTTTTTTTTTTTTTACTGTGCAAAAGCTTTTAAGTTTCATTAGGTCCTATTTGTTTATTTTTGCATTTGTTTCCCTTGCCTGAGAGACAGATCTAAAAAAGTATTTCTAAGACTGATGTCAATGAGGACACTGCCTATGTTTTCTTTCATTTCTGCGGTTTCCAGTCTTAAATTTAGGTTGTTAATCCACTTTGAGTTTATTTTTGTATTTGATGTGAGAAAGTGTTTTAATTTTATTCTTTTGCATGTAGCTGTCTAATTTTCCCAAGACTAGTTTTGAAAAGACTCCCCCCCCACTTATGTTATTGTCTCTTATGTTAGAGATTAATTCAGAAATTCTATACCCGGGTATTTATTAGAAAAAAATGAAAACATTAATTTGAAAAGGTATACATCCATCCCAATGTTCAGAGCAGAATTACTTACAATAGCTAAGGTATGGAAGGAACCTAAGTGTCCATCAACGTATGAATGGATAAAGAAAATGTGGTATTGGGGTATATATAATGGAATATTACTAAGCCATAAAAAGAATGAAAGTTTGCTATTTGCAACAACTTGGATGGACCTGGAGGGTAATATGCTTAGAGAAATGAGTCAGACAGAGAAAGACAGATATGTTTTCATTTATATGTGGACTCTAAAAAATATAGCAACTGAACAAGTATAAGAAAACAGAAAGAGACTCACAGATACAGAGAACAGACTGCCCATTGCCAGAGGGGGAAAAGGTAGGGGTAGGCACAAAAACGGTGAAGGGGATTAGGAGAAACAAACTGCTGGGTATAAAATAGATAAGTTACAAAGATGTAATGTCTTTTCCCTCTCAACTCCCTCATGTTCTCCATACTCTTGAACTGAACAAATGATTATTTTTTTCATTGTAAATGGCTCTTCATAGGAAATGCCTTTTTTCCTCTTCCCTGAATATGACTGTCTTCTGTGATAATGAAATGATTGACATGTTTAAAATAAACATCATTCAGTTGCTGTTCTGACCAGTTCCAAAAATTAGAAAACTTCCCTTGAAATTAATTGTGTAATGTCTTCAGTTTTCTATTGCTAGTTTAATCATGGCTCAAAAAGATGATATCACTTTGAAATTGTTAGACTGGTTAGCCAAACACTTCTACATATAAATGAAATATCTATTTTAGTGCACAGAGACCACAAGTTAACCAAAATTATTCCAAATAAAAAATTAAGATAATATTTAATTATAATAACTTTCAAATATGAATTTTAAATTCTTATTCTATATTGAAATTTCTCCATAATTTATAGTTTAGGAACAGTGTATAATTAAAAATAAATTCTCTTTGCTAAAAGCTACATTTTAAGAGTGTTAGTTGCTCAGTCATGTCTGACTCTTTGTGACTCCATGAACTGTAGCTGACCAGACTCCTCCGTCCATGGAATTCTCCAGGCAAGACTACTGGAGCGGTTTGTCATTCCCTTCTCCAGGGGATCTTCCTGACCCAGGGATCGAATCTGGGTCTCCTACATTGCAGGCAGATTCTTTATGTCTGAACTATCAGGAAAGCCTCATATTTTAAGAAATAATATGTAAGTTATTTAATAAAATATTTTAATTCAATGAAATATTAGTGATTTGAGATATTTCAGAGTAAAATAAGATTGCAGACATCACTCTATGAAATTAGGAGTTTAATTTGCTGTGATTTAAAATGTTATTAATACTTTGATTCTTTCTTGGTATGGAATTCACATTTTTGGATGATGTTTCTAATTGGCCTGAGTTTTATCTTTAAAAATGAATTTAAGTTAAAGCAACATCTTGTAGAATAAAATAAACCTCTGTGACTTAATTTAGACAAATTATTTTTCTATTTTGCTCTTCACACAGTTTGCATTTTACTTGAGTACCTTACCTACACTCTGCAACTGTTAATAAGCTTTACTCATCCCTCCTTTTTCATTCTCTGGTGATCAGTATAATTATAGTTGGGCTTCCCTGGTGGCTCAGATGGTAGAGGATCTGCCTGCAATGCAGGAGACCTGGGTTCGATCTCTGGATCAGGAAGATCCCCTGGAGAAGGGAATGGCTAGCCACTCTAGTATTCTTGCCTGGAGAATTCCATGGACAGCAGAGCCTGGTGGGTTACAGTTCGTGCGGTTGCAAAGAGTTGGACACAACTGAGCAACTAACACTTTGATTTTTTCATAATTATAGTTAGTACCATTTTCACAGAGTGAATATCAGCAAATCCAGTGATATATTCCTCAACCACTACTTACTGATAGGAAACATCAGAGAACTTCTAGAAGCAAGGAAAGACATAGTGCACCTCAGTTATGATCATGAACTTATTCTTTCCATCAATTTGGCCTATCTTTAGACCTGACCATATTGCCTTTCAAATTAATATCATAGATGAAAGATATAGGGAATATTTTAACCTCCCCTACTATGGCATTATTTTCTTTATTTTTTAAAGTACAATTCAGTGTCTACTCCTTAGATGCTCAGAAATTCTACTGGGTTATCTTATACTCTTAGATTTAATATAATCAGTTTCAACGTGCAACCTGAAGATCTGGGTGTAGAATATATGAGTTCACTTTTTGATTCCTATAGAAGAAGTAGAGTTTAGTATTCTGACATATGTAGCTACTCAGAAATATAATCAGATATCATATTTGAATCTTTAGCAGCCATAACTGAACCTCTCTGGTACCTTTATCACTAGGATATGTGCTTGAGTAGGGTGATCTGATAAAATGGGACATTCAATTAAATTTGAATTTCAGATAAACAACAATTTTTTTGTGTGTGTAAGTATGCCCTAAATATTGCATTGGAGATATCTATTTATGCTAAAAATGATTGATCTGAAATTCAAATTTAATGGGGAATTCTGTATTTTTATTTGCTTTCTGACAACCTTGTCAGCTTAGAACAACATGAAGCTTAAGAGTCAGGATATATACATAAAAAGTATAAGTAGAAACATAAGAAAATACCTTGTGGTGGTTTAAACACATATATCTATAAATTCTTGGGCACTCCTTCATTGAGAGATGGAGAATATGTCTCTTTTTTTGAGTCTGGTTTGAATTTGGGTATTTCCTAGCAACCAAGAGAATGCGGAGGAGATGCCACTCCGTGGCTCCCAAGCCTGGGTCATAAAAGGCAATGTGTGCAGACACTCACTGTTAAAACACTGAGATACCACATAAGAAGAGTAATTACCCTGGGGCCTCCATGCTGTCTGGAAGCCTAGGCCACACGGAGAGGCTCAGATAGCTTCTTTAGTTGACAGCCCCAGCTTAAGTCCCAGGGAGGTCACAGCTTAGGGTCAACATCAATCACTAGGCCTGTGAGTGAAATCATCCCCAGATGGTTCCAGATCTAGCCGCTAAAGAATTCCCAGCTGAAACCCAGATATTGTGGAACAGAGATAAGCTATTCCTGTTGTGTCCCATCTGAATTCTTTTTTTTTTGTGGTTCTATTATGATTTCTTTTTTGTTGTTGTTATTTTATTTATTTTCTTTACATTATTGTGTTGGTTTTGCCATACATTGACATGAATCCGCCAAGGGTATACATATGTTCCCCTTCCAGAACACCCCTCCCACCTCCCTCCTGATTCCATCCCTCTGGGTCATCCCGATGCACCAGCCCTGAGCACCCTGTATCATGCATCAAACCTGGGCTGGCAATGCATTTCACATATGATAATTTACATAGTTTCAATGCCGTTCTCCCATATCATCCCACCCTCACCTTCTCCCATAGAGTCCAAGAGACTGTTTATACATCTGCATTCCTTTTGCTGTCTCGCATACAGGGTTATCGTTACCATCTTTCTAAATTCCATATATATGCGTTAGTATACGGTATTGTTGTTTTTCCTTCTGGCTTACTTCACTCTGTATAATAGGCTCCAGTTTCGTCCATCTGAATTCTTGACCGACCTCATCTGAGAGCATAATAAAGAGGTTGTTTTAAGCCACTAAATTTTGGGGTAATTTGTTATGCAGTAATATTGATTGTGATTCACATGTTAAGCACAAAGTGAATAGTTAACATAACCTGTGATTCAGTTTAATGGAGGGAGAAGTCACCAAAAGCTTGGGTGGGGATGAGGCTCCCCTGCTTGGCTTCCCACACTTGAAAGGAAGTGCAAAACATGGACAATGAGAAAGGGAAAGTCTGAAAGCAGGTTTAATGGCAAAGATCTTTGTTCATTTTCCTTTAAAATTCTTCTCTTAGATTAATCGGAATTTAAAATAAATCAGCTTCCAAAGCAGTGGGAAAAAAGATTAAAGGTTGAATGGAGAAGGAAGAAATTAAACTCCCATCTTCATCTGTGGACTGTGCTTCTGAGTGTTTAAAGATGAAGCTATCATGACTGTGTATAGAACTTAATAATCTTTAGGTAGACTGATAACTGAGAAAGAGATTGCTGTAATTTTGGTTTGGTGACCCACTAGGCTGACTCAATCACTTAAATTTCACATTTCTTTACAATTCTGAAACGGGACATTCTTAAGTGTTCTTTAAAAAGAATAGAAGAGTTTCATGAGAGAGCAAAGCAATCCTGTGGAAAGAGAATTTTCTTCATGATTTAATGCCTTTGAGGAAGTTTCCAAACTGCAGGATGATGAACGATAATGGGAAAAAAGATTATTTTGCCTTTATTTGTGGAAAGATTTTTTTTTAGAGATATCATGTGCAGATGGTGTGGCAAAAGATACTGAAGGTTGAGTTCTTTTCTTTGAAAACTTTATAATGTCAGGAGATGTTTATAATATGAAGAATGTTTGTACACTTCTCAAAGCTAAAACCTAGAGATTTCTATGTACAAAGACAGGAGTATACTTTGTGTTTTAGGACTGGACTTTGAGCAAAATGTTGAGGTAGGTTTTGCTGAAACATCTTCCTTCCTCTCACTGTATTCTTACTCTCCACACTCCTGTTCCCTCACATCTCTCTGGACCTTCTCACAGCCCCTCCGTTCTCACGCTGTCTGGGCCTATCACTCCCTCCCTTTCTCTACTAAACTTTGCCAGCACCCATTTCTCTGAGTTTCCTCCAAGCTATGTCTTGAGGCTATTGATGGCTCCTTCACGTGTGCCCATCCAGATAGATGTATCTTTCCGTGGTGAGTTGTGGCAATGACATGGACTGGGTTTTCCAGGATAGGTAGTAGGCAAGTAATCCCATTATCTCCTTTTATGGAAATTCCTCAGAAATCCCAACATTTCGATATTAAAGTGTGTATCTCAGAACTTCACTCAGATTGAAGAGGGACCCCAAATCCTTTTAGATCATGTGTTAGATTCCTTGTGTTAAAAATTCTTGCCTTCCATACCTCATTACTCTATCTTTTTAAAAATCAGTTTTCTGGTTACTCTACAGCTTTCATTGGAGCCACTGGCATTTGCTTTACTCTTCTTGTCCTTGCCCAAGTTATGGTATTTTCTCATCCACCCACCCACCCATCCATCCATTCCGTTTTCTATTCATGTGAACAGCTCATATTATACCATAGCTTCATAGTTACTTGTAATTCTTAACTTTGATACCTTTATTTCTTTTTCATTTTAGTTATCTGGCACATAGGGAACATTATGCTAAGGAAAAAAAATACTTAAAATACAAGCATCCACAGATTTTTGTAACAGATGGAATCATCAGGTACTGATAGTACAAATTTCACTCACCCTCACTCTCTCTAAGGATGTGGCACTTTTACTGTTGTTGTTTAGTTGCCAAATCATGTCTAACTCTTTGCAACTCCATGAACTATAGCCCGTCAGGCTCCTCTGTCCATGAGGATATTCCAAACAAGAATAGTGGAGTGGGTTGCCATTTCCTTTTCCAGGAAATCTTCCTGACCCAGAAATTGAACTGGCATCTCCTCTAAGTCCTGCAAATTTTCACCCAATTAAGACTTTAATCTCCCTGAAAGTGAGGCTGGTGGTGATGTCTTATATATGCCTCAACAGTGTCACGTTCAGTCGCTGTACATTGTCTCTCCTGGGTTTCCTCTGTCACTCCTTGAGCTTCTCAGTCTCCTTTGCCTGAGGGGATGCTTGTCAGTGCTCTACCTGCAGGTTCAGTTCAGTTCAGTTGTTCAGTCCTTTCAGACTCTTTGCAACCCCACGGACTGCAGTACACAAGGCCTCCCTGTCCATCACCAACCCCTGGAGTTTACTTAAACCCATGTCCATTGAGTCAGTGATGCCATCCAACCATCTCATCTTCTGTTGTCCCCTTCTCCTCCTGCCCTCAATCCTTTCCAGCATCAGGGTCTTTTCAAATGAGTCAGTTCTTTGCATCAGATGGCTAAAGTATTGGAGTTTCAGCTTCAGCATCAGTCTTTCCAATGAATATTCAAGACTGATTTCCTTTAGGATGGACTGGTTGGATCTCCTTGCTGTGCAAGGGGCTCTCAAGAGTCTTCTCCAGCACCACAGTTCAAAAGCATCAATTCTTTGGTGCTCAGCTTTCTTTATAGTCCAATTCTAACATCCACACATGACTACTGGAAAAACCATAGCTTTGACTATTTGGACCTTTGTTGGCAAAGTAATGTCTTTGCTTTTTAATATGCTGTCTAGGTTGGTCATAGCTTTTCTTCTAAGGAGTAAGTGTCTTTTAATTTCATGGCTGCAGTCACCATATGCAGTGATTGTGGAGCCTCCCAAAATAAAGTCTATCACTTTTTCCCTATCTATTTGCCATGAAGTGATGGGACCAGATGCCATGATCTTAGTTTTCTGAATGCTGAGTTTTAAGCCAACTTTAAAGGTACCTGCAGTTATCTTCTGTGAAAACATCTGTGCTCATGCCATGTGTTCAATATTTTTGAATTTCTATGGTTTCCAGATCTTAAGGTAGGAAAGAATGCAACCTATTCAGTTACACTTTTGTCTTGGTGACTCAGCAACTTCACTAGGCCTGTCTTATCTCAGATATTCCTTCATGAAACAAATGGTTTTTACAGCTTTTGATTTAATTTTCTTGTGCTGTAGGCTGTTAGCAGTGGTTTTCAACCTCGAATGTGCATTAGAACCACTGAGTTAAACCATCCATTTAAAAATGCTGATGCCTCATCCCCCAGAGATTCTGGTTTAATACATCTGGGTGGGACTAACATTGGGTGATTCTCCTGTGCTGTGAAGGGTGAGAATCTTTGGTTATAGGCACTGGCAGGAGGCAGACATAGAGCATATCTCCTCCCAATCTTTCTTCCAGGTGCCTTCAAAATAGTGTTTCTCCTCCTTTGCATCAGAATAGCCTTTGAACTTCAGCAAATCTTATCAAAGCACCTACTTGATAGTGATAAAAATCTGAATTTTAGTTTGATGCTTAAAGTAAGAGTCCACAACAGTTTTTATAAGAAAAAATTCCAAACACAGACTTCCTAGGGGAGAAAAAGCCTTCCTGGTACTGGAGGCTTCCCCATTCTATGTTATCAGAAAACATTTTGGTCCAGTTTTGAAAAAGATTGACAATAAAAAAGCATATGTTACTTCATTTTCATCTTTAACCTATCTGATTTTTCTATGAAATGTATAGGAACACAGTTAATGTCACATATATATTATTCTGGATTTTGATAGGTTTCTCAGTTTCCCAGGGTCACGATTTAGACTGAGCATAGGCAAATCATTTGAAAAGTCAATCAGTTGTGTAATTTTCTCTGAATAATCTGCAAGGTGGGTTTAGTGATGACAATAATGTTGGGACCTAGAAATGTCTCCCTATAATCATATCTCTGCAAAATTTTTATAAGAAGGCTTTTTTATGTTAAGAAGGATTTTCTTCCCCAAACTGCAAAAGCTTCAGCTCTCCCTCAACTTGATTATGCGGAAAACTTGAGAGTTGTGTCAAGGTGAAATAGTTCTTATTTTAATGTATTTATCTTTCATTTTCTTTTCTACTGGAAAGAGTAGCAAGAAAGACTTAATGTAGGTTTAATTCAAGCCAATGTGTGCCACTAACCATGTACAGTTGTTAAATGAAGTACCACTCTATCTTTTGGTAAAAGGGCCATGTCTCAAGCCACCAAGTAACCCCTATACTACCATTTCATCTTACTGGTTGTTCCCGTGAAGCTGACTGATGCCTCCCATGATCCAACCCCTAACAAGGCAACATCCAGCATACCAGGGAGCTCTTCAGAACTGTGATTCAGTATGGTTATCAGTATCCAATCTGATTGGTCAATACCTGTGCTAAATGAATTGTTAAATATGTCGATTATTATCCTTGCTTAAAAACAACTTCAATATTCTGCAGTTATGTATCATAGACAGAAGACTAAATGTTTAATAAAATATTTTTATACAGTAAGTGACACTATAAAAAGACCAATCTCTTTTAGAAATTATTTTTGGAGATCTGTTTTGGGCCCACTCAATATCTGGTTTATATATGACTAAGAAAATTCATGTCATAAAGAAACCAGATCTCAGCTCAGTCAAAAACAATTTGAGGAATACCTTAATAGACCTTTAATTTACAACTAGGATATTTCTTAAAATATATTGAAAGAAGGAAGGCAGCTGCTAACACAAAGGAATACACAACTCAGTAGACATTGTGTAGGAGTTGCTGTGAGGGCTAAAAAGGAGACAGCACAGATATTCAACAATTGCTTAAATCTTTACCAAGAAATACATTTGGGAAGGTGCTGTACTTAAACTCTATTTAGAGCTGACCCACATTTTAGGTTTAGAGAGTTACGAGCTCAGAGCATTCTATGCATAATTTGGAAATTTAAGAATTAATACATCATTTGGATCAGATTTGATGCACATGGATGTTGAAAGTAAATGAAAAATTAAGACTAAATTGTTTAAAACATATAAGCTCACTTTAGAACATAAATCATAGCATAACCTTTGAAAAGAATAACCTCACATTATTATTTTCACAGATATTTTAATTGTAAACTGAAAAGAATCTTTGGCTATACTTTTGGTGTTTTGTTGTTTAGTCACTAAGTTAAGTTTGACTCTTTGCAACTCCATGGACTGTTGCTCACCAGGCTCCTCCATCCATGGGATTTCCCAGCCAAGCATACTGGAGTGGGTTGCCATTTCCTTCTTCACGGTTACTCTATATTTATAGATTTAAAAACCTTTGTTTGTTGTTGTTCAGTCACTCAGTCCTGTCTAACTCTGTGATTCCATGGACTGCAGAACTTCAGGCTTCCTTGTCCTTAACCATCTCCCAGAGTTTGCTCAAATTCATGTCCATCGTACTGGTGATGCCATCCAACCATTTCATTCTGTCATCCCCTTCTCCTCCTGCCTTCAGTCTTTCCCAGCATCAGGGTGTTTTCCAATGAGTTGGCTCTTCTTATCAGGTGGCCAAAGTATTGGAGCTTCAGATTCAGCATCAATTCTTTGATGCTCAGCCTTCTTTACGGTCCAACTCTCACATCTGTACATGACTACTGGAAAAATCATAAATTTGACCATTTGGACCTTTGTTGGCAAAGTGATGTCTCTGCTTCTTAATATGCTGTCTAGATTTCTCATAGCTTTCCTTCCAAGGAGCAAGCATCTTTTTATTTCATGGCTGCAGTCACCGAAAAACCCTTTGGTAATATAATTATTAATAAACAGATAAAAATAAGCGACAAAGGGGACAGGTAAAAGATACTTTTGGATAAAAAATCATGACATAAATACTTTTTCAAGGCAGGTTCATTTGAAGTTTCACAAATGGCCTAAAGTCACTCAAGGGCATACTCAAATTTATAGATGCCAATAGCTTTTCTGAGTAAAAATCTGCCTATTCATTCAAGATTGAAAAAAATACCCTTTATTGAGTATGTAATATATTCCAGGTATTGCATTAGACTATGCATATAAAAGGATGAAGATGACACAGTCCCTGTCCTAAAGAGCATATTCTCAGTGGTGGAGACAAACAGATAAGTAGAAAGTTCCATTGGATATAACATGTAAATGGTTTGTAGAAATAAACTAGTGATCTGTATAATTACATATCTTTTTAGTATAGGATGCTGCTTGGCAGAAACTCCAGAGGAGTTTCAAACCCAACACGGATTCTCTCCCACGAGTATGACTCATCAGGAGAGATTATTCTGTCCTTGTTAAATGGAACCACATTATGCTTGGAGTCCAGATTCCCTGAGTACTTAATTGGTACAACAGTACAGCAATGGGGATTCCATTTGATCTCTGCCAATCTCTCCCATTTTTGTGGTCCATCTGTACTGCTCTTCTGCCCATATTTCTGAGACAAATACTATCTGTTCTCTGCTTCTTTCATAATGAAAGAAAACTTAGCCATAATTGGATTCAAGAGCACACTTGCTCAGTTTAATCCCCAGTTTGAATCCCAAATTCCACCAGCAGGTGGTAGGGAAGTCAAACAGAGTAAGCCTGTTTATAATTGTTTTGGGCTGAGACCACAGTACAGTAATGATTTTGACACTTCTGGGTAAATAACATCTTCTATGTTTATAATAACACTTGTAGATATTGTTCTTGATTACTTTATTTGGCTCCTAAAATTTGTGTATTTTTTTGAATTACATTTTTAGGCTCTTAGAATTTCAAGCATCAGCATTATTATTATTGTTAAAGAATACTGTGTGAGTGTATTTTTGTTTGGCTATTTAAAGCTTACTTAAAGTGCGTCCCTGGTGGCTCAGTCGGTAAAGAATCTGCCTGCAACGCAAGAGACCTGGGTTCAATCCCGGGGTCAGGAAGATCCCTTGGAGAAGGGAATAGCAACTCACTTCAGTATTCTTGCCCGGAGAATTCCATGAACAGAAGCTCCATGGGATCACAAAGAGTTGGACACGACTGAACAACTAACACACACACACACACACACACACACACACACACACACACACAAAGCAGCCATAGTATTTATATTCGAGAAGAAAACCATTTTAAAATCTGAAAATGTAATTCATATGTGTAAGTACAATGTCGAGTAAAGTTCTCTTCTTAGAATAAAAAGTCTGACAGTCTATACGGTTGCATTTTAAGTATACTTTGTACCAAATATCTCCATGAATGTATTCTGGAAAGAAATTATTTTTAAAGGGCACAAAATCTAGGGTCTGTCTACTTTTAAAATTGACCAGTTATGATTTCTTTTCAAGACAGGATCCCACCCCATTTATTTATTGGAATGAATAAAAAATTGGCCAGTAGAGGGACAAATAGAGGACCAAACAAAAATGTTTAGGTAAAACTGGGGAAGGAGACAAGACATGGGATATCTCAGCAAGTTGTCTTACCTTTCTAAAAACCACTCCCCAGGATGGGGAGCTCTGAAGTTAAAAAAAAATATCTGAATTTAATGTCTTAAAAATTAATGAAAACCAATTTTACATAAAAACCCCAGAAACTATTGATGTCAAATCTAAAAAAAATTGTTATAAGAATAAAAGAGGATAAAAATTAGAATAACATTTTTATAGATAACACAACTCTGTTAAAAAGACATGTTCATAAAGCAGGTAAAAGTGATAAAATCTGTTATACTACTTCAAAATGAGTTGACAATAAGAAAATGATGCAAATTTTGAAAATAATATAGTTAGAATTAGAAACTCTAAGAAAGTAAGTTATGGAATGTGAGAATTAGAAAAGATAAAGAAATGCAAGAGTGAATAAGTACAACAAATAATGCTTTAAGGGAAATATGAAAAAAGAAGAGGAAAAAATTTTCAATCAAAAAGAAAAAAATAAGGATTTGAGAATAAATTAACAGATACTGAAAACAAACAGAGACTCTAATATAAGGATAATGGAAGTCATTTAAGAAGAAAAACTAAAGCAATGAAATAAAATAAATATCATAATATGAAATTTAAGAAAAATCTTCTGAATTTACAGGATATGTATCTGAAACTATATTTTTGAAACAGCATATAATGAACCTGAGGATACTGACCCAAATGACTGCCACCAAGACATAAAGGAATGGAATTATTGAAGGAAGAACTCCTATATTGCCTAATTGAACATTACATGGAAACTAACATTTGCACACCTCTTGTTTGAATGATCAAACTTGTATGTGATTAAATAGAAGTATGTAAAAGTCTAAACGTGACAAATTTGTTAGGTATCTTGAAAGCAATTACTTCAGATATTTTGTCTGTTTACTGGATGTTTGAGGCAGGAGGGTAAGTTCTATACCTGGAATGCCTTCTTGGCTAGAAATGGAAATGCTGCTTGGCTGCCTTTTAGTTATGTCTTACTTTATCTGTGCCTCCCCAAGACTCAGATCCACAAAATCTTAGAGAGTTTCCTCAAAGCACAGGAAATATCTGTATTTCTACATAAAATAAATGATTCCTTGACATTAAATCGTTAAGACTTTGAGTGTTTTCCCCTGATGTCCCTTGTCAAATCACCAAATTGTCTGTTGGCCTTGTATGTGTATACCAGTCTTCAAGGTATATTATAATATTTTGCATTGTTGCTGCAATACATTATCACACATTTAGAAGCTTAAAACAATCCAAATTTTTTATCTAACAGTCACTCGATCAAAAGTTTGGGCACAGAGTGGCTTGAATGTTTCCTTTGCTTCCAGCCCCAGAAGGCTGGAATCAAAGTGCCAGCTGGTCTGTGACCCCTCCTGTAGGCTCTGGGGGAGAAGCTGCTCCCAGGCTATTTGTGTTGTAGGCAGAATTCAGTTCCATGCAGTTGTAGGACTGAGGTCTCTACTTTCTAGGTGTCAACTGAGAGGGGGGATGCCCTTGTCTTCAGAGCAGGTGAAAACTGGAGTCTGTACTTGCAAAGTGTGTTTCTTAGCACATCACTCCTGACTCTATCACCCAGAGGTGACATATTTAGACAATGGCAACATAGCACTGTGGTTTTCCCGTTGGGTGGAGAACAGCTTAGAGTGGTCCCTCTTTCTCTGTTGGCAGGAGGATCCAAAAGTGAAACCCAAAACATGCTAAGTCAAACAAACTCACTTCTTTTCCCAGATGCATTAATTCATTTCTTTTCTTTTAGAGGGAGTTGACTTATGAGGGAATGAGAGACATCAGGAAATATAAGATGAGGAGCAACATTCCCTCTTCTCCCCATCACCAGTTTATAGGTATGTGTGATTTCGAATCATGGACAAGAGGTTCTTTCTCCCATGCAAGTCAACGAAAACGGTATTAGGAGTATATGGGAGGGATTACCCTATTCCACATGTCATAGGTACCACACCTCTAGCTCCCTCGCTATAGTCTCCTCTGAGCAGATTCTTTGTAGTTCTTGCACATGTGTCCACTCTCACCAAAGAATTTACCCTTGGGAGAAATAATACTAAAGTCTTTTCCCTGGGGGCATGTAACTCTCCTCATATCCTAAGCAGTTGGTATATATGAATGGTATTTTGTGTAGATAAGCTTAGCTGTTGGGTAGAATTTGTTCCAGTTTCTCCTGAGATTTCAATTGCATCTGTTTTGGGGTGGGTTATTCACACACTAGCACACCTTCACGGCTAAGGCCTCTGGGTCATCTAGATCTTTTACACTTATAGTTCTTTGGTGGGTAGATTAGAAGGTCTCAGTACACTGTCCAGGGATGGAGAACAGTATGGGTGGAAGAGATGTCTGTCGTGAGAAATGTATCAATTATACTCTATTCCTTCCCTGTTTTACTTCCTGATTCCCTCTTTTTCTCAGCATGTCAGTCATAAAATCTCTGCCACTTTGCCCAAGGGTATAATTTATCTAAAACATCTCCATGGGGTTCTGACTATTTAACTGGATTCACTTGATTTGGCCTGTCCTATTTTTGCTTGTGTTTTATACACATGAAAGTAGCCGCAGCATATCTAATCATGGATGGGGACTAGCCAGTTTTTATCAGCATAATCATTATTTTAAACAGGTCTGGCATAACTAAAATTGAAATCAGAATAATCTAAAACCATCTCTCAATTTTCATTTAGGTTAGTGATGGGAAGATATACATCAGTCCTCAGACAGCCGGTATGTGGATATTCTTCACTATTCAAATCTCATTGTCCAAATATTTACTTTATAGATTTGCAAAAAATTTTCCTCATAATTCCTTGAACTGAAAACCTGCTATAATAAATGTGTTTGTGCACCTGCAAAGTCAGTTTAATTGGGCAGGACTCAGGGGGAGAAGATGTAAAATATTCTGCATCTCAACTGTTCTCTAATAGAAATAGAGTATGTGTGCTTTTACCGTTCAATGAGTTTGCATTTATTACTTTTGCCCTGAGAGTTCAGCCTTTAAGGTTCCCAGTGTCAGTCTCCATGAAGTACCTGCAGGTCCTGCCAACCTGGAGTCTAAATTAGACAAATGTTAATTTTATTTGAAACCAGAAGGATGGTTAGTTAGCATTTGAAATACTCTAATCAGGCATGCTCTCTTAACATGCAGTTAGTTAGCATTTGAAAGAATCTAATCAGGAGAGCGCTCTCCAGAGGCGCCTGCTACTAGTACTTTCACTTTCTGCATCTAGATCAATACCAGTAGATGTCCTAATTACAGCATGTGGGAGGTTGAAACGATTTTTCATTGGTGAAATGATTGTTCCAGGTATATGGGTTGCTTAGAACTACTGCAAAGACATACATAAAAAGAGACATACATTAAAAGAGCCAAAGTGACCAGTGATCCAAGCAGCTTAGTCTGCGGGTTCTTTTTTTTTTTTTTTTACATTGTCATGATATCACCATGGGTTTACATATGCTTCCCCTCCGGATCCCCCCTCCCTCCTCCCTCCCCCCCGGGAAATCTCGCTGCACCAGTCCCGAGCATCAATCCTGGGCTGGCGATTGATGAGACACATGACAATTAACATGCTTCAATGCCCTTCTCCCATATCATCCCACCCTTACCCTCATCCACAAAGTCCATGAGTCTATTCTATACATCTGCGTTCCTTTTGTTGTCTCCCATGTTGGGTTCTCGTTACTGTCTTTCTAAATTCCATATATATGTGTTAATATACTGTATTGTTGTTTTTGCTTCTGGCTTACTTCACTCTGGATAATGGGCTCCAGTTTCGTCCATCTGAGTAGAATTGCTTCAGATGAATTTTTTTTTAATGCTGAGTAATATTCCATTGTGTTAACTAGGGGGTAATTTTTCAATTTGGTGATGTTTATAGTTTTGGTTGTCTCAGTTGGAAGGAGGGGCTGCTACTGACGTCTTGTGGGTAGATGTCAGGGTTGTTACTTACAATGCTACAATGTACACAACCTCCACTGCACCAACATCCTCCCAACAAAGAATCCAGTTCAGTTCAGTCACTCAGTCCTGTCCCACTCTTAGCAACCCCATAGACTGCAGCACACGAGCCTTCCTTGTCTATCATCAACTCCTGGAGCTTACTCAAACTTATATCCATCGAGTCGGTGATGCCATCCAACCATCTCATCCTCTGTTGTCCCCTTCTCCTCCTGCCTTCAGTCTTTCCCAGCATCAGGATCTTTTCAAATGGGTCAGTTCTTTTCATCAGGTGGCCAGAGTATTGGAGTTTCAGCTTTAGCATCAGTCCTTCCAATGAATATTCAGGACTGATTTCCTTTAAGATGGACTGGTTGGATCTCCTTGCTGTCCAAGAGACTCCCAAGGGTCTTCTCCAACGCCATAGTCTAAAAGCATCAATTCTTCAGCTTTTATGGTCCAACTCTCACATCCATACATGACTACCAGAAAAAACTATAGCTTTGACTATTTGGACCTTTGTTGGCAAAGTAATACTCTCTGCTTTTTAATATGCTTTTTTTTTTTACACACACATTTTTATTCATTAACAATGGTGACACATCATCTGGCATTAATTCGCAAATGAATGAATTAATCAGCACCATAAAACCAATCCACATTTCTGGATAAAGACAGCAAACTGAACACATGTGCCTAATACTGCTCCACCCCCAAGACTCTCTAGAAGTGCAGTGAAGAAACCTTTTTAAAAGTATAAATCCTCAAAGCGGGAAGAACAGGAGAGGCGAAGACAATGCTCTGGAAGGTGGGAAGCATGTGGTCAGGGGTGGGACCAAGCAAACCTGGGGCCGTCCACCTCCGCTCCGGCCGGTGACCACCACGCTGGACAGAGTGGATCCACGTCACTCTCAAGAGTCAGGAAGGGAACCACCACGGAGGGTCACGACACACTCGGTCATGAGCAGCGTGAAGGACGCTGGAGAGCTGGTACGACATCACTTCCAGGTGTGTCTGTGAGGTGTCTCAGGGAAAGATGAGCAATCAGGGCACAGAGCAGAGAGAGACACCCTCACCCACATGCGCGGGCATCGTCTGGGCCACTGAGGACCCCGTGGCAGAAGAAGGCAAAGGATGGGCATCTAGGTTGCAACCTAGATGCCCATCAACTGACAAATGGATAAGAAAGCTGTGGTACATATACACAATGGAATATTACTCAGCATTAAAAAAAAATTCATTTGAAGCAATTCTACTCAGATGGACGAAACTGGAGCCCATTATCCAGAGTGAAGTAAGCCAGAAGCAAAAACAACAATACAGTATATTAACACATATATATGGAATTTAGAAAGACGGTAACGAGAACCCAGCATGTGAGACAACAAAAGGAACGCAGATGTATAGAATAGACTCGTGGACTCTGTGGATGAGGGCAAGGGTGGGCTGATATGGGAGAATGGCATTGAAACATGTTAATTATCATATGTCTAATCAATCGCCAGCCCAGGATTGATGCTCGGGGCTGGTGCAGCGAGATTTCCCGGGGGGAGGGAGGAGGGTGGGAGGAGGGAGGGGGGTTCTGGAGGGGGAGCATATGTAAACCCATGGTAATATCATGTCATTGTATGGCAAAACTAATAAAAAAAAGAAGAAGAAGAAGAAGGCAAAGGAGGGGCAGCTCCCTCTGAGCTGGCAGGCCCGTCTCTCCTGCTCCTGGCCTCGGGCATTCACGCTGCTGGCTCCTCCTCCTCGATTCATATTTCAAAAGTCTGCAAATCTAACGAGACAACTCAATTCCACCCAAGAGCACCACAAAGCTCTAACATATGCGATTCTATTTTGAGCTCTAGGCAAATCAGTGTTGGGAGAAAAGGTCAGGACTCCCATTTGCTATCTGCTCAATCCACGTGACCGACAGGAGCTGAGTCTCTGAAACATCTTGAAAAACATGAGCCGTGATGAGATCATTCTCATGCTGTCCAGGCATCTGGTCACCACAGCCGGAAAGAACAGTCTGGGGGACTGAGGACCTGTAATTTAGCCCCACTGGCTTCTCTTATCCCAAGAAGCCCTCATCTGATGCCACAGTTTCATGCATGTCTTCAGCTGACTTTCAGACTTGACCATACATCTCTCTACACCAGCTTCACCCCCCGGAACCTCCCCGTTAACAGAGGGCAGAGGGCGTAGACCTGCCAGACACATTCCTTCTCGTCACCTCCTTGGGCACGCTGTGCAATGAACTGATCTGGAAAGTTCAAAGCACAATACATGGAACCCAGTATTTCCTGACCTTTAATAAACTGGATTATTTTTGAATGTTCATTGTAGGCACTCACTTTCGGCCAATGAACTTTTCTGTGTTCACACGAAACACCTCCTACTTCTTGCAAGGTGGTGTACCTTGTGCGTGCACGTGTGCTCAGTGTGTCCGGCTCTTTGTGACCCCATGGACTGCTGCCACCGGGCTCCTCTCTCAGGGCATTTCCCAGGCAAGGACACTGGAGTGGGTTGCCAGGTGGCCATTTCCTTCTCCGGGGGATCCTGACTCTGGGATCGACCTCTTGTGTCCTGTGTCTCCTCATTGGCAGGCAAGTTCTTTACCACTAGTGCTTCCCAGGCTAATGCAGGCTCAAGCAGAAAAAAAATTTCTTGTAGGAAACCTTTCCTGCAGGCTGTGTCCTAGTGCTGTGCATCGGCCCAACAGGCTGAGAGCAGGCAGCCCCTGAGTGGAAGGAGAAGGGAGCTCAGACAGGGAGGCTGAGGCATTCAGAAGGAAGCTGCGGGGCGGCCGCTCCCCCTAAAGTCCTGTCCAGCAGGCAGGTAGTTACGTGACGTGCAAGAGAAGGGGAAATACCAAACGTGACAGGTGGGAACCTGTGGTTTGCTCTGGCTGTAAAGGTAAAGCCACTCAGACACACCGTCAGCTTCCTGCCTCCAATCCTTTTACATAAACCACATTAAAAAATAATGATCCTCAGGTTCAGCTCGAAGATATTTAAAAATCACTTGTTCCATGAACCTTTCCATCAGGTCCCAGTCTTCAATTATTCCATGTCTTATTGGCCACTTGGTGGCGTACGTGGGTTTGTCTATGGCTTCGTCCCCTCTGAAGAAGTCTAGGTCGTCAACTCCCCTCAGCACCCTCCTCTGGGCTTGGTCCACCACCTTTGCCGACTCCCTGATGGCGATACATGAAGGGATAATGAACTGTGGCTCTGTGTTGCCTGCGTAGCCAAGCTTGTTATACCTGAGGAACAGGTATTTCTCTTCTTCCTTGATGACAGGAATTACACAACTGATGACTCTCTGGTAATCTTGTCAGACAGGAAGGCCAAGCTGGAGGCCAACCACCGCAGTACTGGCCTACAGTTTAAGATGATTTTCCAGGCCTGTTCTTTTCTTCAGTCCTAGTTATTTTTATCTGTAGTTTATCCCTTTTTATCCTATTTTGAGGCAAAGGTCAATCCAACATCACTAGGGTCTGGTGCCGCAGTCCACCACGCAGGGAGGCAGCGAGCCCGCCATGCTTGGTCTGTGTGGCCGGCCGGGAGGTGCCCCCGATCGCCGGCCCGCTCGCAGCCCGGCGCCCGTTAATATGCTTTTTAATATGCTGTCTAGGTTGGTCGTAGCTTTTCTTCCAAGGAACAAGCATTTTTTAATTTCATGGCTGCAGTCACCATCTGTAGTAATTTTGGAGCCCCCCCCCCTCCAAAATAAAGTCTCTTATTCTTTCCATTGTTTCCCCATCTATTTGCCATGAACTGATGGGACTGGATGCCATGATCTTACTTTTCTGAATGTTGAGTTTTAAGCCAGCTTTTTCACAACAAAGAATTATCCAGCCCAAAATACTGGTAGTGTTAAGGTTGAGAAATCCTCACCAGGACTCTTTAGGATGGTGCCCTAGGTCTAGGGATTTATTTGTCTCTATGTATCACTATTAACGGAAGATTTTGTCTTCTGTTTTTAATTAGAAGTTTAGCTGACATTGGCTGCGAGAACACTGCTACAATTCCCTCAAGTAAATCTTTTGTGCAAGGTGCTACTTGGAGTTCATAACAGGTTAGAGAACTGAGACATCACTATTTTTGTGCCTGCTTCCTAATATATGTTTGGATGGAAAGAACAGATGGTCAATATCATAGTCAAGGTGTCCACTTGAGAAAGGCTGGCTGATTATTAGGTGTTATTATCTTGCTAAGTGTGTAATCATAAATCTTGTGAGGTCACTCTGAGAGTGGATGTGCTAGTCACTGATGTGATGAACTACCAGCAACCAGACTCATGAGGCTGATGAACAGAATACACATTAATATACCAATATTTATGAGTGTTGGCATAATCAGGGTACTCTTGACCTTCAGGCACATCTATCTGGAATCAGAATCAGGGCACTGAGATTCAGACACAAATTTCTTTAGTGTGATGTATCTATCTCCCTGCAAGGAAGAACATTTTTTCATGAGAAGGTAGTACTCTAAGTGTAATTGGCTAAGATATTTCCTCCCTTGAATAAAGTTTGTTTGGGCACTCCTTCTTGTTTTTACTTCTTGAATTTTCAGTTTGGGTAATTTCATGAAAGAACACTCCTACTTTTCCATGTCCTCCACCAATTTATGATGGACACATTCTTTCTTTAATGATATCATTCATTCAGATTGAATTTTGTCCTTCTGGCCAGGAATCTGTGTACTCATGAGTTAGTTATTGATTTAAAATCTCAGTGAAGACTGTCACGTATACCGTCAATGAATTACAACATTGACTGTTTCCCTTCCTTCTTCCCCTCTTCCCACTCATCCTCTTTTCTTTACTTTAGTCTTCTGTCTCCCTCTCTCTCTTCTTCCCTTTCTTCTTCTCTGCCTCTTCCTTCCTTCCTTTCTTTCATATCTTTTTCCCCTCTCTTTCAGAATCATATCTATTCTTGTTAAATTAAAAAATTATAATAATATAATTGTGACAAAATATCATAAAAAGTTATCCTTTTAAATTATTACTTTTATTGAGTGCCACTGCAAATTTAAATAATATTAGGAGCAAAGAATTAAACCTCAATCCTCCTTTGGTAGATGTATAATCTTAATGAGACATTCAAATATGACCACTTAGACAGGCTGAGATACCTTCTATAATCTAGACAATAGATATGATAAAAATGTCACACAGGTGTTCATTTTTAAGAATCTTGCAGTGATATTTAAATTTATTTCTGAAGAGAAAATTTGACAGAAGTTAAGAGCTTCAGGGAAGATTAAGTTTCTAATACTTAAAAGGTCTTCTAAACACTCAGAATAAGAGAAAGAATTTATGGAAATTTAATACTTCAGGAATTTTTTTACCTAACAGAAAATTCAGCAGACAAGAATTGCTTTGAAGTGTGCTAAGGGTCAAAGATAAGGGCCTCTGGCCCACTTCTTGAGATGTAAAAATGACTCTTAGTAGAGCTGGAGGGAAAAGTTCATCTTTGCTCTATTTTCCCCAGAGTTCTTTTCCCTTGTTTCATGCTATAATGAACAGATGATAAGGCGGAAGTGATTTCAAATTTATTTACTTTCAAATAGACATTCTACAAAGCTTTGCCTTGAGTAAGGATCGTTAATAGCAAAGCGGTGCTACCAGTTCTTTATTCTTCAAATTCCAAACTGATTCCATCAAAAACACATTTTGCTAAGACACAGTAACCTCTTGGCCAAAACATTCTCCAGTATGTTGAGCATTCATTTGACGTTCTTGTTAGTGACTCAGATATTACTCAAAGTCACATCAAGTTGTTTTCTCATATTAAATCTCTTCTTTAGTTGTGTGATATATTGAATAAACATCACCTGCATATTTAATGTTTTTAATTCACACAAAGAACTAAATTCAATGCTTATATAATGGATGTATTAGACACTTATTTTTTTTAAAATTATGTTATTATGACTCAGAACTGCCTAATTGAATTTTAGACAAATATAACATCAACTCTTGGAGAGGGGAAGTCAGTAGGTGTTTTCCAAACTTGTTTTTGATTTGCTTCCATCTTGGTTTCATCTATAAGTGGCAAATTAATGATATACTTACCTTATTTTCTTAAAGAACTTCTTGGAGCATTACTTGGATTAGTATACAAAAACTTGATTGGATTACAGCCACATAAAATATCTTTAGAGTTACTTATGTAACAGTGAAAAAATATAGGGTAGTTTTAGTTTTAGTTACAGAGATAATTTTCATTCTATTATGGATAGACCTGGAACATTGATGGCTTCTGTCTGTACTTGGTTAATGAGTGAGAAACTGGAGACATTTTGGGCTGGCATAGACACATTTAAGGACTGACTTACAGCAGAAGAACAGTTATCTGAAGTTACAAAAGTCACAGCTCCCTTGTCCAGAGTCATCGTCTTGAAGGGCAAGACCGTAACTCACCACTAACCCTGGAATAAAGTCAATACTCTTTAATAGGAAACATAAGACCTCAAACTACCATACAATTGCACTCATTTCTCATGCTAGCATGGTAAAATTCTCAAAATCATTTAAGCTAGGCTTCAATAGCACATGAACTGAGAACTTCCAGATATTCAAGTTGGATTTAGAAAAGGCAGAGGAACCAGAGATCAAATCGCCAACAACTGTCAGAAAAAGTGACATATTTTATTTTCTTGGGTTCCAAAATCACTGTGGACAGTGATTGCAGCCACAAAATTAAAAGATGCTTTCTCTTTGGAAGAAAAACTGTGGCAAACCTAGAGAGCATATTAAAGAGCAGAGACATCACTTTGCCAACAAAGGTCCATATAGTCAAAGTTTTTCCAACAGTCATGTACGGATGTGACAGTTGGACCATAAATAAAGTTGAGTGCCAAAGAATCAATACTTTCAAATTGTGGTGCTTGAGAAGACTCTTGAGAGTCCCTTGGACCGCAAGATCAAATCAGTCAATCCTAAAGGAAATCAGCCCTGAATATTTATTGGAAGGCCTGATGCTGAAGCTGAAGCTCCAACACTTTGGCCACCCCAAGTGAGGAGCCGACTCATTGCAAAAGACTCTGATGCTGGGAAAGATTGAGGGCATGCAGAGAAGGGGGCAACAGAGGATGAGATGGTTGCATGGCATCACTGACTCAATGGACATGAATTTGAGCCAACTCCAGGAGATAGTAAAGGACAGGGAAGCCTGCGTGCTGCAGTTCACAGGGTCGCAAAGAGTCGGGCATGACTGAACAACAACAAAACCTCATGTATCTGGTCTTTGTAGTTTTCAGGGCCCCAGGAATGCTGAACTGCTTTCTCACCTACAGGTTTTTGCTTCATTGTCCTCTTTGTCTAGAACACTTTGTCCCTCTTTAATTTTTCACTGAGCTGATTCCCACTCATCTTTTTGATATCCGCTTAAGTGCCTCTACCTTTGTGAAAGCCTTGATACCCCAAATTGGGTTAGGTGTCCTTTCATTATGCTTTAGCACCTCTGTGGTAATATTTTACATACTAAATTGTAATTGACAGTTTTCTTGTCCACATCTATAACTAGACTTCAAGTTAGGAAAGGACAAACACTTTATCTTCCTTACTTTTGTATTCCAGTGCTTGTTATACAACATGCATCTGGTAGACATTTACTGAGTAAATTGATGCATAAATAAATGTTAGTGTAAACCAGCGGTTTTCAACTGTGGTGCTTAATCTTGCTTACCAGGGAACATTTGGCAATTTCAGAAACATTTTAATCAAGATTTGGGGGAAGTGGTACTATATCATTTAGTGGGTAGAGGCCAGGGATGCTGCTAAAAATCCTACAATGCACAGGTCAGCATAAACCATTATATGATCCAAAATGTCAGTAGTGTCAAGACTGAGGAACTCTGGAGTGAATAATACCATGTTTATTGTAACAGATAATATAAAAGTGCATCCAGGAGTAAATAATAGGAAAAAAATGGGTAGCAAAAGTAAATAATTGGCATGCTTGTAAGCCATTCAAACTGAGATACAAGGAGAATTGTTCAAAACCAAGGTCATGGAGAGCAATAGGAACCAACCTTCCTGTGATAGTGGTACTATGTGTTGTGAATTAAGTAGCAAAGTTCAAAAGTTTCACGCTTAGGTGTGCTCTCTAATATATTTGCTATTCTTTTCTTATCCCTTCTAGTTACTGCTTTTTTGTTTCACCTTATTCTCTCTACTGTCCAGTAAATATTTGCCACTCAACTCTGAAGTTTAAAAAAATATTCTTTTTGAATATATGAGACTGTATACTGAGGAGGAAAATTGAAAATGAATTCCCCATAATTTGTAGGAAAAAATTGAAGGAGATAATGACAGTTTATGGTGAACGGTGTCAGATTCATGATCTCCGAAGAAGATTTAACTTTGGGACCAGGGACCAGGCTTGATTACGAGCTTTTGTGTAGCAGAGTTTTATTAAAGTGAAAAAGGGACAGAGGAAGCTTCTGGCATAGACATCAGAAGGGGCAGAGTGCTAGTTTTAGCAAGCTGCTTTATGTCTGTTAGAAAGCTATTAATCAGATAAGAGAGGCACCTCAAGGCTGAAGGATTTTCACCAGGCCCCTCTCCCACAATATGCATTTTTGAGATAGGATGGCACGAGGTGTGTCATCACCCAGCCATAAAACGATTGATATGAATACTGGTTTGTTGAGCTATTATCAGCCCAAGGTTTGAAAAAAATTAAGTTCAGGTGGAACTAGGTGTCGTCATGGCAACACAGAATTTTAAGAGACACTTAAAGCCTATTTCCTCCTGCCATTTAAGGGAGAGATAGAAAATGTCTGACACTTGCAATCTATTTCCTCCTTTTGGCCTTCCTGCCTGTTACCCTCTCAATAGAAACTCAAGTGTTTCCTATAAAAGAAGAGAGAAAGCATTGTCTTTCTGGTCTGTCTTCTTAGAAAACAGGGATATATTATGTTTTACGGTCTATATTACATTTTTCTTTGATCATGTTTTGTCTAAAGTTAAACATACTATTTTTTCTATATCTACAGTTGAAATGCATCTAATGTTAAATAAAATAGGCCTTTAAAATCATATTCAGTATAATAAAAATGGAACCAATTTGTAAACAAGAAAATGTTTGGAATATTAAATAAGGACAGATGATATTTAACTGGCTTTGTAATTTATGGTCTATCATTCTGATTAATAATCAGACTTACCGTATCTATGGAAACGAAGGGAAAATTACTTCTGCTTGCAACAAATGTACAAATATGAAAAACATTTTGCTTCTCTAAATAACTAGCACAGATGTTGCCCTCTTTGTTAACCTTGTGTTAGTACCTGTTTTATCACAAAAAGAGCAAAGTCATGTGGGTGGAGATCAAAAGATGTAAGATTAAGAAAATGTATTGAAGATGACTTAAAGAAAATTGTATACTATCTGTTAACTGAGGAAATTAAAAATGTCCAAATCTAGATGGTTTCTAAATCAAGTCTGTGAAGTAACTTATAAATATGACCATTTTTTGTATACTTTTAAGAGAAAATTTTATAGAAAATCTTTAAGATTAAGAACGCAGGAAAAAAAAAAAAACATGAAAGAATAAAAATTAGCCAAAGTGGGAACCCAAAATATATTTCATAAAAATAATATTCCATTAATTTTTAAATGAAATGTCCTATGAACTATGCTGATATCATCAATCTGGTTTTCATTAGGATCTGTAGTTTGATGAAATTTCCTGAAAGATATCAATACTTTCCAAGTTATTCTCACCAGATATTAAAGAATAAATAGAATTTATATGAGAATTGGGCTTCCTAGGTAACACTAATGGTAAAGAACCTGTCTGCCAATGCATGAGATGTAAGAGATGCCTGTTTGATCCCTGGGTCAGGAAGATTCCCTGAAGAAGGGCCTGGCAACCTACTCCAGTATTCTTGCCTGGAGAATTCCATGGACAGAGGAGCCAGGAGGGCTACAGTGCAGTCGGATATGACTGAAACAACTTTGCTCGCAGGCATGCATATGCAAATTAGGGGTGAAACGCAATTTCTACCACCCCACATTCATCATTCATCTATCTCTCTGAAGAAGTTAAAAGATTGATGTGTTCCTCTATTTTGGCTTAAAGGTTTTATTTATAATCAATATAGCTTTTTAAAAATCAGGGAATTGAAAAATCCTCCTATTTGCTTATATCAGGCTTTTCGTTTGATTTTTTTTGTGGTTTTCATGGAGGGGAGGGAATAGAATCAGCTGAAAAATGAATTGTTTCTCATATTGCTTTTCTTGGTGGATTGAATGTATTCTGTCTGCATAGTTAATGATTGGCTTGGTTCTTTTCTTATGCTCTAGAAAGTCCGAAGCACTGTTCTCCTGGCTTAAGGGAAAGGAGAGCCAGTTACCTCATGGATCCAGGCAGGTGCTCCATCTAGAAGTCCTGCTAAGAGGTAAGCCACAACTGAAAATGCTGGTAAGAGGCTCCCATCACATTAAGAAGGAGGGGAGGTGGTGGGAGAAGAGTTTCCCCTGGAGGAGTCTGTCTTTGCCTTAGCACATCTTGTCAATGTCCTTGGTAAACTTTGCAGCTCTGCACAGGCATCTAACACTCTAGTGGACTGAGATGGTACTAAAGGCGACCATTTTCCTCACACACGTTTCCTCATATACAACCCACACAACTCCCTGGCCAAGGGAGTAGGTGTATCTTGTTTCGTAAAGACAAGGAAATGATTTGCTTCGAGTCTCCAAAATGAGGTCTCTCCAACCCCAACACTGCTGTTTTCTCTCCCTACAACTCCTTGTGGCTCCTTGTAAGTACTCCAGAGTTGTCTTTCCAACTAAATGAGGAAGTAGCATTGGTCATGTTTCCAAGTCAGATCACACAGAAATTTTGTTTTCTAGTCTGGCAATCAGAGGTTAAAGAATTTTATAATATTCTAGAATCTCTTAATTAAAATCTTGACTCAATTATATTGTTAACTTTGAATAATTTTGACTTTTTCTGTGCAGAAATTTCATCACTCTAGTGTGTTATCTCATGCCGCAGTTCTGTGGAAAACTTAATGGATGATTTTAAAGTTTCCACCATGAGACATCACATGATGAAGGCGAAGTGTCATCACTGATTGGGAACACAGAATAGCAGGAATATATCAATAGCTTTTGATGTCATTAATCTCAAGGAAAAATTGCACTGGACAAAGAGTAACAAGTAGGGATGGCTTCTCCTCAAGACTACTGCAACCGATGAGAATTTCAATGAAACAAAAGGCTGTAGAGTTTTAAAGAGTTGGGATTTTTAAGAGTTTTTAAGAGAATCTGTACCTCCCAATTGTCCTAACCCAAAGAAAAAGTAAACTTTCTCACATCTTCACGACAGAAGGAAGTCTTGTAGCAAGGTATCCACTGAAATTAGGCTCTAATCCTTGTACAGACTCTGAGAGACTGGGGCACTATCTTCTGTAATGCATGTGATTCAAAATGATGACTGTTACGTCTTAGGGAAAGACATTCCCAAAGACTGGGTCATAAAACTAGCAGGACGCTTCTAATGAGATCTGTATACATTTCAAAGAGAGCAGAGAAAGAACTTGTGATTATAAGTTTTGTAAGGTAAATGCTCTAAGAAAAGGGACTGTAGTTGGGAAGAAACTTATTTAAAGTTTAGTCAAGCTGAGGGGAAGGTTGAGGTCATCTTGGTCATTAACAATAAGGCTTTACTGAAGCCTAAAATTAGTGTTGTTATTTGTTATACATTACAATGACTATCTGGGAGCTGGCATTACTTGTTTCCCAAAGACCTATGGGCTCTGAATAATCATATTGCTTTGAAGTCTGCAGACTAAGAAAGTAAAACCCAGATATTTTTGATAAACAGACAACCAGATCTCCATACATGTAGCATAGTAACAAGCATGTAGTAGGCACTTGATAGCTTTTTGTTAAATTACATTGATCAGTTTTTATGTCTCTTTGGAGAGAATACCCACATCATCATGCCAACTGACATAACTTTAAAGATTCCTGTCCAATTTCTTACTTTATATTTCCAACTCTGTGGAGCAGTCCATCTAAATGGACATTTTGATCCTTTCCACCTTTGCAAGGCCAGGACAGCTTATAATGTGAAATCTTGGAATGTGAGTTGCAAGTTAGAGTGAAGGGGCAGGCAAGTAATTTGCCTTTCTTTAATGGTAGACTAGATCACTTAAAATTCTATTACATGAGAAAACTGTTGTTCACTTTGGTGCATAATTCAAACACTACTTTAGGTAAAAGCAAACAAACAGATTGCTGTCAGTATTCACAGATAATGGAATTTTTATACATAGTCTCTTCAATTGCAGAATATGTTTGCTTAGCTGGTGCTGCCCGTTTTTCAAATCTACAGAATGCTGCTGAATGCTGGCTGAGTCTGTAGACTCTCCCCTTGGGATAAGAGAATCTCCATGAAGTCATTTGTGGGTTTTTTTTTTTTCCCATTCTGTCCTTTCTGAGTCTTCCCTCTAATAATTAAAACTATGAGAATACTTCAACAACCTTTATTTTTCCTTTACTAGGTATTTCTGGGGGAGTCCTTGTTCACTGAATTTGTGTAACACCTATGAAAAAAAGTATTTTGCCCAGGGACTAAAATTTGCTTTGGTATAATTAAAACCAGCTAGTGGGTATAGTTTTAAGTTACTACATTTTCTCTCATCATTTTTTATTGCCATAAGACTCAATTTGTGAAGGAAATCATGTGCTTGTGTGATTATCTAGTTGGATATTATCTAATATTGTAACCAAAACCGAAGGCAGTAGAAATGGGATAATACATTTTAGACTGGGAGAATAAGATTGACATGGTACAGAAAAGGCATATTTAATCTTACAATTGGAGATCATTTTTACAAGGCATACATTTTACATGGAACAATGGGAAAAAAGAAAACCTTAAATATTCACAAGTTCAGTGAATAATTACTCTAAAAAAAGATAAACAATGATGCTATACAAGACTAAAGCTTTTGTTGAGCAGGTGTTAGGCAAAGAATCTTTATAACAGCCATTGAAAAGAAGTTCCCCCCTTGTTAAAGGTCTCTTGGATTTTAGTAATGCTCTTTTATTAAAATCTTTACTATACATTATTCCTGGTAGTTAGAATTACAGTAAATACATTGAGTAAGTTGGTTGAGAGAACAGTTTTTCATTAAAGTAGTAGTAAAATCTTTTCTTTCACCTTGTTATGAGCTGAATTATGTCCTCCCACATTCATATATTAAAGTTCTAAACCCCTCAGCATGTGGCTGTGTTTGGAGATAGGGTTTTTAAAGAAGTTATTAAATTAGAATGAAACAATAGGATGGGTCCTAATCCAAATGACTGGCACCCTTATAAAATGAGGAAATCTGGACACAGACAGGCATAGAGGGAAGACAATATGAAGATGGCCATCTATAAGCTGAGGAGAGAGGCCTCAGAAGAAACCAATCCTATTAACACCTTTATCTCAGATACTAGCCTCCAGGGTGAAAATATATTCTATTGTTTAAGCCACCCATCCAGTCTATGGTACTTTGTTATAGCATCCCTAGGAAACTCATATATTTCTTGAGACTTGAATTCAGTAGTTTCTGAATGATTGATTTTGCTTTGATTTTATGAAAGGAAAATGAGTTTATTACTAATTATAAATCATTTATAAGAAATAAAGATGTAATATCAAGTTTAAAACTAGAGGCTCCTAAGCATTTTAGGTATACTGCAATTAACTACAACTGGCCTGGTAAAGGATTACGTCCATAATGAAAATGTAGTATATACGTCTCCTAGAGTTGCTGTAACAAGTAACAAACTGGTGAAATAGATTAAATTTTAATTTTAATCTATTAAAACAGAAATAGATTATTTCACAGTTTTGAACTCTGAAAGCCCCAAATCAAGGTGTTAGCAGAGTTATGCTCCCTCTGAAACCCTAGGAAGGAAGGAAAATCCTTCCCTGCCTCTTCCTAGCTTCTGGCGGTTGTCCGGCTCTCTTTGATGTTCTTTGACTTGCAGCAGCTACGTAACTCCAGTCTCTGTCTCCATTACTGTGGGCCGTCCTTCCTGTCTATCTGTGTCACTTCTCCTCTTACAACACTCGGGTCTATCCTACTACAGTGTGACCTCAACTTAATTAATTGCATCTGCTATAACTTTATTTCAAAATAAGGCCACATTCTGAGGTACAGGGGCTTAAGATGTCAGCATATCTCTTAGTGTGATACAATTCAACCCATAACATTCTTTAGGACAGTGGTCCCCGATTTTTTGGCATCAGGGACTGGCTTCATGGAAGACAATTTTCCACAGAACGGGGTGGTGGGGATGGTTTCTAAATGACTCAAATGCATTACATTTATGGTGTACTTTATTTCTATTATTATTATGTTAGCTCCACCTCAGGTCATCGGGTCATCAGGCAATCAGGCATTAGAACCCAGAGGTTGGGGAATCCCTGTTTTAGGATAATGTGAATTCCTTGCTACTGGAAGGGCAAATTCAGGAAATTCAAATGGTTGTTTATTTACTGTTAGTAATCAAAAGAGTTGTTATATATAGCTTGTTTCACAGATGCCCTTAGCATCTGGAATAGTCTGGATATTTCCCTGCCTTTAATTAAGCCATATTGCATATTGTTAGCCACTAGTGAAGTACATGCTGATGGCATCATGAGGAATATGAAGGTTTGCCAGACATTTTTTATTAATTGCTCTTCTTGTGGAATGAATACCCTCTATATTCATTCTAGTCCCAGAGTCATTATTCTTTTGCTAAAATCATATGTTTATATTGATTTATTATAATTTATATAAAAGAAATTTAGATTTAAAAGCTCATTTTTCCTTTTCTGAACATACCATATATTTTCTTTCAGGTGTGAGGGAAAACAGACATCTTCCTCTTCTAAAACTTGCTCTCTTTTCAGACTTATGCCAATAATGACAGTCTAAGTGGCTGTATATACCCTTGGCTGACCTCCAAACTGCTACAGAACATATCACTTGGGAGAAATTAAAGATACTTGTTATTCTTTGCAGAAGAAATCTTCATTAGCTAGGCTAATTGCTATTTTTTTAGAAGTTTATGTCTCTGTTTCACTAGGAGCTACTTGAAACAAGACAATCATACAATACAGCACCTAACTCATTTATTGAAAACTTATGTGCCTGGCACTATTTTAAGGGAATTATCTTTTATTTTGTAGATAAGAAGGTGGAGGCCTAAAGAGGTTAAATAATGAGTTAAATACACTACTCCAAGAGAGTGTCAAGCAGAATTTGAATTCAGACCATGGGACTGCAGGGCTTGGGGTTAGCTCCCATTGAGTCATTCTGCCTTCTTACATATAATAGATGGCTAACCAATAAATAGGCTTCCCTTCCGGAGAAGGAAATGGCAACCCACTCCAGTATTCTTGCCTGGAGAATCCCCATGGACGCAGGAGCCTGACAGGCTAGTCGGACACGACTGAGTGACTAAGCACAGCACCACCAATAAATACATTCTTTAAATTCTTGGTAGGGTGTTTATATGGGGATTCTCTCTAATAATTAAGTTAAAGTTAAGTGTTCATGACCTCAAAAACTGTTTTCAAGTTACTTATTTCACTCAAAGTAAAAAAAAAAAAATCCTTTTCAAGTGATTAGATTACTACAAAATGTTCTTTAGGAAAAGGAAAGGTAAACAATTTCATTGCCTAGAATTTAATTTTAGAGATTGCATTTTTTGAGGTCTGTGCAGAACTTTACATTTTTTCTTTACTAGGTTAAAAAATTACAGAGCAATACTTAACTACTGCAAAAGATTGAAATATGTGTCTTTAAAGAGCCTGATCATTTCCTTCAACTCTTCCTCTGGTCCTAAACTAATTACTATTTATATCCTACTGTCTGCCCTCCTACACTCCATTCCAAGTAGGAACAAAGTATATACATTTCTACAACTTGCTGTTTTTATTGAGCAGAAATATCATTCCCTCACATTCATATGTAAAGATTTATTTTTAAAATAATTTAGTAATATAATTTTCCATTGTATAAATGCACTGATTCAACCTCTTCCTTAGTGAATGGTTTTCAGGTCACCTGTCCTCTTTGTTGTTAAAAAGTGAGTTTGTTGGTCAAAGTATACATAGATTTAAAAATAGATGTTGACAGATTATCCTAATTTACTTCTTTAACCCTTTATAACGTAGACTTTCTTTTTAAAATCAGACACTATTGTCTTTTATATATGTTGGAAGTTTTAACATCTCTATTGCAACCTTTTACTTGTCTGCTATATCCAGAATAAAATTCATAAGAAACTCAGGTGATATGCTCAGTAGATATGTAAATCTAAAAGATGATCCTTAATCTTGCTTCATGATTCCTTCCAAAGGGTAGAAAGGAATTTGGAAGAAAATAGATCCAGGTTGTATTTTATTATGAGGGTTCCATGATTTAGGTTGGCTCATGATTGAAGGCGGGAGGAGAAGGGGATGACAGAGGATGAGATGGTTGGATGGCATCACCAGTGCAATGGACATGAGTTTGAGTAGGCTCTGGAAATTGGTGATGGACATGGAAGCCTGGTGTGCAAAGAGTCGGGGAGATCGCAAAGAGTCCATGGGGTCGCAAAGAGTCGGACAGGACTGAGGAACTGAACTGAACTGAACATGACCTTGGGTTCCTTCTAGACCAAAGCTCACGGCTCAGAAAACAGGGAGTAAAAGCTTTCTTTATGGTCCCTGTGCAAAGATACTTTTTATTTTAACTGAATTCTTCTTCACTCTTATTTATTGAAAAGGTTGTGCATCCAACTGTCTTTGGCAGTTCCATAAACTGCTGAGTGCAATTTTAGAGACTATCTCAAACAATGGTCCTGCTGCCATATTCAAACATTCCCTGATTATCATAGTGTTTGAACCCTTCAACTCTTTGCTTAGTTATTCCAAAAAGTGACAGTCTGCCAGAAGTTGTGACTGTTTATATTTCCCTGAGTCTAAGTACTTCACATGTCAATCGAGATTATATGTAAGACATTTGGCTGTCCAAGCTCTGCCATCTGGGGGAGAGGATCTCTTAATCAATGTAATCAGACTGTGTGTTTGTAGAATTGAGAAATATGCACATTCAAGATGGGACAGAAAGTTTATTCTAATTAATTCTTAATTATGTAAGATATAAATATTTATATCAGTACGGCAGCATAGTTTAGTAGAATGATATAACTGAATTTGAAACTCAGCTTCACGTTGTAGTAGTTGTGTGGACTTGGCCGAGTTAATCATATTCTCCAAGCTACAGTTTGCTCAGGTATAAAACTGGGTTATAACACCAATCTCTCAGGGTAATATAAAAGGAAACCAGATAGTAACAAAAACAAAATTAGATAAATTAAACTACATCAAGATTAAAGACTTCCACGCATCAGCTGGCATAATCAATAGTGTGAAAACCAACCCATATAATAGGAGGAAAATGCCTGCAAATCATAACCCTGATAAGGGGCTAACATCCAGAATATATAAAGAACTCCTACAACTAAACCACAGTAAAGATACTCCAATTTAAAAGAATGAGGAAAAAACTCGAGTAGACATGTCTCTGAAGAAGATATACAAATGGCCAATAGGTGCATGAAAAGATGTTGAACATCACCACTCATCATTAGAGAAAAGCAAATCAAAACCACAAAACCACTGATACAACTCATTAGGATGGCTACTGTCAAAAACTTAGAATATAAAAAATGTTGGCAAAGATTTGGAAAAATTGGAATCCTTAGGTACTGTTGTGGGGAGGTAAAATGGCGCACCCTATATCCTCAAAAATTTAAATTAGTATTACCATATGATTCAGGAATTACACTTTTGAGTATATACTCAAAAGATTTGAAAGCTTGACTTTTAAGAGAAACTTGTACACCCATGTATATAGAAGCACATTCATAATATCCAAAAGGTAGGAATAATATGAGTATGCATAAATGGATAAATAAAATTTGGTATATACATACAAAGGAAAACTATTCAGCCTTAAAAAGGAAGAAGATTTTGACACATACTCTATCATGGGGGAATTTTGAGAATGTTTTGCTAACTGAAATAAACTGGTCAAAAAAAGGCAAATGCTATATAATTCCACTTACATGAGGTATGTAGAGTAGTCAAATTAATAGGACATAAATGTGTGTTACTATATGATATTTGTTTTCCTCTTTCTGACTTACTACACTCAGTATAACAGGTTCTAGGTACATCCACCTCACTAGAGCTGACTCCAATTCATTCTTTTTATTGTATATTTTATATACAGTATCCCATTGTATATATGTACCACATTTTCTTTATCCATTCATCTGTTGATGGACATCTAGGTTGCTTCCATGTCCTAGCTATTATAAATAGTGCTACTATAAACACTGGAGTATATGGCTTTTTCAATTATGGTTTTCTCAGGGTATATGTCCAGTAGTGGACTAGAGGGATGGGGTGGGGGGTGGGGGGAGAAGCTCAGGAGGGAGGTGATATATGTATAATTATGGCTGAATTGCTTTGTGCATGGCAGAACCAACACAACATTGTAAACCAATTATCCTCCCGTTAAAACTAAATAAATTTTTAAAAGAAAAAAAGACTAACAATAAAAAATGAATAGAGAAAGAAAGTACAATGGTGATTGTTGGAGGCTGCAGGAATGTGGGTGTGATGAGTTATTGTCTAAAGGCTATAGATGGATATAGAGTTTCAGTTTTCAAGCTGGAAAGAACTCTGAAAATGGGTGGTGGTGACAGTTGCGTAACAATGTGAATGTACTTAATGATTACCAAATGCATACTTACAAATGGTTAAGATGGAAAATTTTATTTTATGTGTATTTTAACACAACTCTGAAAAAAGTGAATCAGGCAATGTATGTATTGCAATTGGTATGGTTTCTAGTTATATTAGAGCAGATGATTATAGTATATAGTTTTTTTTTGTTTACTAACAGCAGTTATAATGTTTATTCTCAGTGAGTTACTACTTTTCTCTGATGTTTTATTTTTAGTTAAAAACATCCTTTTAAAACATACAGAAAAGGTGAAATAGCTCAGTAAACAACTATAGATCCTTAGCTAAGATTCAGCAGAATTAACTTTTTGTCATGTTTTATATCTACCTATCCATATATTGATGTGTTTATATATAAATGTATGTTTGTATACATATATTTGTATCTATTTGACTGATACATTATTGGGATTTTATATATTATATGAAGTATATTTTTACTGAACCATTTAAGCTATTTATTAAAAAAATTTGAAAAAATCATCACACTGTACTAAATATTTTAGCATACATTTCTTAGGAATAAGAATAAACTTCTACATAATCATGACTATTGTAACTACTAAGAAAATTATGTATCACTCATTCATACACAAATATTGTATCCAGTTATTTCCAAAATGTTTTTTAACAGAGTTTTTCAAACCAGGATCCTTTTAAGATTTGTGCATTACATTTGGTTATTATATCTCTTTAGACTCTATTCTAGTTCAGTCCCATGTTTGTTTTTTCCTGTGACACTAGTTTTTTGAAGAGACCAGTCTAGCTGTTTTGAAAAACATCACACATTCTAGACTAAAAAAAAAAAAATGATTTCCTTAAAGCATGGTTCAGCTTGTTCTTCTATGTTTTCTATTTCTCTAAAGCAGGAAGTCAGGTCTAAAACCTTGATGATATTCATATAAGGTATTTTAAAAAATAACTTTATTGAGACATCTTTGACATATAAAACCTATATATATTTAAGGTGTGCAATTCAATGTTTTAATATATGTGTACCTTGTGGAAAGATCACCATAGTCAAGCTAAATATCTATTCTTCACCTCTACATCATTACCATTGTGTGTATGTGTGTGTGTGGTGAGAAAATTTAAGATCTATTCTCTTGGAAAATTTCAAGTATACAAGATAAAATATTTTGGCAGGAACCACCTCACCAGTAATGTCTGTATTTTAGCTCCCAAGAGGCACATAAAAGCAAGTTTTGCTTCCATGAGTTTGCTAAGATAGATCAAAGGGGTAACAGAGGGTTGTCAAATCTTTGTGCTGTAAAGGATATAATGTGATTGCCAAGCAATCTGATAAAAACGTGTGAAGCTTGCATCCTACCAGGCTTACTGCATATGAAAGTGAAGTGAAAGTGTTAGTTGCTCAGTCATGTCCGACTCTGTGAGATCCATGGACTGTAGCCCGCCAGGCTCCTCTGTCCCTGGAATTCTCCAGGCAAGAATCCTGGAGTGGGTAGTCATTCCCTTCTCCAGGGGATCTTCAGGACCTGGGGATTGAATTGGGTCTCCTGATTACAGGCAAACTCTTTTAACATCTGAACCACTAGGGATGCCCTTACCTCACGTGCCTTTAAGCATTCTTTGATTAAATCAATATTTCACTGGGAATTTTAAAATGGCGATGAATTAGAATTCCTCCAAAATAAAAGAACAAGTAAGATATTAAACCCTTCCTCTTTAATTATCAATTTTCAGTGTTAAAATTGGGAAATAGCTATCTCTTCCAGCAGTGGTAAATGAGATTTGTCTGACACTGTAGGTCATATAAATGTATAGCAATGAATTTTACAACAAAGTAAACAATTCTTAACAAGTCCACAGCTGGTATCTTGCCATACTTTTCTAAATTGGGTTATAATGATCATCATTTAAGGTAGCAAACTCAGATTTAAGAAGAGAAGGAGCCTGTTTATACCACCAGAGGATTAAACAACCTTCTCTTGCCTTTCTCCTTTACCAGATCCCTCCAGAGTTACATCAAATTATTCCCCTTGGCTGAGAGAAGAGATTATTGTATGAATCTCTTCCTCATTCTTCTTTAGTGAATACTCTTTATTACTTTTCCTTCTGCCCTTTCTGTTCATACAATAAAGGCTCCTTACAAGCACATAAAACCTACTCCTGGGAATACCTTCTGCTGACTTCCATTCTTTCAACAGCAAACCATTTTGAACAGTTGCTTAATGAAAGGCATAGACTCAGTTTCTGGATCTACACAGAGATAAAAAGCACTGTCCTTGTCTTTCAGGAGCTTATGATTCATTTTGGAACTATCTTTTGAAGAGTAGTAAGCTGATGCTTCAAGAATAAGAGAAATAAGCTATGACCAATCAGGAGGTCTTTAGAAATATGACAGCTAGCCATTCGTAGCAAGTAAACATACGAAAAGGTCAATTTCAAAAAGAACATTATCTGGATAATGAGACAGGGTTAAGCTGTTGCTTGGTTGAAGATTTAAAGTTCTGCTAGCATAATGCATCGTAACCTCTTTTCCAAAAAGTTGCTACTACGTTGGAGATCTAAACATTGTTCAACCTTTGATGCCACTCTCAAAAATCAAGTTTACTGACATGTAAACTTTATATGATTGATTTTTTTAATACAAATTTGTGGTCTATTTAGTAGTTAGTGCATTATTTTTTCCTAATGTACCAGTTTAGTTCAGTTCAGTTGCTCAGTTGTGTCTGACTCTTTGCAACCCCATGAATCGCAGCATACCAGGCCTCCTTGTCCATCACCAACTCCTGGAGTTTACCCAAACTCATGGCCATTGAGTCGGTGATACCATCCAGCCATCTCATCCTCTGCTGTGCCCTTCTCCTACTGCCTCCAATCCTTCCCAGCATCAGGGTCTTCTCCAATGAGTCAACTCTTTGCATAAGGTGGCCAAAGTATTGGAGTTTCAGCTTCAACATCAGTCTTTCCAATGAACACCCAGGACTGATCTCCTTTAGGATGGACTGATTGGATCTCCTTGCAGTCCAAGGGACTCTCAAGAGTCTTCTCCAACACCACAGTTCAAAAGCATCAGTTCTTTGGTGCTCAGCTTTCTTCCCCGTCCAACTCTCACATCCATACATGACTACTGGAAAAACCATATCCTTGACTAGATGGGCCTTTGTTGGCAAAGTAATGTCTCTGCTTTTCAATACACTGTCTAGATTGGTCATAACTTTCCTTCCAAGGAGTAAGCGTCTTTTCCTTTCATGGCTGCAATCACCATCTGCAGTGATTTTGGAGCCCCCCCAAAATAAAGCTAGCCACTGTTTCCACTGTTTCTCCATCTATTTCCCATGAAGTGATGGGACCAGATGCCACAATCTTAGTTTTCTGAATGTTGAGCTTTAAGCCAACTTTTTCACTCTCCTCTTTCACTTTCACCAAGAGGCTCTTTAGTTCTTCTTCACATTCTGTCATAAGGGTGGTGTCGTCTGCGTATCTGAGGTTATTGATATTCCTCCCAGCAATTTTGATTCCAGCTTGTGCTTCTTCACTCTGCATATAAGTTAAATAAGCAGGGTGACAATATACAGCCTTGACGTACTCCTTTTCCTATTTGGAACCAGTCTGTTGTTCCATGTTCAGTTCTAAGTGTTGCTCTCTGACTTGCATACAGGTTTCTCAAGAGACAGGTCAGGTGGTCTGGAGAGTACCAATTCATGTTACCTTTAATGCAGTAAAAAGTAGTTCTTGCATTTTACCAAGATTTTCATTTTAACAATGACAGAAAGAGATTATCTTCCTTATAACTCATGACAATTGTTTTCACCAATCCATACTCACTTTAGAGAAATAAAATAATTGACTAAATAAATCTCTAAAATCTCACAATTCATAGATGACTATCTCATGCCATTTTCTTGTACTTCTTTTAGTTTGGCCATACCAACACTTCTACCATTTTATTCAGAGAATAATACTAAGTATATTTGTATTTTCATTTTCCATTCTTTTCTGCTTGGTAAGATTACAATGACTCAAATTTTATTTTATCTTTTAAATTAATTAATTTGTTTTAATTGGAGGCTAATTACTTTACAATATTGTGGGTTTTGCCATACATTGACATGAGTCAGCCATGGGTGTACATGTGTTCCCCATCCTGAAACCCCCTTTCACCTTCCTCCCTATCCCATCCCTCAAGGTCATCCCAGTACACCAGCCCTGAGCACCCTGTCTCATGCATCAAACCTGGACTGGCGATCTGTTTCACATATGATCCTATACATGTTTCAATGCTATTCTCTCAAATCATCCCACCCTTACCTTCTCCCACAGAGTCCAAAAGTCTGTTCTTTACATCTGTGTCTCTTTTGCTGCCTCGCATACAGGGTTATCGTTACCATCTTTCCAAATTACATATATATGCATTAGTATACTGTATTGGGTGTTTTTCTTTCTGACTTACTTTACTCTGTATAATAGGCTCCAGTTTCATCTACCTCATGAGAACTCTTTCAAATGCATTCTTTTCAATGGCTGAGTAATAGTCCATTGTGTGTATGTACCACAGCTTTATTATCCATTCATCTGCTGATGGACATCTAGGTTGCTTCCATGTCCTGGCTATTGTAAACAGTGCTGTGATGAATATTGGGGTACACATGTCTCTTTCAATTCTGATTTCCTTGGTGTGTATGCCCAGCAGTAGGATTGTTGGGTCATATGGCAGTTCTATTTCCAGTTTTTTTAAGGAATATCCACACTCTTCTCCATAGTGGCTATACTAGTTTGCATTCCCACCAACAGTGGAGGGTTTTCTCCACACCCTCTCCAGCATTTATTGTTTGTAGACTTTTGGATAGCAGCCATTCTGACCAGCGTGACATGGTACCTCATTGTGGTTTTAATTTGCATTTCTCTGATAATGAGAAATGTTGAGCATCTTTTCATGTGCTTGTTAGCCTCTGTGTGTCTTCTTTGGAGAAATGTCTGTTTAGTTCTTTGGCCCATTTTTTGACTGGGTCATTTATTTGTCTGGAATTGAGCTGCAGGAGCTGCTTGTATATTTTTGAGATTAACTCTTTGTCAGTTGCTTTGTTTGTTATTATTTTCTCCTATTCTGAAGTCTGTCTTTTCACCTTGCTTATAGTTTCCTTCATTGTGCAAAAGATTTTAAGTTTAATTAGTCGCATTTGTTTATTTTAGCTTTTATTTCCAATATTCTGGGAGGTGGGTCATAGAGGATCTTGCTGTGGTTTATGTCAGAGATTGTTTTGCCTATGTTTTCCTCTAGGAGTTTTATAGTTTCTGGTCTTACGTTTAGATCTTTAATCCATTTTGAGTTTATTCTTGCATATGGTGTTAGAAAGCATTCTAGTTTTATTCTCTTACAAGTGGTTGACCAGTTTTCCCAGCACCACTGTCTTTTCTCCATTGTATATTCTTGCCTCCTTTGTCAAAGATAAGGTGTCCATAGGTGCATAGATTTATCTCTGGGCTTTCTATTTTGTTCCACTGATCCATATTTCTGTCTTTGTACCAGTACCATACTGTCTTGATGACTGTAGCTTTGTAGTATAGTCTGAAGTCAGGCAGGTTAATTTCTCCAGTTCCATTCTTCTTTCTCAAGATTGCTTTGGCTATGGGAGATTTTTTGTATCTCCTTATAAATTGTGAAATTATTTGTTTTAGTTCTTTGAAAATTACTGTTGGTAGCTTGATAGGGATTGCACTGAATCTATAGATTGCTTTGGTTAGTATACACATTTTCACTGTATTGAGTCTCCTGATCCATGAACATGGTATATTTCTCCATTTATTTTTGTCATCTTTGATTTTTTCATTAGTATTTTATAGTTTTATTAGTGTTTTATAGTTATATATATATATAGGTCTTTTGTTTCTTTAGGCAGATTTATTCTTTTTGTTGCAATGGTGAATGGAATTGTTTCCTTAATTTCTCTTTCTGTTTTCTCTGAAATGACTCAAATTTTAAAATAAAGCACATGAAAAATATTATTCTAAAATTTTGAATTGTAGAGTAAAACCTTCAGTTTCTTTCATGATAATAGTTCTTGCCATTCTCTTCATAATAAGGAAGAACTGAGTGAATAACTTGTGGGCATCCATTCAGATAAAATCCTTGGCCTGCCATCTCAATTTTCTGTTAAGTATTTCAACATTACTATCTGTTTAACATAAATTGGTATCTATTTTGCATAGCAGTTATTATATGCCAGCTCTTGTTCAAACTTTATCAACATTACTTTTATAATGCTCATATCAATTCAGTGATATGGGTACTATTATTATTCTCATTTTGTAGATAAGGAAATTAAAGCAAAGAAATCTAAAGTAACTTATTCAATCCACTACAGCCAATTATGTGGCAGAGCCTGTGCATTTATCTCTATCCTGTGCCACTTCCCCACACAATGTCACATGTCAAATATATGGAAATAGTCACCTTAAACTCTTCACTATCTGGCCTACCTCAGAAATGAGGTTAAGAGAGTGTTACATATTGATGACTCAAGAATATGCTCCAATTATTTTTATTGTGTCTATTAATATGATTATTCTTTATTTAAAATAATAAGAAAAAAGAATATTAAAATGACTATAAAACAACTTTCACTGCTGTGTTTGATGTCATGCCTTCTATTGATGAATGCTATAAGATCAACCTCATTAAGCCCATCACTGTATTTGACAGGGTAATGCTACTAAGGACATTCTCTGCTGCATTATTGAGTCCTGCATTATGAAGCACTGGGTGAGAAATTCCTTTTAAAACTTAGTGGTAAGGAAGGAATTTGCTTTCACTGATAATTCCCCCTCCTTCACTTTTCAATAGTAATTTATAATTTGTCATATTTCCCTTTTCTATTTAGCTACCAGGAATAGTATATGTAGCTTAGTCAAATATGCTTTTTTGTCAAAAATGTAGCCAATGTTAAAAGTTTTAAGAGTTGGTTCTTACAACCTCCGTTTTTATATCTCATACTTTGTACTTCTGTTCTCTTTATGTCCTGGCTTCACATTTTAGCTTATATTTTTCATGCTCCAGTTTTTAGTGCACATATTATTACTTTTGAACATTCTCTGTAAGTTATCTCAGATGCTTCATGGAATAAGACAGGTACAACCTCATGTCCCAGGGATGCAGAGAAGCAAAAGGCATGGTGTCTGATCTTATGAAGCTCAGACATTACATCATTGGAAACATAGTGCATAGTCACAAAATTAAATTATTGAGATTGAACACACTCTGAGTTCCAAATGAGTGGTATAGATAAAAAATTCTATCTGAATCTTGAGTGAAGTCCAAGGAAGTTGGAAAAAATAGAAAGAAATAGAAATTAAGTTGGATACTGAAAAGCTAGAACTAGAATAATAATATGGGAATGGAGGAAGACATTTTAGGAAAGGAAATTTTGCTGAACAGAGAAACAGAAATGGAAATATGTTTTATTTTAATAACAATGGATATATAAATGTGGCAGAAGAGTGTTAGTTCCTTGCTCTGATGTTCATTCTCCTGTTTTTCCTCAATTGCTGAATCTTGGTTTTATTTCCAAAATAGTCATGTATGGATGTGAGAGTTGGTCCATAAAGAAAGCTGAATGCTGAAGAACTGATGCTTTCAAATTGTGGTGCTGGAGAAGACTCTTGAGAGTCCCTTGGACTGCAAGGAGATCAAACCAACTGATCCTAAAGGAAATCAACTCTGAATAGTCTTTGGAAGGACTGATGCTGAAGTTGGAGCTCTAATACTTCGGCCACCTGATGTGAAAAACTGATTCATTGGAAAAGACCCACATGCTGTGAAAGATTGAAGGCAGGAGGAAAAGAGGGCGACAGAGGATGAGATGGTTAGACAGTATCACTGACTCAATGGACATGAATTTGAATGAACTTGGGAGATACTGAAAGACAGAGGAGCCTGTTGTGCTGCAGTCTATGGGGTTGCAAAAAGTTGGCCATGACTCAGCGACTGAAAAACAACAACAATTTTATTTCAAAGCCAACATGCAACCACATTAAACAAATATATGTTTTCCAGCTTCACTTCGAAACTAAGTTCAGCTAAGTATTAAGCTTTTGGTAGTGACATGTAAGGACAAGTGTTACATCACTGCAAGGGACTTCTGGAAGGTCTCCTTTAAAAGAAGGGTGATCCTCCTTCTATGCTGAAAGACATAGCAGGCCTTCTATCACCCTACTGCCCAGAAGGCCAAAGAACAGTTGGAGCTCAAGTGGGCACCTTAGACCTTCAGGATAAGGGCCACACATATCCATGGAGCTGAGAGCTGAAAGCAGTTTGGGCCCCTGATGCCTTCCAGCAGCGGCCAGGCAGCTCCAGACTGCCCATTTCTAGACAGTTTTCTGTGAGAGACTAAAGCCTCGTGAATTTAAGAGGGATCTTTTCCAAGTTGCTCTGACTCATGCTAAATGCAGTTCTTCCCTGATAAAACCATTAGCTAGAGTAGAGAATTTATATAGAGCACAATGAAAAATTGACAGTCAGAACTAATATCCGGCAAACAAATATGGACTTTATTACTGAAGAAAACTGATTGCATGTGGACTTTCAAGGAAAAGTTTCTAAGTTGTTTTATTCAGTTAAACTTGTAGAAACCAATTTTTTTCAAGTGAAATTATATATTTTATACCAGTGAGAAATATAAAAATACATACCTAATCCGTGTTTACTGTTTCTATAAAAATATTTTATAAGAGGACAGAAGACACATTTGGAATAATTTTTAAGTGTGTTCAAAGTTTTAATAGCAGCTAAGGAAATCAGGAATACGAGTTCAATGAAAAATATATCCTCTTTAAGTTTATAAATACTATCTTCAGTTTAATAACTCATTTTAAGGACAATAAAAATTGAACAATAGTATTAACTTGAAAATCTAGAAGTAACTACATACACTTGCTGTACAAAAAGTTGTTTACAAAACTTAAGCTTTATAAAAATTTATTATGTAAAAGACCTTGAAAACTTATTATTAAAAGAGGACTTAGATTTTCTCTTAACTAAGAATGTAAACAATACCAATTTGAATATTATTTTTTTCATTATCCAGTTTTGCAAGCCGAGACTTACAACTGACCCTTTAAAACTTTTTTCTTGGTCTTTGTATTGTCACACCTATGTAAATTTAAGGAATTGTATTTTCTTTGAAACTCTATTAAAGAAATGCAAGGAAGATGAGAAGATATATATATATACTTTTGAAATCTCTCAATTTGGAGGCATTTCATATTTAAATGAGTAACGACTTTATTTTTCACAGCTGATTGACCCTTAGTTTGTTAGCCAGGTGTATCACATTCCAAGTTTCTTATCTAGGTGCCTCAAAAATAAATTAATAGTACTTCTGCTATAAAACTCCTTCCTCTTGCTGAAAATTACCTGAGAGTATCCAGTCACCAGCTGGCAGAGATACCAAGAATGATTATGAATCAGCTGCCAAGAGAATAAAGTTTCTTAGTCATTTGACTCAATGATCATAATTGGAACTGAGACTTTTGCGGCAATCAGGTAATTTTCTTACTTGTTTCCTAATTCTTGACCTCAGCAAACTGTTGTGAAATGGCATCTGTGGTAGTGATTAAGAATATCATGCAACAAAATTGGTTACAGCAGAAAAGAATGTTTCTTCATTTGAGTGTTATAATTAACTAATTGCCTAATTAATTAATTGCCAAGCTAGACACTTCCAGGGCTTTTAACTCTTCAAAATTATTCACTCTAAATCATGATCATATAGGACACAAAATTTATAAGGTTATTATGGATTTATTTCTATGTTGCAAAGCAAGGATAAATACTAAGCCAAGTCTAGGTGTTCACAAAAACACATTTAAAATTTGATTGCTTGAAATTGTTATGCAAAGGCCAAGTTTATAAAAAATATTTGCATAGCAGTGCTGCAATTTAGAGAAGGTGTAAAGCAAACTCATAACTGGTAGATGGCCTTAGACTGTTAACAAGGAAAGAAAGACTAGGCAAAATCACCATGAATTGGTTTTCCATATTTATAGAAGTTTTGCTCAAATACAAACTTCAAAACTTTAAAGGCATACTATCAAAATAAACACCTAAAATTGATGCTTTATACAGTTCCATGCTAGAAGTCATACATACCTTGAGTAACTGGAAAGAAATATTTAAAATAAAACACCCAGAGCTCACCTCTTATTCCTGTATCATAGCATTTATACCTAGCATGTTATTATACAAAGTGATATATATTTGGAATATAAAATAAACAGAAATCTTTGTCCTCTCTCCCTCTATTATTTTCTATCTTGCTTCTTTCTTTTCCTTTTAATCTTTATGTGTAGAAATATTGATAACTAGGAAGTTTCCCATTTACATGAAATATAACTTTAAAAATCACAATATTAGGAGGAGTAGGGACAAAACTGGGAGATAGGGAATGAATGGAGGATGAATCGATGGAAAACGGGAGAAATTTAACAAAAAGTTCTGACCCAAACTGGTTATATTTCAAAAAGGGAGAATGTAGAAGTGAGATATAAAGGAAAGGCTGTGGACGGCCTGTGTAAAAACAAGTCAGTGTTTTAAACTTGAAGTTTAAAGTAAGAATGTCAAGTAGAGGATCTGGAAGCTAGTTTTAACCATCCTTAATGCTCTTAGAGCTCACTCAAATAACTGATGTGTGGTCTCAATGCTAACTGATGTGTGGTCTCCACCTACAGGCTACTTTCCAGCCACTGGCCATGCCCTACCTACTCAAAGGGTAACCATTACTTTGTCCTTTAAAAATGTAGATTAGATTTGCCTGTTTTAAAATTAGATTACATTTGTTTTTAAAAGACCTAATGGAATCTTTACTGTGAACTGTTTTGTGTTTTGGTTGTTGTTGTTCAGTCACTAATTCCAGTCTGACTCTATAACCCCATGGATTGCAGCATGCCAGGGTCCTCTGTCCTTTACTGTCTCCTGAAATTTGCTCAGATTCACGTCCATTGAGTTAGTGATGCTATCCAACCGTCTCATCCTCTGCTGCCCTCTTATCCTTTTGCTTTCATTCTTCCCCAGCATCAGGGTCTTTCTGAATGGGTCAGCTCTTCTCATAGGATGGCCAAAGTAATGGAGATTCAGCTTCAGCAAAAGTCCTTCCAAAGAATATTCAGGACTGATTTCCTTTAGGACTGACTGGTTTGATCTCCTTGCTGTTCAAGAGACTCTCATGAGTCTTCTCAAGCACCACCATTTGAAAGCATCAATTCTTTGGTGCTCAGCCTTCTTTATGGTCCAACTCTCACATCCATACATGGCTACTGGAAAAACCATAGCTTTGACTATACAGATATTTGTCAGCAAAGTAATGTCTCTTATTTTTGATATGCTGTCTGTGTTTGTCATAGCTTTCTTTCCAAGGAGCAAGCATCTTTTAATTTCCTGGCTGCAGTCACCATCTGCAGTGATTTTGGAGCCCAAGAAAATAAAATCTGTTATGGCTACCACTTTTCCCCTTTTTATTTGCCATGAAGTTATGGGACCAGATACCATGATCTTAGTTTTTTGAATGTTGAGTTTAAGGCAGAGTTTTTACTCTCCTCTTTCACCTCCATCAAGAGGCTCTTTAGTTTCCCTTCACTTTCTGCCATTTGAGTGATATCATCGGCATGTGTGATATGATATCACACATATCACACATATGCTGATATCTCTCCTCACAATCATGATTCCAGCCTGGATACATTTAGCCCAGTATTTTGCATGATGTACTGTGCAAAGAAGTTAAATAACCAGCGTGACAATATACCGGCTTGTCACATTCTTTTCCCAATTTTGAACCAATTCGTTGTTCCATGTCCAGTTTTAACTGTTGTTTTGACCTGCATACAGGTTTTTCAAGAGACAGTTAAGGTAGTCTGATACTCCCATCTCTTGAAGAATTTTCCACAGTGTTTTGTGATCCATACAGCCAAAGTTTTTTTCCGTAGTCAATGGAACAGAAGTAGGTGTTTTTATGGAATTCCCTTGCTTTTTCTATGATCCAACAAATGCTGGCAATTTGATCTCTGGTTCCTCTGCCTTTTCTAAACCCAGCTTGTACACCAGGAAGTTCTCAGTTCATGTATGGTTGAAACCTAGCTTAAAGGATTTTGAACATAAGCTTGCTTCTAATAGCATGTGAAATGAGCACAACTGTCCAGGAGTTTGAACACTGTTTGGCATTGCCTTTCTTTGGGATTGTAATGAAAATCGACCTTTTCCCGTCCTGTGGTCACTGCTGAGTTTTCCAAATTTGCTGACATATTGAGTGCAGCACTCTAACGGTATCATCTTTTAGAATTACCCAGGTCATTAAGGCCTTTTTTGTATAGTTCTGTGTATTCTTGTCACCACTTCTTATCTCTTCTGCTTCTGTTATTACCATTTCTGCACTTTATCATGCCCATCCTTGCATGAAATATGCCCTTGATATCTCCAATTTTCTTGAAGAGATCTCCAGTCTAATTCTATTGTTTTCCTCTATTTATTTGCATTCTTCATTTAAGAAGGCCTTTTTTTTTTCTTTTCTTTTTTTTAAATCTCTCCTTGCTAGTCTCTGGAACTCAGCATTCAGTTGGGTATACCTTTTCCTTTCTCCTTTGCTTTTCACTTCTCTTTTTTTAAAAAAAATATTAATTTTTTAATTGAAGGGAAATTGCTTTACAGAATTTTGGTGTTTTCTGTCAAACCTCAACATGAATCAGCCATAGATATACATATATTCCCTCCCTTTTGAACCTCCCTTCCATCTCCCTCCCCATCCCACCTTTCTAGGTTGATACAGAGCACCTGTTTGGGTTTCCTGAGACACAGTGCAAATCCCCATTGGCTATCTATTTTACATATGGTAATATAAATTTCCATGTTACTCTCACCATACATCTCATCCTCTCCTCCCCTCTCCCCATGTCCATAAGTCTATTCTCTATGTTTCTCCACTGCTGCCCTGCAAATAAATTCTTCAGTACCATTGTTCTAGATTCTGTATATAAGCATTGGAATACGATATTTATCTTTCTTTCTGACTTACTTCAGTCTGTATAAGAGGTTCTAGGTTCATCCACTTTAATAGAACTGATTCAGATGTGTTCCTTTTTATGGCAGAGTAATATTCCATTGTGTATATGTAGCACAATTTCTTTATCCATTCATCTGTCAATGGACATCTAGGTTGCTTCCGTGTTCTAGCTGTTGTAAACAGTGCTGCAATGAATGATGGGATACATGTGTCTCTTTTAATTTTGGTTTCCTCAAGGTATATGCCTAGGAATGGGATTGCTGGGTCACATGGTGGTTTTATTCCTAGTTTTTTTTTTTTTTTAAACAAATCTCCATACCATCTTCCAGTGGCAGTATCGATTTACATTTACATTCCCACCAACAGTACAAGAGTGTTCCCTTTTCTCCACACCCTCTCCAGCATTTATTGATTGTAGACTTTTTGATGAGGGCCATTCTGACCAGTGTGAAGTGATGTCTCATTGTGGTTTTGATTTGCACTTCTCTAATAATGAGTGATGTTGAGAATCTTTTCATGTGTGGTTAGTCATCTGTATGTCTTCTCTGGAGAAATGTCTTCTTTGAAGATCTGTTTAGGTCTTTTTCCCACTTTTTGATTGGGTTGTTTGTTTTTCTGGTATTGAGCTGTTTGAGCTGCTTGTATATTTTAGAAATTAATCCTTTGTCAGTTGTTTCATTTGCTATTATTTTCTCCCATTCTGAGGGTTGTCTTTTCACCTTGCTTATAGTTTCCTTTGCTGTGCAAAAGCTTTTAAATTAAATCAGGTCCCACTTGTTTACTTTTGTTTTTATATCCATTACTCTAGGAGGTGAGTCATAGAGGATCTTGCTTTGATTTATGTCATCAAGTGTTCTGCCTATGTTTTCCAGTTTTATAGTTTCTGGTCTTATGTTTAGATCTTTAATCCATTTTGAGTTTATCTTTGTGTAGGTGTTAGGAAGTGTTCTAATTTCATTCTTGTTTATGTAGCTGTTCAGTTTTCCCAGCACCATTTATTGAGGAGGTTGTCTTTGCCCCATTGTATATTCTTGCCTCCTTTGTCAAAAATAAGGTACACATAGGTGCATGGGTTTATTTCTGGGTTTTCTGTCTTGTTCCATTTTTGGTCTATATTTCTGTTTTTGTGTCTGTATCATACTGTCTTGATGACTATAGCTTTGTAGTATAGTCTGAAGTCAGGAAGGTTGATTCCTCCAGCTCCATTCTTCTTTCTCAAGATTGCTTTGGCTATTCAGGGTCTTTTGTGTTTCCATATGAATTGTGAAATTTTTAGTTCCAGTTCTGTGAAAAATGCCATTGGTAATTTGATAGAGATCATATTGAATCTGTAGATTGCATTTGGTAGTATAGTCATTTTCATAATATTGATTCTTCCTACCAAGGAACATGGACTATCTCTCCATCTGTTTATGTTATCTTTGATTTCTTTCATCAGTGTCTTATGATTCTCTGTTTACAGTTCTTTTGTCTCCTTAGGTAGGGTTAATCCTAGATATTTTATTCTTTTTGTTGCAATGTTGAATGGGATTGATTCTTTAATTTCTCCTTCTTATTTTTTATTGTTAGTATATAGGAATTCAAGTGATTTCTGTGTATTGATTTTGGATCCTGCGCCTCTGCTAAGTTCCCTGATTAGCTCTAGTAATTTTCTAACACCACTTTAGGGTTTTTTATGTACAGAATCTTGTCATCAGTAAACAGTGAGAGCTTTACTTCTTTTCTGATCTGGATTCCTTTTATTTCTTTTTCTTCTCTGATTGCTACAGCTAGGACATCCTGAATTATGCTGAATAATAGTGGTGAAAATGGCTGCACTCGTGTTGTCCCTGATCTTAGGGGGAATACTTTCAGTTTTTCACCATTGAGATTAATGTTTGCTATAGGCTTATCATATATGGTCTTTACTATGTTGAGGTCAGTTCCTTCTACGCCTATTTTTTGAAGAGTTTTAATCATAAATGAATGCTGAATTTTGTCAGTCTTTTTCTGCATCTATTGAGATTATCATATGGTTTTTATCTTTCAGTTTGTTAATATTGTGCATCACATTGATTGATTTGCTTATATTGAAGAATGCTTGCATCCTTGGAATAAATCCAACTTGATGATGGTGTATGAGCTTTGTAAAGTGTTGTTCAATTCTGTTTGCTAAAATGTCATTGAGGATTCTTGCATCTATGTTCATCAGTGATATTGGCTTGTAGTTCTTTTTTTGTGTTGTCTTTGTCTGGTATTGGTATCAGGGTGATGGTGGCCCTGTAGAATGAGTTTTATGCTCCTTTGTCTGAAATTTTTTCTAAGAGTTTTAGAAGCATAGGTATTAGCTCTTCGCTAAATATTTGATAGAATACTCCTGTGAAGCAATCTGGTCATGGGCTTTTGTTTTTTTGGGAGATTTTTGATCACAGCTTCAATTACAGTTGTAATTAGGTTGGTCATAATTTCTTCCTGGTTCAGTCTCAGAAGATTGAACTTTTTGAAGAATCTGTCCAATTCTTCCAGGTTATCTATTTTATTGCCATATAATTATTCATAATAGTCTCCTATAATCCTTTGTATTTCTGCATTTTCTGTTGTAACCTCTCCTTTTTCATTTCCAATTTCGTTGATTTCAGTCTTCTCTCTTTTTTTCTGGATGAATCTGACTAAAGGTTTGTCAATTTTGTTTACCTTCTCAAAGAACCAGCTTTTAGTTTTATTAATCTTTACTATTGTTTCTTTCATTTCCTTTTCATTTATTTCTGTGCTGATCTTTATTCTTTTTTTCCTTCTGCTAATTTTGTTCTCCTTTTTCTAGTTGTTTAAGTGTAAAGTTAGGTTGTCTATCAATGTTTCTCTTGTTTCTTGAGGTAGGATTGTATTGCTATAAACTTCTTCTGAGTACCGCTTTTGCTGCATCCCATAGGTTTTGAGTTGTCGTGTTTTCACTGTCCTTTGTTTCTAGAAACTTTTTGATTTCCCTTTTTATTTCTTCAGTAACCTGTTGGTTATTTAGAAACATGTTGGTTAATCTCCATCTGTTTGTGTTATTTACAGGTTTTTTCTTGTAATTGATATCAAGTCTCATAGCGTTGTGGTCAGAAAAGATGCTTGATATGATCTCAATTTTCTTGAATTTACTGAGGTTTTATTTGTGGCCCAAGATAGGGCCTATCCTGGAGAATGTTCCATGTGCACTTAAGAAGGTGTATTTTTATGCATTTGGATGGAATATCCTGAAGATATCAATGAGATCTTTCTCATCTAATGTATCATTTAAGACTTGTGTTTCCCTATTAATTTTCTTTTTTGGTGATTGTCAGTTGGTGTAAGCCAGGTGTTACAGTCTCCTACTATTACTGTGTTACTGTCAACTTCTCCTTTTATGTCTGTCAATGTTTGTCTTATGTATTGAGGTGCTCATATGTTGGGTGCATAGATATTTACAATTGTAATGTCTTCCTCTTGGATTGATCCCTTGATCGTTATGTAGTGGCCTTCCTTATCTCTTGTAATATTCTTTATTTTAAGTTCTATTTTGTCTGATATGAGGATTGCTACTCCAGCTTTCTTTTGCTTTCCATTTGCATGGAATATATTTGTCTGCTCTCTCACTTTCAGTCTATATGTGTCTTTAGGTCTGAAGTGGGTTTCTTATAGACAGCATATATATGGGTTTTGCTATTTGTATGCATTCAGCCAGTCTGGGTCTTTTGGTTGGAGCATTTAATACATTTACATTTAAAGTAATTATTGATATATATACTCCTATTGCCACTTTCTTAATTGTTTGGGGTTTGATTTTGTAGATCTTTTTCTTCTCTTGTATTTCTTGACTTCTATAAGTCCCCTTAACATTTGTTGTAAAGCTGGTTTGGTGTTAGTGAATTCTCTTAACTTTTGCTTTTCTGAAAAGCTTTTTATTTCTCCATCAGTTTTGAATGAGATCCTTGCCGGGTTCACTAATCTTGGTTGTAGACTTTTCCCTTTCTGTACTTTAAATATATCCTGCCATTCCTTTCTGGCCTACAGAGTTTCTGTGGAAGATCAGTTGTTAAATGTATGGGATTTCCCTTGTATGTTACTTGTTGCTTTTCCCTTGCTGCTTTTAATAGCCATTCTTTGTGTTTAATCTTCTCTAGTTTGATTGGTATGTGTCTTGGCATGTTTCGCCTTGGGTTTATCCTGTGTGGGACTCTTTGTGCCTCTTGGACTTCATTGACTATTTCCTTTTCCACGTTGGGGATATTTTCAACTACAATCTCTTCATAAATTTTCTCATATCTTTCTTTTTCCTCTTCTTTTTCTGGGACCCCTATAATTTGAATGTTGTTGTGTTTGATATTGTCCCAGAGGTCTGAGAGACTATCCTCAGTTCTTTTCTTTTGACTTTATTCTGGTCTTCCAAAGTTATTTCCATCTTCCAGCTCACTGATTCATTCTTCTTCTTCAGATATTCTACTACTGATCCCTTCTACAGTATTTTTAATTTCAGCAATTGTGCTCTTTGTGTCTGTGTTTATTCTTTAATTCTTCTAGGTCTCTGTTCATTGATTCTTGAATTTTCTCCACTCTTTTTTCAAGATTTTTGATCATCTTCACTATCATTATTCTGAATTCTTTTCAGGTAATTTTTCTATTTCCTCTTCATTTATTTGAACTTTTGTGTTTCTAGTTTGTTCTCTCATTTGTGCAGTATTTCTCTCCCTTTTCATTATTTGTTTTTAAACTTATTGTGTTTGAGGTCTCCTTTCCCTAGGCTTCAAGGTTGAATTCTTTCTTCTTTTAGGTTTCTGCCCCTGCCCCACTCCCAACCCCCACCCCCACCAAGTTTGGTGCAGTGGTTTGTGTAAGCTTCATATAGGGTGAGATTTATGTAAGTTTTTGCTTTGTTTTTCCTCTATTGGACATGGCTGAGTGAGGTGCTAATCCTGTCTGTAGATGATTTGGTTTGCATTTTTGTTTTGTTTACTATTTGATGAGGTGTCTAGCGTCTTGGACTCAGTGCTCCCACTCCAAAGATTCAGGGCTTGATCTTGAATTTTTCGTCATTCTATATATTCTTTTCTGCTGGTCAGGTACTCCTGTCTGCTCTCAGCTGGTGTCTGCATGCACTTCTGTGTCTGAAGGTGTATTCCTGATGTATTTGTGGAGACAGATGTACTCCACGTCCATCTCTTCTCTACTAGAGTAGATGTACTCTACTCCTCTGCCATCTTGTTCTCTTCAGTTTTCTTCTTTTATTAGCTATTTGTAAGGCCTCCTCATACAACCACTTTGTCGTTTTACATTTCCTTTTCTTTGGGATGGTTTTAGTCACTGCCTCCTGTACAATGTTAGGACCCTCTATCCATAGTTCTTCAGGCACTCTGTCTACCAGATCTAATCCCTTTAATCTAGTCATCACCTGCACTGTATAATCATAATGGTTTTGATTTAGGTCACACATGAATGCCTTGTGGTTTTCCCTACTTCCTCAATTTAAGCCTGAATTCTGAAATAAGGAGTGGATGATATGAACCACAGTCAGCTGCAGGTCTTGTTTTCGCTGATTGTATAGAGCTTTTCCATCTTCAACTGCAAAGGACATAATCAATCTGATTTTGGTATTGACCATCTGGTGATGTCTATGTGTAGCTTTGTCTCTTTTGTTGTTGGAAAAGGATGTTTGCTATGATCAACATGTTCTCTTGACAAAACTCTATTAGCCTTGCCCTGATTCATTTTGTACTTGAAGACCAAGCTTGTTCTTACTCTGGGTAGCTCTTGACTCTCTACTTTTGTATTCCAATCCCCTATGATGAAAAGGACATCTTTTTTTGGTGTTAGTCCTAGAAGGTCATGTAGGTCTTCATAGAACCATTCAACTTCAGCTTCTTCAGCACTAGTAGTTGAGGCATAGATTTGGATTACTAGGATGTTGAATGGTTTGCCTTGGAAATGAATTGAGATCATTCTGTCATTCTTGGGACTGCACCTAGGTATTGCATTTCAGACTCTTTTGGTGAGTATGAGGGCTGCTCCATTTCTTCTAAGGGATTCTTGCCCACAGTTTTAGATATAATGGTCATCTGAATTAAATTGGCCCATTTCTGTCCAGTTGAGTTCATTGATTCTTAAGATGTCTATGTTCAATCTTATCATCTCCTGCTTGACCATGTTCAATTTACTGTGACTTATGAGTCTAACATTCCAGGTTTCTATGCAATATTCTTCTTTACAACATTAAACTTTACTTTCACCACCAGACACATCCACAACTGAGTTTCATTTCTGCTTCATTCTTCCTGGAGCTATTAGTAATTGCCCTCTCCTCTTCTCCAGTAGCATACTGGCCACCGTCCAACCTAGGGGTTCTGATCTTCCTGTCATATCTTTTTGCCTTTCTTACTGATCATGTGGTTCTCCAGGCAAGAATACTGGCATGGTTTGCCATTTCCTCCTCCAGTGGGTCATGCAGTCAGAACTCTTCACTATGACTTGTCTTGTCTTGGGTGGCCCTGCATGGCACAGCTCATAACTTCATTGAGTTATGCAAGGCCCTTCATCATGACAAGGCTGTGATCGATGCCTAATGATATTTGGGGAATTCATTCATGTTATAGATTGTTCATTCTAATTCCTGTGCAGAACTTCATTGTGTGAATAGTGCACACTTTAACCATTGTCCTGTTGTTGGGAATTTTTGTATTTTCCAGTTTGGGGCTACTTAAATCATGTTTTAATAATAATTCCATTAAAGTTTTTGTTTTTTTTGGACACAGGCATGCATTTCTATTCAGAATATACCTAGGATGGGCTTGCTGAGTGAAGGAATATAAGTGTGTTCAGTTTAAGCAGACGTTGCAACATAGTTTGCCAGAGTGGTTGTATCAGTTTACATTCTCATCACTTCTCATCAGGAGTTGTTGTATCAGTTCACAATTTTCATCAAGTGCTTGAGAATTCTGGGTGCTCCATCTCTTCACCAAGATATACTATTATCAATGTAATTTCAACTGTGCTAATGAATGTTTTGTAGTCAGAGTGATTTTTATTAAAGCCATAAATGAAATTACATCTCTTCCTTTCTTAAAAAACCTGCAGTACCTTCTAATCTCACCTAGAATAAAATCCAATCTTGTGATTTATAGACCCCTAAATGATCTAGTTCTGCCCATCTCTAATTTTACTTTCTGTCACAATCTCTCTTATTCTCAGGATTCTAGACTCACAGACTTTATTTCTGTCTTTTGAAAATGACAAACTCTGCCTCACTTAAAATTTTACTCAAGGTTTTAATCTTGTATCTTTACTTACCCAATTTGCTATTTTAATTCTAAAAAGCTGATTATTTAGCCAGAAATTAGGAGAACAAACATGATTTGAAAAGTTCACTTTGGTTGGGGTATTGTATCAAAGTTTGAAAACAGTGAGACTTAATATCTCCATTTTGTTTTCCCTCTGGGTTTAGGTTTAGCCTTTGTTGGTAGAGAGGATCATCAGAATGTGTTGCCCAAGTAGTGTTAGTAGCTCAGTTCTGTTCGACACTTTACGATCCCATAGACTGTAGCCTGCCAGGCTTCTCTGTGCATGGGATTTTACAAGCAAAAATACTGGAGTGGGTTGCTATTTCCTTCTCCAGGGGATCTTCCCTATCCAGAGATCAAACCCAGGTCTTCTGCATTGCAGGCAGATTCTTTACCATCTGAGCCATGAGCGAGAAGAGAAAACTCTTCAATAGCCTTTTGGAGTCACCAGAGTAGAAGTGTTGATACTGACTCAAACCCACTTCCTGATCTGCATAAATTTCTTTTCCAAATGGAGACAGGAGGGAGAGTGCATTTTTTGTTTTTCTGTGGAATACTACATGGTATGAGCACTGACAGTTTAAATATTGTGCACTGTGATTTATGGAGAAATGGAAAAACATCTATAATTTTTGGAAATCTTCTCTCTTCAGCATGACTCTTATAAATCATTCTTGTCATGCACTATGAAAGAACCATCGGACATTTCATCATCACTATATTCTTTGTCAGTGTTCTGAAATTTTAGTTGATTATATATTTGTTGAAAATAAAAGACTGACAAGATCTTGTATCTTTTACTTCTGGTAACAGTACTAGTTTCATGGGGATTTGAAACAATTATGACTGTAGAAGTACTTACGTGCTAAGATAATTAATGATTATTGAAGCTTTAATGTTTGTGTTTTTGTATTATTAAGAACTGGTAAAGAGTTAAATAGGGAAATACAGTGGCAGTGAATACAAATATTAAGTAAGCATATGAGGTATGTAAGTTTGGAAAGATCCAATATATTCCTTTTGAATCAACAAATATTAATAAAATCTAAACATAAAACAATAATAGATATTAGATTCTAATTCTAATCTTGGTAGACTCATTTGTTGTGCTTGCCTTATAAAAATTAGTTGTCACACTGTTTCATATTTCTTTAAAAATTCTTCACATCTAATGAGAACAAATTAACAGAAAGATACTGACCTTGTCCCTTCTAAATTTATAAGGAAGAAAAATCCTACAAAATTACATAAAACATCAGTGATAAATAATATTCAACTCAAACACAGAAAAGAACATGAAAATATAAAGAAGGGTGTTAGAGAAAACTAGGGCATCCAAAACACATTTTGTACTTAGTATTTAGTACAAAATGTTCAAAACAACAGATTTTTATAACAACTTCTTAAAAAGAAGAGCTCAAATTTTTGTGGCTATGGCAGTTAAGAATTTCAACTGAAATCATGTTGAAATGATTGCTACAGACTGCTAGCTATTTTCAATAGTTGATAATGAAGCCCTTTAAAGATTTACTTAAGTAATGAAATGTTAGCATAAAATTCTTTGTAGGGAATATACTGCTAAAAACTGTTTCCTGAATTATATTCTTCAGAGCATAGAAAAGTTAAATACATTATTAAGTAGACCAATTGAAGTAGGAATCTATTGTATACTGACTGCAAGAACAATCTAGAGATGATGGTGCTGAGAAATTATTCTGAGTCAATGATATAAAAATTTAGAGAACTGAGGACTAGATTTTTAAATAACTTGAAGTCATAAGTATTTTTGATAACATTTTATTTATTCTTATGTAACATGCTTTTTCCATGGTGATGATATTTGGTTTTGAAAGTGAAAAGTGACAGTTGCTCTGTTGTGTCCTACTGTTAGTGACCCCATGGACTGCATAGTCCATGGAACTGTCCAGGCCAAGAATACTGGAGTCAGCAGCCATTCCCTTCTCCAGGGGACCTTCCCAACCAAGTGATCAAACCCAGGTCTCCCACAGTGCAGGCAGATTCTTTACCATCTGAGCCACCAGGGAAGCCCAAGAATATTGGAGTGGGTAGCCTATCCCTTCTCCAGCAGATCTTCCAAACCCAGGAATTGAACTGGAGTCTCCTGCACTGGAGGCATATTTTTTACCAGCTGAGCTACCGGGGAAGCCCTATTGGCTTTGAGAGAATATTAAACAAAGCGTTGTGGAAACATATTTATGGCACCACCGGTTTTATATATTCATTAATGATATGCATGTACTAATAGTCTGAGGATTTTAAGTTCAGCCTACTATATTAAGTACACAGTAAATTAAATGTATTACAAAATGGACAGAGAAATGTAAATAAAGGCTAAAATGAAAAAGGCTGAGTTAAAAATGACCTAAACAGTATTTTTAAATGTCAGCTAATTATCATGATTTCCTAATATCATTAAGTAATATTTTAAAAAATAAAATTAGGAAAATGCATTCGTTATGAGTAAAAGTTAATGTAAATCCATCTTATAAATAGTCTTCACAATTTCAGATCTTTAAAGGGATGATTAGGCTGTCATTATTTTAAATTCCTACTGTGGCTATTGAAGAGCACTTCCTAACAGAAATGTTAACTTCCTCCATTTCCTACTGTTTGCTGTTACTTGCAGTATTATTATATAATTAATCTTTAATTTATTTACAGGGATATTTTTAATCCATTTCTACATATTCTGAGAATGATTCAGTTAACACTATAGAATAATCTATAAATCAATTTAACTATTTATATGTAAACCATGAAGACTTCAATATTCTGGTGGCTTGAAACCCTGTTCCTCTCTCACTGCCCTGACAACCAAATTGTCTTTAGAACTCAGCCGCATCACCATACTTTCTTTCGGTTGTGGTCTTTGGTGGGAACCTTTAAGACGATTTAAATAGATACTTATTTCTTAAGGTTTCTCTTACTCCATGTTTGTGGATACTATTTCAAATAATTTTAATGTAGTCATATCTGACTTCTTTTAAGTACTAACAATTTCATTGTTGGCAAGGATTTTAGATATAATGTATGTCAACTCCCTCGTTTTAGTCTTTGATTTCCTTCTATTGATAATGAGTTAATTTTAATTTTTTTCCCTTTTTAACTTTCCAATTTTTCTGTCTTTCAGCTACTAGCTAATTATAGACTACCTTATTTTTAAGTCAAAATAATGCTGCACTCAAAGACTGTTACCTTTAAAAAGTTCCTGATAACTAATAATGACATTCAAACATTTCCTTTGTTTTAAACATATTTTGGCAAACATTTTCTCAGTGCAAAGAATATTCATTCTCAATACATGCATATTTTTAAATGGTGAAGAAAGGATTTTATGATTTTTAAGACAGTCATTTTTTCCCCCACTGCACATAAGACATGTTTTTAAAAGAACTAAATAATTTGCATGAAAAAGAAGTTAATTTACATATACAAGAATTTACTAATTATGGTAAGTGGCATCTACATGGATTATAAATAATTTATTTTATTGTTGTTCTTGAAATCTTGATTCTATTTTCTTACTTCTATTATCAAATGCTCTGAGCATCTTGACAAAACATTTCCCAGCAGTGTGTTTGAAAAATGTAATGAACCTGCTCAGATAGCATGCAATTTGTTCCCTGTGAATTAGAAAGAAACTTCACAAAAATCTCTCTCTCTTTTTTGGGGAGGTTAAAGTTCTGTTTATTATCTAGAGGGTTTTGAATCAATTAAAAGCTCTGAAGTCAGGGAAGCAATTACTAAATCTATTGAAATTAAATTTATCATACAAGTCATTGCTCAGTTGTGATGCCAGGTAATAGATTATGTTTGTTCACATTTCTTTACTTTATGTGAGTGTTACAAAACAGATAGCATTGATAAGGTTTTATGGATTATTTAATATTTCAGGTCTTTCACTATTTGTATTTTTGGAAATCTTGAAATCCTAACAGGGTATCTATGACATTATGCATATTCTTTGCAAGGAATTCCTTTCAGATTTTATGATGAAATATGGCTAATGGGTGGGACATTTATTTTGGCAAATTTCATCGTGAAACAAATTTTTTCTATGGGATGGCAGGAAGAAGAAATTTCTGAGGCAGCTATCCAATACTGAAAGATGATGCCTTGGAAATTAATAATAATAATAATGGCATGAACAAAAATAATGATAATACTATCAATCACTTACTGAGGAGTTACTCTGTGTTGGGCACTGTGCTGAGTGCTGTGTATGCCTTATTTCTTTAGTATAACACTATGAGCTAAGCGGTAATATTATTTCCATTTTATAGATTAAGATTCTGGAACTCTGAGAAAAAAGTTAAATAATTTGCCAAAGTTCACATGAGTGGAAGTGATGGGATAGGAACTTAAATGTAGGTCTGCTTAATTCCAGAGCCCACGCTCTTAACCACCTATCTAGATATATCATCCTTGGAGATGCAAGCCTAGACCAGAAGATAGCTTGGCAAGGATATGCTAGAAAGGCTTCCAATATCAGCTGGATGGTTGAACCAAGTGAATTAAAACTTTCAAACCCTGAGAATCTGTGATTCTATGTTTATATCACTAAGAAATGTATTTTTATGTACCTTTAAACTTCAGAAGAAGAATCGTGACTAGAGTTTCATCAAAGATGGATTTAAAATCAGTTTTAATTTGAAACACTAAAAAGGAATATAAAATAGTTTAGAAAATTTGGTTCCAAAACAAATGTTCCCTTCAAATTGTGAGTTAAATTTAGTCAAAGAAAAACGGTGCAATGCCTTTGAAAGATGCTTTGTTTCAGGCCCTTGTATCTCATCTAAATATTGAAGTTCCTTCCCCACTGGTCTCCCTGCCTGAGACTAATTTCAATGTACCATTTACCCCATTCATGTCAATCACCACAGAAAGTCCCAGATTTCCTGGTCAATCCATCTTCGGCAAAATCCTGATATTACAGACCCCTTGAATGGTCCCGTTACCTTCTTGGTCCAGTGGAAACTGGCCTTTCCCACAAGAGCAGTGCTTCCCTGTAGTCTTTGTAGGTTATGGCTGCTTTGTATTCTACAGTTCTTATACAGGTTCACCTGAAGAAGAGGACGGACATTCTCTTTGTGTCTAGCTGCTGTTTTCACATCATTCTTTTGCCATGCTCTCTAGAGCTCTGAACGCCATACCAAATTGCCTACTGCATCTTCTTATTGCTGTTATTAACTAATTCAAAGGATACCCCCAATCCTGTATTCTCTATGATTTTGGTTTCTGGCTCAAAATCCACTTTCCTAAACATTGTGACATTATCGGTAAAGATGAAGATCAATATAATCAGCATCCTACACCTTTGATCTCCTCTCCAATGATCTGTCATCCATACTACTTCAGTCACCAACAGCCATTGTCTAAAGACCTTCTCCCTCTTACCATACTCTTGTGTTTTCTTTCCTTCTCCCCTCTCCATCCCCAGCTGCAACTATGTTATTTTTTACCTTATAAAAGACTATACAGTTTAATTTATTCTGTTTCATTCTGTTTTTTTTTCCCCTCCACATAGAATGGAAATACCTCAAGACCAGAGGGTTTTATTTTTTTTTTAAAAAAAAACTGATTGCAGGAAGTATTGGCTAGTTATTTTTCAAATCTTTCTTCCTGGGCACACAGGTAGACTGTATTTCCCAGTTACCCTTGTGATTTGTTTAGACTAAGGTAATGTGAATGAAGTGATATGCACCATTTCGAGCCTGACCTCCATGTTCGCTGGCTTTCACCATCTGCTCTATGAATACAGAGAATGCAATCTATGATTGATGCTCTCTATATGGTAGTGGAGCCACAAGACAGTAATAACCTGGGTTCCTGAATCACCTCCTGATGGCAGCTCAGCAAACATACTCACTGGTCTTTTTCCTGACACAGAAGTAGAGTTCTACTGGGTTAAGCCTTGGGAATTATTAAGTTGTTTGTTATGGCAGTTAGCTATTCTGAATCATACAGTATTTTATCTCAAGCACCTGGATTGTGATTGAAGCATGATAATTGTTCATAACAGATTCATTTTTCCTTTACACTTCAATATGATGGAATTACAGATCATAAAATAGCTAACACTTGCTTAGCTAGAATTTAAAAACTAGTCATATACTAGTATATGACATATACTAGTATAGCTTGGCTGCAATTGCCCTGAATTTTGATGAGCTATGCCAAGAAAGTAGTAGCCCAGGGCATGATTTCCCTAGAAAATTAGGTTTTACTCTAGCTGTAACAAAACAGAATAGAAATGCTAGTGAAATACTCTTGTGAATTAATCTATTCCAGACTAAGTTATTTTTCTTTTTTCTTAGTGTTTAATACCTTTGTTTAGTGCTCAGGACATTTTTGATGTACTTGGAAAGACCAATTCAACTGATTATCTACCATTCTCACATTTACTTTATTTATAGTAATAGTTTTCTAGTATGCCAAACATAGTTGAAGCCCTATTTTAATGCCAATCTTATGATTTTCTTAGATATCTGAGCTTAGAAATATACAGCTTCTTTTCTAGGAATCTCCAAGATTTACCAAAATTTACCAAAAATATTTCCCTTTTTATTCATAAATGGAAAAAAATTTGATGACTTTGAATGATGGTGAATATATAAGTAAAAAAGTTGCCAGGGAAAAGCTGACTACTATATAAAGATAATACCTAAATTCAGAATAATAAGGCTTTCTACCTGATTTCATGTGTATATCAACTTACCTTAACCAAATATTATTTGCAAAATCAAAATTATATATCACAGACAACACAAACCATTTAACAACCCTGCCCATAAGTGATATGAACATACACACACAAACACACCAAGAAACATCTCACTGAAAGAACCCTAATAACTTGGGAATTAAAGGAAAGTAATATATGTTAGGAATACTATTGTTGCTTCTTTTTTCTGTATTAAATCTATTTAATTTCAAATATTAATAGAGTTTCTCAGTTTTGCCCTTACCTATAGTGAGTGACTTGAAGGAATAATAAAATCTAGACTGAAAAGGCATTTGTTTTTATATTTAAGTACACAATTTGATCATAGTTAAAGACATTTGCCAGAGATCTGCAAATCATATTTTGATTTCCTAATTCACTCTTTTCTTCTGCCACATGCTATATATTCATGTGTAATACAATCCTCTGTTGCTGATTACATTACCATTAATTCATGACTTAACATATGACTTTTAAATAGCCTGTGTTCTTTCAAAAGTATTGGCTTTATGTCTTTTTAGATTATTAGTCAGTTTGTCAGTCAGTCATATCTGACTCTTTGCAACCCAATGGACTGCAGCATGCCAGGCTTCCCTGTCCATCACCAACTACTGTAGCTTGCTCAAACTCATGTCCTTTGAGTTGATGATGCCATTCTACCATCTCATCCTCTGTCATCCCTTTTTCCTCCTGCCTTCAATCTTTCCCAGCATCAGGGTCTTTTCTAATGAGTCAGTTCTTCGCATCAGGTGGCCAAAGTACTGGAGCTTCAGCTTCAGCATCAGTCCTTCCAGTGAATATTCAGGACTGATTTCCTTTAGGATGGACTGATTGGATCTCCTCGCAGTCGAATGTGCTCTCCAATATCACAGTTCAAAAGCATCACTTCTTCCATGCTCAGCTTTCTTTATGGTCCAACTCTCACATCCATACATACTGGAAAAACCACAGCTTTGACTATATGGACCTTTGTTGACAAAGTAATGTCTCTGCTTTTTAATGATTATTATTAGATTATTAGTAATGCTTGTAATTTAAAGAAGCAAAATATAAATTAATAGAAACATAGCCCTGATTTGCAAGTTAAAGTAGAGACTATCTCATAAAAACCTTCAAAAGGAATTGACTGTGTTTGGTGTTATAATTTTTTCAAGATTTTTCTTGAAAAGGCTATTCAAATATATTTATAATGCCTTTTGAAACATTTCCCCCCTGAAAAAAAGAATGTGTTTCTTAAGGTATTATGAAATACTGATGACTTAATGATTCAAAATTTCTATAATCCAAAGTGTATTACATTTGAGAATTTCAAAGCAGCTTATAAATGTTAATTTCTTTTATAATGTGTACTAGTATACAGTTATCTTCACTCTGTATTATAAGCTGGGCTTAAAATATTTAATATATCTCTTGTTAGTCTTATAAACTGTGATTTTAAGAAATGTTTTTTAGTTGACTATCCCATGGAACATTCCTCCATTGCAGTAGAAGTCTCCAAACATTTAGAGAACATGTACTGGTCAGTTTTTCCATTGTGGAGTTGCTATTTGACCTTAGTGTGACCTATCTGAGGGAACCCAGAACCACAAGCAGAATCTGATTCCAAGTGGGAAAAATATCTTATAGTAGTGTGCATGAACTAGGAAACTACCAAAGAGTCCTTCCTACAGATGGAAGTTTAGTCACTGAGAGAAAGAATTTTATCCACAAAGGTAGAAATCTTTAATTTGGGGGAAAGTGCCTTAGCACCCTTATTAAAAAAATTCCCTAAAAATGCAAAGAGAAGCAGCATCTGCCTCTTTGGTCTGTGTGTGCTTTTGAATAAACTCCCCAGTGTATCTTTGACCTCAGCACAGTTTATTAAGAGCAGTTGGCAGGCACAGATTTGGGCCCACATTTTCCTAATCTGCCTTCCAAATTCCTTCTTGGATTTTACTTGGTTGTATCCTGTGCACTTCAACTTGGCATTTCAGCATTTGTCACTGATCCTATTTTAAAAATCTAGCTTGCCGTTGTTTTGGCTCAGGTACTTTAAAAACAAAAATTGAAAAGCAACCAACTATTTAGGAGGTCTTGGGAAAGAAGGCAGGCCAGCAGCTATTTCCTGTTAGTAAGAGTTGAATGTGTAACATAGGATTTCTTCAGGCTCTGGTCTCATCTTCTGTCCACTATTTTTCCTCTGATGTCTAAGAAAATATCATATCAACTGACTTAAGATAAGAATAAAAGCAAATACCCTTTCCAAATTTCAGGAAAGTTCTTTGGGAAAAACACAAGGTTATGAAAAGAGTTATGTTTATTTTAAACTTGAGATAAGAATGAAATGGAAGAGAGGTCTGATCATAGGAGAAACTGTGATATTTGCTTTAGGGTAAGCCATTTCCATTTCCAGGGAGGCATGGTGTGCTTCATTCCATGGGTCCCAAAGAATTGGACATGACTTGGTGACTGAACAACGACAGCTCTTAGTCTCCACTTCCTTGATCCTCAGATATGAAGGGTGACAATCTACAGCCTTTACATACTCCTTTCTCAACTTGGAACCAGTCTGTTGTTTCATGTACAGTTCTAACTGTTGCTTCCTGACTTGCACACAGGTTTCTCAAGAGACAGATCAGATGGTCTGGTATTCCCATCTCTTTCAGAATTTTCCACAGTTTATTGTGATCCACAGTCAAAGGCTTTGGTATAGTCAATAAAGCAGAAATAGAGTTTTTCTGGAACTCTCTTGTTTTTTCGATGATCCAGTGGATGTTGGCAATTTGATCTCTGGTTCCTCTGCCTTTTCTAAAACCAGCTTGAACATCTGGAAGTTCACAGTTAACGTACTGCTGAAGCCTGGCCTGGAGAATTTTGAGTATTACTTTACTAGCTTGTGAGATGAGTGCAATTATGCAGTAGTTTGAGCATTCTTTGGCATGCCTTTCTTTGGAATGAAAACTGACCTTTCCAGTCCTGTGGCCACTGCTGAATTTTCCAAATTTGCTGACAAATTGAGTGCAGCACTTTCACAGCATCGTCTTTTAGGATCTGAAATAGCTCAACTGGAATTCCATCACCTCCACTAGCTTTGTTCGTAGTGATGAACAAAGGCCGACTTGATTTCACATTCTAGGATGTCAGGCTCTAGGTGAGTGTGAGTGATCACACCATCGTGATTACCTGGGTCATGAAGATCTTTTGTACAGTTCTTCTGTGTATTTTTGCCACCTCTTCTTAATATCTTACTCTTCTGTTATGTCCTTATCATTTCTGTCCTTTATTGAGCCCATCTTTGCCTGAAAGTTTCCCTTGATATCACTTATTTTCTTGAAGAGATTTCTAGTCTTTCCCATTCTGTTGTTTTCCTCTATTTCTTTGCATTGATCACGGAGGAAGGCTTCTTATCTCTCCTTGCTATTCTTTGGAACTCTGCATTCAAATAGGTATATTTTCCTTTTCTCCTTTGCTTTTCACTTCTCTTCTTTTCACAGCTATTTGTAAAGCCTCTTCAGACAGCCACTTTGCTTTTTTTCATTTCTTTTTTTGGGGATGGTCTTTATTCCTGTCTCCTGTACAATGTCACAAACCTCTGTCCATTGTTCATTAGGCACTCTGTCTCTCAGATTTCGTCCCTTAAATCTATTTCTCACTTCCACTGTATAATTACAAGGGATTTGATTTAGGTCATACCTGAATGGTCTAGTGGTTTTCCCCACTTTCTTCAATTTAAGTCTGAATTTAGCAATAAGGAGTTCATGATCTGAGCCACAGTCAGCTCCCAGTCTTGTTTTGCTGACTGTATAGAGCTTCTCCATCTTCTCCATATACAAGGTGTATATTGTCACCCTGCTTATTTAACTTATATGAAGAGTACATCATGAGAAACACTGGGCTGGATGAAGCACAAGCTGGAATCAAGATTGTTGGGAGAAATATTAATAATTTTAGATATACAGATGATACCACCCTTACGGCAGAAAGTGAAGAAGAACTAAAGAGCCTCTTGATGAAAGCGGAAGACGAGAGTGAAAAAGTTGGCTTAAAGCTCAACATTCAGAAAACTAAGATCATGGCATCTGGTCCCATTACTTCATGGCATATAGATGGGGAAACAGTGGAAACAGTTGCTGACTTTATTTTTCTGGGCTCCAAAATCACTGCAGATGGTGATTGCAGCCACGAAATTAAAAGACATTTACTCCTAGGAAGGAAAGTTATGACCAACCTAGACAGCACATTAAAAAGCAGAGACATTACTTTGCTAAGAAAGGTCCATCTAGTACAGGCTATGGTTTTTCCAGTGGTCATGTATGGATGTGTGAGTTGGACTATAAAGAAAGCTGAGTGCTGAAGAATTGATGCTTTTGAACTGTGGTGTTGGATAAGACTCTTGAGAGTCCTTTGGACTGCAAGGAAATCCATCCAGTCCATCCTAAAGGAGGTCAGTCCTGGGTTTTCATTGGAAGGACTGATGGTGAAGCTGAAACTCCAATACTTTGGCCACCTGATGCAAAGAGCTGACTCATTTAAAAAGACCCTGATGCTGGGAAAGATTGAGGGCAGGAGGAGAAGGGGACGACAGAGGATGAGATGGTTGGAGGGCATCACCGACTCAGTGGACATGGGCTTGGGTGGACTCCGGGAGTTGGTGATGGACAGGGAGGCCTGGTGTGCTGCTGTTCATGGGGTCGCAAAGAGTCAGACACGACTGAGCTACTGAACTGAACTGAAGTGATCCTCAGATACTGCTCTGATAAGCACTGTAATTTAACTTTCTTGACGGTCCTTCTTCAAAACTTATTTATCCTATATTCCAACCTCTCAGAGAATTGGAATTCATTAATTGATCAATTAATTAATGCAAAGTGTTAAAAAGTAACTCTTAAATGCATTGGCTTTTAATTTTAAGTAGGCAGCACTGATGCACTTTATCCCAATTATAGAAATTTTCAGATCTATAAAAGATCATTTCTGAAGGTCTTTTTGGTCAGAGTGGGTCTTTTAGTAGCTGCCAAATCACATTACATAGGCAAAGCAGCCTTAATCTCTTACATGTGAATGAATGTAGACCTATATTTTTTTAGGATGTTTTGCATACTTCCTATGCAATCTAAAGATTATGTGTTTTAGTTAGCCCTTTCTAGTGCTGTTGGTAAAGTAAACCTGGCTTCTCTTTCTGGTTCTTCTCAGGGAGACAAACACGGAGAGAATCAAGAAGGCACAGATAATATATGCAGGAAAGCAAAGCTAGTAACTGCAATTATAAAGTGTTGAAACAATATTACATACACAGCATTTTAAGAGACATTCTCCCAACTGAAATGAGAAGGAGAAGGGATTGGGAATGAGAAAGAATATATATCAAACAAACCCACCTCTACTGTATTTTTTTCCCTTAGGCTGACCTTGATTTCTTGCCACCAGAGCAGGTTCCACAGATGTTTAATTTTCTGAGTTAGCAGTATGTCCCCAAGCTCATGTTTTAATGAATATTATACACAACATTTTTTCTTATGACTTAAATTCATCCAGAATTAAGGGTCTACGTTTGGACAGTAGAAAGAAGCGTAAACAATAAAAGGAAGCATCTCTCTGCCTATAGAGGAGAAAATCCTTAAAAGTGGACTATAAACAGCAGAAAGAAAAAAGATGACTGTATTGCGCTTCTGTTTACTCCTATCAGGGATAGTCTAGTGGCCACTCTGAGCAATTTGTTCTGCTTTAATTTTGTCAGTTTCTATTCATCAGCTAGCCTTGGGCTCTAATTATGGTCAAGTAATTGCTTCTCACCTCAAATCTCCATTTGGAATGTTTATATGTTGATAGCCCTATAACTTTAAGCAGGTCACCAATTTTTAATAAGGTTAGGGTTCTTTTTATTTTCTGCCTTTTATGATGAAGAGATCCTTATTGAAGAACACAGAGACCACTGTTCAGTAATTTATACCAAAGGCACCCAGTATCATGACAGAATTCAGGATGTGGTGGGAGACTGGCAGGTGGGGAAGGAGACAGAGAGGAGTAGTTGGCAGGACCCGTGTGCATCATCTTCTTAGTTTAGAAGCCCATATGGTGCTTCATAATGCTTTGCTCAATTGCCTTATAGCTTTAGTCTAAATCCTATTAAAAATAAACTCTAATAGGAAGAACACTTCAGATCAATTATAAATCTCATAACTTACAAGAATTTTTAAGAAAGAATGTTTTGAGTTTAATATAGACTAACCTTGAAAGATAAGACATTTCCTTTTTTTCATGGAAAAATATACTTATTTCTGAAAGCGGTTTCCACTATTTAAAAATTACATGTCTTTGATTAAAATAAGGTTAGGTGCAATTTCAATGTCACGAACAAAATAAAACAAAACAAGACATAACAAGTAACCCCCACCCCCCAGAAAATTCTCCCACACTCTATTGTCCATCACGGAGTCATGCTCTGTTCCTTTTGTAGCCTGATGTATAAAGATGTAAATCGTAATTTTGAACACTGGGGATGAAGTACCCTAAAGAAATCACAGTCCTTGACCTTTAGAATCTTGTGATTTAGTTTGTCTGATTAGAAACAGCTATAAGAGCAAGATGTAGTGGCTCACAACGCTGGTCAGTAACCTCTTAGGGACTAATCTTACAGTTGACAGTGTGCTGCTTGCAATTAGTCATACCAACCTGTAAGTTCTATATATTTTTTAGGACAAATTTTGGAAAACATAAATAAATATGATTAAAATATTGATATTTTTATATCTGAGCTATTTATACCATCAATATTTCATATACAGTCAGTTACAAAGCGTATTTGGTGTCTTCAGTATTTGCACTGACTGTGTCAGCGTCAGAGGTGCCCCCTGTCCTCTGATGGCTATACTTCCTACTGCCCAATGCTTCCTGGATTTGTAACAATAAAACAGAGCAGCTGACTTGAGTAGACTTAACTCAGAGCACACTCACAAAACAGAGATTCCTAGAAATGCCAGAGGGAAAAAGAGATGTGGAAGTAATGAAGATCAATGATAATTTTGATAAATGTACTCACCCTCTGATCTGCTTTATCACTGTCCTGTAAGTTTTGGCTTTTGAATCTGGAGACATATGCTTATTTTGATAAGCATGATTTCTCCCTAGAAGACAAACATATGGGTTTGGCAAAGAATTCTAAACAAATGTGAAAACTGAGGAACATCCAAGTTGTTATCTTGACAATTGTGTTTTATTCACTAGTTGGACATCTTTAAGAACTCAAATTTATCATCAAGTGACATAAATACATGGTGTAGAAATTCTAAAGATATGCCACGGAACCAAGAGATTTCTATTCCCTAAATAGGTATTATTTTATTATTTTTTAATTAATATTTATTGGAGTACTGCTGCTTTACAATGTTGTATCAGTTTCTGCTGTACAGCAAAGTGAATCAACAATACATACACATATATCTCTCTTTTTTTGGGATTTCCTTCCCATTTGGGTCACCACAGAGCATTGAATAGAGTTCCCTGTGCTATACAGTAAACTCTCATTAGCTATCTATTTTATACATAGTATCAATAGTGTATATATGTGGATCCCAATCTCCTAATTCTTGCCACCCTCCATTCCCCACTTGATAGCCATGCTTGGTTCTCCACATGCTTGGTTCTCCACATCTGTGTCTCTACTTCTGTTTTGCAAATAAGATCATCTATACCATCGTTCTAGATTCCACATATATATGTTAATATATGATTTTTTTTTTCTATTTTTGGTCTTCTTCCCTCTGTATTACAGTATAGCAGACTCTAGGTCTATCCACATCTCTACAAATGACCCAATTAGATTCATTTGTATGACTGAGTAATACTCCATTGTACCACATGAACTACATCTGCATCATGTACAACATGTACCATATGTACCACATCTTCATCCATTCCTCTGCTGATGGACATTTGGGTGCTTCCATGTCCTGGCTGTTGTAAACAGTGCTGCAATGAACATTGGGGTGCATGCACCTTTTTGAATTATGATTTTCTCTGGGTATATGCCCAGTAGTGTGATTGCTGGATCGTATGGTAGTCTGTTTTTATTTTTTTTAAACTAAAAACTTCCCTACTCTTCTCTGTAGTTGCTGTATCAATTTACATTCCCATCCAACAATGAGAGAAGCTTCTCTTTTCTCTACAGCCTCTCCAGCATTTGTTGTTCGTGGGGTTTTGGATGATGGCCATTCTGACCTACGTGAGGTGATATCTCACTGTCTTCTCTCATAATGACTGATGCCGAGCATCTTTTCATGTTTGTTGGTCACCTGTCTGTCTGCTTTGAAAAATGTCTGTTTAGCACGTCTGTCCATTTTTTAATTGGGTTGTTTTTTTTGATGTTAAACTGTGTGAGCTTTTTGTATATTTTCGAAATTAATCTTTTATCAGTTGCTTAATTTGCAAATATTTTCCCCCATACTGAGGGCTGTCTTTTTGTCTTACTTATGGTTTCCTTTGCTGTGCAAAAAATTTTCAAGTTTAATTAGGTCCCATTTTTTGAGTTTATTTTTATTGTTATTTTATTTTTAATAGGATAATAAAATATACTGTAAAGAATAAAACCGAGATTCATAGTAATCTCAAATAATAAAAATAGAAATAATAAAAGAAGGCAATTCAGTTTTATATTTAGAATATATGAAGTATTATATATAATTTAATTCACACTGAGCAAATGAGAGAAAGAGACTGGCAAATCAAATATTCTGGTTGATAGTAACAATGTGAACATTAATAGTCTCTTAATGAGGTCATTAGTATAAGCAAACAGGTTACAAAATTTGAAAAAATTGCATTTAAGGTATGCATAAACTATTTAGTTTTTCTTTCCTGATTCCAAAGTTATGTCAGGCTTATTATTTGGATCATAAACTAATTTCATATAGCAACTAACTAGCATGGCACTCAGTAAAAATTTATAAAAGAATAAATATCTGGAAGCAGATGGTATCATAATTCTGCTTGAGAGAATGAACAGCTAACATATTATATAGAATATGTAGCAATTACATTGACCTTACAAAAATTTTTAATTTGTACATAATGTTAAATATTTTCATACATTCCTAGTGATTTTTTTTAGCCCAAATCTGCTTGACAAAACTACTTGGTAGCAGTTAAAAATCTGGAATTTTCTGTAGGGTTATAAAGTAATTTGGTCTTAAAGCACATACATAGATAGATTTGTCAAATAAAGGCTAGAGATGCATCTATTTTTTGTTAAATAAGCATAGTTAAAAATAATCACAGAATATGTTAACATATATTGAAGTATTTAAGGTTGAGTTTTTAACTTTATATGTTTTCCTGAAATTATATGTTTAGATATTATAAGATGACAAACTAATTTGAAAAGACAATACATAATTTAAAAATTATCTAATAAAAGCAATGTATTTTATAATTATATAAATTACACTAGGTTTTAAAATATTTTCAGTAAATATTTCTAAATACCCAATGTATGACCCTCAAATTGATTTTAATTTTGAAGCTTTGGACTTAGAATGGATAGGTTTATTAGTTGGAAAAGGAATTTTAATGTCCAGGCACAGCCTTAAGGAAGTCATTTCCTGCTTTATTCACATAAAGCTTCATTTACAGTAGTTAGTTTGGGATTTAAGAACTTAATTAATATTTCCTTTTCTAACATTTGGAGGTAATTAAGTCAGAGCAGATTTGCCTATAAATATTCATAACTAAGTAACTAAATACTTCTAGAGTTTCTCCTATGTTTATTGCATTAATACTCTATTATCAGTTATATTAATTAAGTATGAACAAATATAGGCCTAATGGTCAATCTGGAATGGCTTTAAAAGTAATTTAGATGTGTAATAATTTTTCATAAACATTAGAGGCTGAGCCTCACAGAACAGCCCCAGGTTGGCAGGGCGGCTTTTCTTAAGTCTCCTTATTTTGTAATGATAGGTCTCATTTGTTGACTCTTTTCTTCAGTGAAGGACCATGGTGGCTATGTCATATGCATTACCTCTCCGTGACTCCATGACAACCTAATGAAGCAGGTTCTATTATTAGTGGCACATTATAGTTGAGGAAACTGGAAATATTAAGTATAATAATTTCCTCTGAGATTACTGAGTGGGTAAATGGTGAGGCTAGAAATAGATATGAGCTTATCTTTACCTCTTTGGCTTCTTATTTATAGACTAAGAAATTCAAATATAACAAATGCATAAAATGACTAGCAAAATTAGATTACTAGCAAGGTGTGGGTTAGAAGCTGAACTCAGTATTAGTTCTGAAGTATTTCCAATGAATATTTAGATGTAAAAATCTCTATTCACATGTATTGAAGTGTTTCTGCTGTCTAGAGTCCATTTGTAAGGTATGAATAATTATTAGATTAATTTTTGAATTCAAAGCAGAACATTTGAAAGGAGCCAAATATTTAAGCTATTTTGCTTATACTGTACAAAGCAAATAAGATTAGAGATGAAGTTCCTGCTCTATTTTAAAAATACATTTTTTTTTAAATTTAGAAAATGTTAAACTGGGGAAGAAAAAAAAATCTAAATTCTCTAAATTAACTGTAGGTCAATATCTTTTCATACATTATATCACTTAATCTTCACAATATCTATGGTTGTTCATCACATTTACTTACCTGATATTGGTGGAGCACCTACTTTATTTCAAGCACTGTTCTAAGTGTTGTAGGCATGTCAACAAGCAAGAAAGATATGGTCCCTGTTTTCATGGAGCTGACATGGGAGAAAGAACAACATGCCACAAAAAGTAAAATACAGGATGATGTGACTGAAAGTGTCACCAGAAGCAGACTGGTATTTTTGGTTAGATAGAGAGACCAAGGATACCAATAGAAGCACACATTTGAAGGTATGAGAGTGCTGGTGAAAGGGAGAGGAATCTCAAGAGCCCTAAGTGAGGCAAGATCTTTGTATGTTTGTTTAATCAATGGGACTTCCCAGGTGGTACAGTAGCAAAGAATCTGCCAGCCAATGCAGGGGATGCAAGAGACTTGAGTTCAATCTCTGAAAGATCCCCCAGAGTAGGAAATGGCAACCCACTCCAGTGTTCTTGCCTGGGAAATCCCATGGACAGAGGAGCCTGGTGGGTTATGGTCCATGAGGTTTCAAAGAGTCAGACATGACTGAGTGACTGAAGACACATACATCCATGTTTAATCAGCAGAAAAAAGGCTAGTATAGCTGGAGCAAAGTCAGTAAAAGAGACAATATCAGGTTAAGTCAACCAGAGGGTGCTTTTAGTACATAGGTCAGAACCCTTGACTCTCTTGCTCAAAATCCTTCGAAAGTGTCCCATTTACACCTTGGTGACTAAGTTGGTAAAGAATCTCCCTGCAATGGAGAAGACACGGAGATACAGGATGGATCCTTGGGTCAGGAAGATCCCCTGGAGAAGGAAATGGCAACCTATTCTAGTATTCTTGCCTGGGAAATCCCATGAACAGAGGAGCCTGGCGGGCTACAGTCCATGGCGGTCTCAAAAGAGTCAGACATGACTGAGTGACTAAATCACCACACCCACACATAGAACATAATCCTTCAAATTTTCAAAGGCCTCTAAGGTTCTACATGGGTATAACTCCTGGTATCAAACCAATCACTCATCGTCTAGTTTGCTTTCCACCAGCAACCAAGCCCCTTGCTGGTTGTCCTGTGTGCCAAATATTCCTAGCCTCAGGATGCTTTTTTTTTTTTTTTTAAATTATTTGTTTTCTATTGGAGGACAATTGCTCCACAGAATCCTGCCATCCTCTGTCAAACCTCAACATGAATCAGCCATAGGTATACACATATCCCTTCCTGTTATGGCCCTTTAATGGGCCGGGACTTGGGGGTACAGAGTCGAAGATGAGAAAATAAAGGAAGAGAGAAAGGAGAGAGAGAGAGAGAGAGAGAGAGAGAGAGAGAGAGAGAGAGATGAATAGAGACATGGTGACCAAGACTCTGATGGAGTAAAGGCGTTTATTCAGCATAATGTGGGCATATAAATACTGTCTTACAAAATAGCCTTTTCAGCAAAGATAAAGATCAAAAATCTTACAACTTATCCAGGAAACATAAGGCTAGAGTCCATCTCAAAGAGAGGGGGATGTAAAACTCACTTTCCATATCAGAGAGGGAAGAAGGCTGTAAATAGTTATTTTTACTTTAAGAATAGTTACTTTTACTTTTGTCCCGAGGAGAGGTGTGCCTCTCCACTCATCTCTGAATATTCAGGGATTGATAAGGGACATCATAAAACAGCACACAGGAAGCCTCCTGTCAAAAGTTCCCTGACACCTTCCCACCCCTCCAGGCTGACACAGAGCCCTTGCTCCAGTTCCCCAAGCCACACAGCAAATTCCTGTTTGCTATCCACTTTACACATGGTAGTGTAGGTTTCCATGATACTCCTTCTGTACATCTCACCCTCTCCTCTCCTCTCCCCATGTCCATAAGTCTATTCTCCATGTCTATTTCTCCACTGCTGCCCTGCAAATAAAATCCTCAGGACCATTTTTCTAGATTCCATATATATGTGTTAGAATGTGGTATTTATCTTTCTCTTTCTGACTTACTTCACTCCATATAATAGGTTCTAGGTTCATCCACATCATTAGAACTGACTCAAATGCATTCCTTTTTATGGCTGAGTAATATTCCACTGTGTAAATTTACCAAACTTCTTTATCCATTCATCTGTCGATGGACATCTAAGTTGCTTCCATGTTCTAGCTATTGTAAATAGTGCTGCAATGAACAATGGGATACATATGTCTCTTTCAGTTTTGGTTTCCTCAGGTTATATGCCTAGGAGTGGGATTGCTGGGTCATATGGTGGATTTATTCCTAGTTTTTTAAGGAATCCATACTGTCCTCTACTGATTGTATCAACTTACATTCCCACCAACAGTGCAAGAGTGTTCCCTTTTCTCCACACCTTCTCCAGCATTTATTGATTGTAGACTTTTTGATGAGGGCCATTCTGACCAGTGTGAGGTGATATCATTGTAGTTTTGATTTGCATTTCTCTGATAATGAGTGATGTTGAGCATCTTTTCATGTGTGGTTAGTCATCTGTATGTCTTCTTTGGAGAAGTGTCTTCTTTGAAGACCTGTTTAGGTCTTTTTCCCACTTATTGATTGGGTTGTTTTTCTGGTATTGAGCTGTAGGAGCTGCTTGCATATTTTATTAATCCTTTCTCAGTTTCATTTGCTGTTATTTTCTCCCATTCTGAGGGTTGTCATTTCACCTTGCTTATAGTTTCCTTGGCTGTGCAAAAGCTTTTAAGTTTAATCAGGTCCCATTTGTTTGCTTTTGTTTTTCTCAGGATGCTTTTATTTGCTGTTACCTCTGCTTGGATTTCTCTTTCTATGAAAATGAACATGGCTTCATCAGGCTTCCCAGGTGACTTAGTGATAAGGAATATAGTAAAGAATCTGCCTGCAATACAGGAGACATCGGTTTGATCCTTGGGTCAGGAAGATTCCCTGGAGAAGGAAATGGCAATCCACTCCAGTATTCTTGCTTGGGAAATCCCATGGATGGAGGAGCCTCGTGGGCTATAGTCCATGGGATTGCAAAAGAGTTGGATATGACCAAAAACAACAGCAACATGGCTTTTTCATGGTTTCATTCACTTCATTTTCATTCTCTGCTCAAGTGTTACATCACTGGAAAAGGCTTTCCTGATTATCAATAAAATCTAATGCCCTCATATCACTCTCTTTTCCTTTATTCTGCTTCTTCCAGTTTCTATGGCTGCACCAGAAATGGTATCAAAAGTTACCTGCTTAAAACAGCAATAATCATTGTTATTTCCCACAGTGTCTACAGGTGAGGAATTTGAGAGTAGCTTAGCTGGGCAGTTCTGGCTTGAGGTAACTCATGAAGCTGCAGTCAGGCAGTTGTATCTGGGGTCACCTCTCAGCCTTTATTCACGTGACTGGCATCTGGTCTGGTTAAGACGCAAAAGACTGGGAACTGAAACAGCTGAGATTCCTAAGTTACTTTCCTCTTTCTCTATAAGGTCTCTCCTGCATGGTGGCTTCAGGACAGTAAAAACAATTACTCTGAGAGAGAGAGAGAGAGAGAGATAAAGAGAGGCATAAGCCATATCGCCATCTATGACCTAGCCTTGGGAAATCAGGCAATGTCACTTCTGCTGTTTTCTGTTAGTTGGGGCAGTTACAAAATTTTACCCAGCTTCAAGGGAGGAGAAGGGTATAGGCCTTGTATTCTGATGGGCAGGTGTAAATATATTAATAATATTGTAAGAAGAACATGTGGGATGAGAGATATATATTCTCCAATATTTGGAATATAAAGTCTGTCACATTGCTTTATTCTTTCTCCAAAGCAGTTTTCACTGTGTTTATTGCCTATTTCTTACAACTCTTGATGGTCTTCTTTGCTGCTGGTCAATTTTCTTTACTACCCAAATCAATGATTAGCATATAGTAGGCACTTAATATTTTCTATTATTGAATAAATAAATATTTTTTGAACCAAAGATCTATCAAGCACTAGTGTTTTAGAGATGGAAAAGTTTTTTATAATATTCTGTAAACTGTTACAGAAATGTAGTAAGAGAATAGAATATACTAAAATTATGCTAAAAGTGAGTAGGCACATAATGTGTGCCTAAACAGAAAAATAAATGTCTCTTTTATAATATTTTGGAAAAATGAAGACTTTTAAATGACATTATACTCCTAAGTTTTTGGTTGATACAAATCACAACAGTAAAAAGAAGTATAAATTTAGGATGTAATCTGCTTATGTGTTCAGATTACAACATTGCAAATAGCACATTAATCTTGCAGTCACAGCTGTACAAATGCCACCATTCAGCTCATTCTAATATCAATGAAGATGAGCAGGGTCCTTTACTCTCCATTTTTGACTGTTCACTTTTTCAGTGCGCCTAAATTTCTGCTTTTTTTTTTAATTGACGTATAGTTGGTTAACAATATTGTGTTAATTTCTGCTTTTTTTTTTAAAAAGGCAGATTGTTGACATCCGGAAGGAAAGTATTTCTTCGATCTTTACAGAAAAAAAAAATGTAATTTTTCTGAATCCAAGAAATACTCATTTGAAATTCATTCTTTATAAGGACCAGTTAGTGACTTGTAACACAGAGACAGGAATGTGATTTCAGGTTGACATTTTAAGAATAAGTCTCAAGTTCATGAGAATCATTACATGAACAAGAAAAATGGGTGATATTTTTTCATTCAAATTTAAAACAACCTAAATGCTCACCAAGAATAGTCGAGAAAATAATTATGCATCATGGGTTAACATACAGACACTTATAAAGATGTTTCAAAAGAGAAGGCAAAATATAATTTTTCATAGCTGGTGGGATTACCTAAACTAAACTACCTAAAACTCCAAGATAATTAACTAAAAAATTGGAACTGATATAAAATTCATTGTTATTTGGATAATATGAATTATAAAAAATGAATAGTTTTCTGATAAACAGCAAAGATTAGAAGACATAATGGGAAAATAAGAAAGCATAAAAGCAATGAAATATGAAACAGGACTGGTGACAAGCTGAGACGGACCAGAGACAATGCAATAAATTTAAGGAGCTCAGCCTTGCTCCATACTAGGCCCCTCAGCAAGTGGGCTGAATGGGTCTGCAGACCTTAAGTGACCAAACTATCCCTGGTGACAAAAGTATGAAAAATCGCTATTTTCTGTTTTCACCACCAGCACTTATTGTAAGAGTATCTATTCTTTTTCTGATGCAGACTTTGCCATCCAAAAATGTAGGCAAAGCTAGGGGACTTTTCAGTTTCCTTTGCATGGTACAGATGCACAGGATTTAACGTCCTAGCATGATAAGTGAGCCTCAGGCTTGTTTTGCTTTGAAGAAACCATTGGGTTAGAAAACTCTCCTCAAATCTGGACCCAGAAAGCATCAAGTGGACACCAAAATGACCAAAGGAATTCTCCAGAAACAGTACCCCCTCCAGGGTACATGAAACCAGCCTTTGAAGACAGGCTTCCTGCAGTCAGACTGGGCTGCCCTGCATGGCCTGGACACCTCAAGCTCTGACAAGTCCAGGGTGTTTTCAAAACAAATGGAACCTCCAAGGACCAACATTTGGTTCTTATTCTTCAGACACTCCTTCCATAAACATATCACACCCACCTTCTAATTCCTAGAAGACCCTTCAGGGATGCTGTTCCAAGATGGAACTGGAGGGATGCTGTTCCAAGACGGAACTGGAGGGTCCTCAGAGGCCAGCAGAGAGCAAGGGCCCCAAGAAAACCTACCCAGCTTGACCCCTTCCCTGTTTGACACTTCTGCTTCTGTGAATGTGGCTGCTGTCCCTTGGAAGGACTCGGAAGGGAAAGGCCCATGGCCAAAAAGTCGACCCTTCCAGGTGTGGCAGATGAAGCTAGAATTTGACTTCTCTGATGATGCTACCAGCAAAATGCTTTCCTCACCGAAGAACCTGACACAGTGTGTTGAGGATTACATAGAAAAAATTGAAAAGGAAGGCTAGAGATATCAGACACTGCAGGCCCATTCAGGAGAGAAACTCAAGCTCACATATGAGGAGACTGTCCAAGTCTGGAGCAAGGCCCAAGTGGAGGCCTTGGCCTTTCAAATAATCCTGAGGAAAAAGCATTCACTCACTGGAGAACACTCAGCAGTAACTAAAGAAAATGATGAACTGACCAGATTCTGTTGTCTAGCTCATGTATAAGGTCTGATGTAGATCATGTATAAGATCATGTATAAGATCTGACCAATGTCCACCTCTCCCTCCTGTCTGTCTGTCTGGTTCTCTGTTAGAAGATTTCATGTTCTTCTCTCTTGACCTGAACTTGCTTTTAAACTAGATTGAGTAAAGAGGATGGACATAGAGGTTAGCATAGTGAGTAAGCCACACAGAGAAAGAAAATATTGCATGATACCATTAATATGTGGAATCTAAAATGATATAAATGAACTTATTTATAAAATAGAAATAGACTCAGACATAGAAAACAAATGCATGACTATCAAAGGTAAAAGGGGCAGGTGAGGGATAAATTAGGAGTTGGGGATTAAAATATACATACTACTATCTATAAAATAGATAACAAACAAGGACCTACTGTATAGCACAAGGAACTACTTTATACTCATTATGTTGTAATAACCTAAAATGGAAGAGAATGTAAAAAAGGAATATATATATATTTATATATATGTAAAACTGACTTACCTTACCATACACCTGAAACTAACACAACACTGTAGATCAACCACTGCTGCTGCTGCTGCTGCTGAGTCGCTTCAGTCCTGTCTGACTCTGTGCGACCCCATAGATGGCAGCCCACCAGGCTCCCCCATCCCTGGGATTCTCCAGGCAAGAACACTGGAGTGGGTTGCCATTTCCTTCTCCTATATTTCAGTAAAAAGAAAAAAAAAATAAAAGAAATCTTCCCTTTCATTTAAAAAAAAAAAAAAAGAACTTAAGAGTGCTAGTTTTGGAATTAAAAATTTCCCAAGTAGCACAGTGGTAAAGAATCTGCTTGTCAATTGTGCAGGATACATAAGAGATGTGAGTTTGGGTTTGATCCTAGGGTCTGGAAGATTCCCTAGAGTAGGAAATAACAGCCCACTCTAGTATTTTTGCCTGGAAAATGCATAGACAGAGAGCTTCATGGGCTACAGCCCATGGGGTTGCAGAGTCAGACACAATATTGATGCAACATTGATAGATGATGTATGCCTGGAAAAGGCACTTGAAAATAATATCTATTAAGTATAGTTTAAAATGCATCAAAATCTTATTAGTAACTATCTGTGAGACTTACATATCAGACAGATGGAACAATAAAATAGCACAGAAGATTCAGGGACAAAATACTATGTATAAAAATATAATGTTTGATAAAAGCCACAATACAAATCAGTGAGAGCTGAAGAAAATATTAAAAAAATGGTTTTCAGTTTTGGGTGAAATCTTTGGGAAAAAATAGCTAGGTTTGTGCTTTTCATGTAAACACACATAAATTCCATAAAAATTAGATTGTTAAATAAAATGAAACTATCAATCAATTAGAATAAAATTGATGTCATTAAGTATTTGCTACCGACATGGGGGAAAACCTCCAAGGCAAAAGAACAATTGCAGAAACACAAAGAAGAGACAGACAGATTTGACTACATAAAAAAACTGACCACACCAAAAAATATAATGAAAATTACAAAAGGTAAACTAAAATAATACGTGCATGCACTAAATGCACTAAACATTCATGATAGACCAGAGGCTAATATAAATACCTAAAGAACATGTCAGTTCATTTCAGTTGCACAGTCGTGTCTGACTCTTTGCCACCCTATGGACTGCAGTATACCAGGCTTCCCTTTCCATCGCCAGCTCCCAGAGTTTACTCAAACTCAAGTCCATCAAGTCGGAAATGCCATCCAACAACCTCATCCTCTGTCATCCCCTTCTTCTGTCTTCAGTCTTTCTCAGTGAAAGGTTGTTGCTGAACCATGAAAGATGCCGGTATTCTTGGCCTCCAGAGGAGAAGAATTCAATGTGAGGCCAGAGAGGAGGCTTGTTTGTTCAGAGGTTTTGTGTAACAAAGTTTTATTAAAGTATAAAAGAAATAGAGAAAGCTTCTGACATAGACATCAGAAGGGTCAGAAAGAATACCCCCCTGATAGTCTTTAGCTGGATGTTATATAGCTGCTAGCAGTCTGCTAATCAAAGACAGGAAATGTCTCAAAACTCAGAGAATGGCACTAGGCCCCTCATTGACATGATGCATTTTGAGATAATCTTGGCACCAGGTAAGTCATCCCAGGCCATAAAACCATTGACATGAATCTTGAAGAAAGGCACATTCCCATACAAATATATAGTTTCATCAACATAGATTAGGAGAACAATGTATGCATATAACATACTGGTTTGTCAAGTTGGTTCTGAGCCTTTAGGCAGAGCTGACTTGAAGACAGAATCTGGGGTAAATGCATAGTATATTAATATAGCTTAAGACAAACATTTCCATAAGAAAAATGCATTGGTTAGCTCAAGGTTTGAGAAAAGTTAAGTTCAGGTGGAACCAGGTGTCATTATGAGAACAAAGAATTTTAAGAAAACGTCTTTCTAAATTAGTATAGAGAAGGCGAAAAAATGTTAACACTAGTTTGTACTTCTTGCTGCTTAAGAGAGAGATAAAAAATGTCTGACATTTGCAGCCTATTTCCTCCATTTGGAGACCCCTGGCCTTCCTGCCCTACCCTGTCACCAGCATCAGGGTCTTTTCCAATGAGTCAGTTCTTCAGATAAGGTGGCCAAAGTATTGGAGCTTCAGCTTCAACATCAGTCCTTCCAATGAAGGACTGATTTCCTTTAGGATTGACTGGTTGGATATCCTTGCAGACCAAGGGACTCTCAAGACTCTTATCCAATACCACAGTTCAAAAGCATCAATTCCTCAGCACTCAACTTTCTTTACAGTCCAACTCTCACATCCATATATGACTACTGGAAAAACCATAGCCTGGACTAGAGGGACCTTTGTTGGCAAAGTAATGTCTCTGCTTTTTAATATGCTGTCTAGGTTGGTCATAACTTTTCTCCCAAGGAGCAAGCGTCTTTTAATTTCCTGGCTGCAATCAACACCTGCAGTGATTTCGAGCTCAAGAAAATAAAGTCTGTCACTGTTTCCACTGTTTCCCCATCTATTTGCCATGAAGTGGTGGGACCAGTTGCTGTGATCTTAGTTTTCTGAATGTCGAATTTTAAGCCAACTTTTTCACTCTCCTCTTTCACTTTCATGAAGAGGCTCTTTAGTTAATCTTCGCTTTCTGCCATAAGAGTGGTATTATCTGTGTATCTGAGGTTATTGATATTTCTCCCAGCAATCTTGATTCCAGCTTGTGCTTCATCCAGCCTGGCATTTTGCATGATGTACTCTGAATATAAGTTAAATAAGCAAGGTGACAATATACAGCCTTGAAGTACTCCATTCCCGTTTGGAACCAGTCTGTTGTTCCATGTCCAGTTCTAATTGTTGTTTCTTGACCTGCGTATAAATTTCTCAGGAGGCAGGTAAGGTGGTCTGGTATTCCGATCTCTTGAAGAATTTGACAGTTTGTTGTGATCCACACAGCCAAAAGCTTTGGTGTTGTCAATAAAGTAGAAATAGATGTTTTTAATGGCATTCTCTTGCTCTTTTGAGGATTCAATAGATGTTGACAATTTGATCTCTGGTTCCTCTGCCTTTTCTAATCCAGCTTGAATATCTGGAAGTTCATGGTCCATGTACTGTTGAAGCCTGGCTTGGAGAATTTAAAGCATTACTTTGCTAGCATGTGAGATGTGTACAACTGTGCAGTAGTTTGAACATTCTCTGGCATTGCCTTTCTTTGGGATTGGATTGAAAACTGACATTTTCCAGTTCTGTGTCCACTGCTGAATTTTCCAAATTTGCTGGCATATTGAGTGCAGCACTTTCACAGCATCGTCTTTTAGGATTTGAAATAGCTCAACTGGAATTCTATCACATCCACAAGCTTTGTTCATAGTGATGCTTCATAAGGCCCACTTGACTTCGCATTCCAGGATGTCTGGTTCTAGGTGGTGATCACTTCATCGTGGTTATCTGGGTCATTAAGAGCTTTTCTGTATAGTTCTTTTGTGTATTGTTATCACCTCTTCTTAGTAGCTTCTGCTTTTGTTAGGTCCATACTGATTTTGTCCTTTATTGTGCCCATTCTTGCATGAAATATTCTTTTGGTATCTGTAATTTTCTTGAAGAGATCTCTAGTCTTTCCCATTCTATTGTTTTCCTCTATTTCTTTGCACTGATCACTTGGGAAGGATTTCTTATCTCTCCCTTGCTATTCTTTGGAACTCTGCATTCATATTGGTATATATTTCCTTTTCTCTTTGCCTTTTGCCTGTCTTCTTTTCTCAGCTATTTGTAAGACCTCCTCAGACAACTATTTTGCCTTTTTGTATATCTTTTTCTTGGGGATGGTCTTGATCACTGCCTCCTGTACAATGTCATGAACCTCCACCCATAGTTCTTCAGGTACTCCATTAGATCTAATCCCTTGAATCTATTTGTCACTTCCACTGTATAATCCTAGGGGATTTGATTTAGATCATACATGAATGGTCTAGTGGTTTTCCTTAGAAATGTAAATAAGGAATGTTTACAAATCAATAATAAAAATCGTAAACCCTCTATGAGCAAAATGAAAAAAAAGTGGAGCAAGCATATTGCTCAAGTGGTACAAAGAGCCAAAAAATTCCCAAAACAGTTAGTACAAAAAAATCTCAACAGCAAATTTAAATTAAAGACATTTTTTGCTTATCATATTGGTAATAATTAAAAAGAAAAGTAGATAATTATTATCATTATTAGTCAGCGTAGCCTGAATTTGGAGCATTCACAGATTGCAGGTGAGAGAATAAATTTGAATAAATGTTAAGGAAATTGTACTAGATTTATAACTCTACATAAATGTTTTCTACAAATTTAAGTTAAGAAATAGAGATGCAACCAAGCACTGATATGCCAAAATATTCATTAGTGGATTATTTAAATAAAGGAAAATTGGAAAAAATAAATGGGGATGGCCTAAATTATGGTACAACCAAATGATGGTATACTATGCAGCACTTAGATGGACAATTTTGAAGTTAAGGTAATGGGCAAATGTTTATGGAAAATTTTTTAAAGTATAAAGGAGTATACAATCTTATAAACTTCTATATCATAGTCTAACTTTTAGTGGTTATTTTCTCTCAGGTGTTATGGATAACTTTCATTTTTTACTTTGCATTTTTTAGTATTGTTTAAAAATTGTCTTTAATACTGATATGTAGTTTTATATTTGGGGCTTCCCTGGTGACTTTATATGTAGTTTTATATTTAGGAACTATGCAAAATGCTGCTCTTCATAGTAAGTAAAACTATGAAATGTACGTGCAGATGGCCTTAACTATATAAATGAAAATATCCATTTTAAAATCATTTTAAAGAAAATATAAAAAGGAAAGAGCCTGAGAAGAAAGAGTTTTAAGTCTATTGGCAACCAATGGACAACCTGAGAAAGTTTGTGAGCAAGGCATCATGTGACCAAAACAGCGGTTAAGATGAGTCACTTAGGAGGGATCTAATGGCTGTTAAGTAAAGATGACTCAGATCAGGTTGTGGTAGAGAGAATGGGAAGAAGGGGTTAATATTGAGTTGTTACTCAATGTCAGGCATAGAACTGAAAGTACTTGGAGAGTGGGAGTGGTACATGAAGGATATGTTGGAACCAAGAACAAAATTTCCTGAATATTAAAAATATATATAAAATTGAAGTTATACAAAAAATACAAAAAAGCAAAATAAAAATAAAAGCAAATATTTAAAAACAAAATGACAGTTTACATGGAAATTTGGAGGAAAAGCTGGTTTGCAATAGACAATAAGTTAATTTTTAAACTTGAGTGAAATGTATGCCAATAAGGTACTAAAGATATTAAAATACCTCCTTTAGTTTTTATTATGTAATATCTGAGCATAGTAACAAAAGTCAAATAGAGAAAATTATACATTAATATCAAATTTTCCACTGACTTTCCTATACTACAAATCCTACTCTTCATTAATAACTTCCTTCAATTTTCATTTACTTCCTCTGGTGATCAATTCCATATTTATGGACCTCAAATCTTGACATTTTGATCTCTCAATATCAAATGTTACTTATTTCCTTCATACTCTGAGAGACCTGGAAACTCTCCTCTCTTCTTAATCTTATGTTAATAATTACTTTTGGATATTATTGGTAATAATAGTAGCATATTATATGTACACTTCTGTGAAAAGGTTACACTTAATCTTTTATGTCTCAGTTGATCAGCTTCAGACAATATTGTTGAAATTCCTCAATATAAACTGAGTGTATCTGTGATTATAAACTTTATTCTACCTCTTATCCCTGTTTTTTTCCCTGTATCTACCAGCTAAACTATCACTTTTAGTAAGGTTTAAAACATTTATACTTTATCCTGTTACAGTATAATAAAATAATTTATATTTTGCCTAGAGGTTGAATTCTAAAAAGTTAAAACTGATAAATAGAATATAATAATTTTATAATTATGTGGATATTATTTATGTAGAAAATATTCAGGACCCATTGAGAAAGAAATAGAATTCTTTTTTCTTTTCTTTTTCAATAACTTGCACACTATAAAATTCATCCCTTTTAAGTATACATTTCAAGATATTTAGTGGACTTACCAAGTAGTGCAATCTTTACTGTAACCCAGCTTTGGAACATGGTCATCACTCCAATAAGGTCACTCATGTCCATTTACAAATAATCCCCTTTCCTACACCCAGCCTTCAATGTGTGTACTTTAAAACACACATTTTTTTTTTGCTGTTGTTGAGTGGAGTATACTATAAATGTCAATTTTGCAAGACTATTGATAGTGTTGTTCAGATACTTTATATCCTTAATGGGTTTCTCTCTATCAGTTTTTAAAGTGAGCAATGTCAAATATCTGACTATTTGAGTGTAATTGTAAATTTGTCTAGTTCTCTTTAAAATAGCATTATTTTTGCTTCATGTATTTGAAACTGTTATTATTAATATGTGCATCTTCATTTTGACACCTTCATTTTAAATAGGCCCATCTCTGCATTCAAAATTATATTTATTATTATTTTCCAAGATTTGAAAATGTTTTTAAGCCTGGAAATTTTCTACCATATTGTTAAAATTTATATCTTTTCTGGATTTTTCTCTTGTCAATTAAAAATAATGTGCTTTCATTTAATCAATAAAATAATTAATGTTTTTAGTTTGTTGCAATTCTTGATAAATTTAATTCATTTTTTTTTTTCTTGAAGCTATCCCTTTGGTTTCTTGTTTTAATTTGAACGAATTTCTTCTTAACTATTCTTCACAGATGTAAACCTGGGATTTTGTTTTTAAATCTCCATGGCTAGGTTAGGTAAATGCCTCTGAATTCTGTCACTAATCACTTTTTGATTTTCAAGTGTACTGGCTCATGCAATTATTTTAGAAAAGTATTTGAGTGATATGGCTTTTTAATTTGGTGTTTCTGAATGTCATTATTTATCTTTGTGATTATATTGTAATTTGCTGGATATTGAATTGTAAGTTTAAAACTGGATCCATAGTTTATGCTGTATTATATTTTGACATCAATAGATACTGAAAAATCATTTATAATTTCTGTCAACATTCCAATTAAGTATTAGGTAATAAGAATAAAGGAACTTCTTATTATAATAGAGATAATTTATATGAATATAAAGTTAAAGTAAGAGATAAAACACCTGAAATGAGACATATTAGATCAATTTTTGTCTTATATTCAGGACCATTTTCTAAATTCCTTTCAGAACTAACATTGAATGTTTTGTTTTGGCAAGCATATTTTAATTTCTTAGAATCCATTCTTGTTTTCTTATTTCTTTTTCTCAAGACAAACTTTTTTGATTAAGTTTAATTTTACAAATACAACATTTCAAAATTTTCTCAAAATATTAATTAGAAAAAAGTTATATGCTATTCCCTATGTTCTACTCTGTTCTCTTCAATGTGACTTATTTTTTTTATTTCATTAGTATAACTTGCAGACAACAGTTACAGATTAGAAAATAAAACTTTTGAATTCTGTATATTGATAGAAATAGCTTTTGATGATGCTTAAGGCTGAAGATTATTTTGGCCAAGTATTTAAATAATAAGCTCTTTTATGTAGCTTATTCAAAATTTTATTTTATGAAACATTTAAGGCAATAATTAAGCATTTTTGTGTTTTAAGTATGTAATCAACATAGTGTGAGTTCTTAAACATCAATTCAATATATATAGAAGTGAAATACTGAAAGCAAAGGGCAAGTGAATTTTAATGAGGAGATAGCATTCACCAACAAATACTTGAGTAGAATAGACCTCACTCTTTACATTGCAGTATTATTGCTGAGGTGGCCAATGTGAGGGGCTTGAAATTTCAAGGCATAATTAGAAAATCACTTGTAGCCTCAAGGACTTTATCTTGGCTCATAAAATAATAGTGGTGGAGTACTTGCTTTTTATGGATATTTTTTCACTGTGATTCATCTTTGAGAGCCGAATTCAGATGTTTGTTGATTATCTCATTACAACAAAATCAGGTAAGAGATTATTACGTGAATGTAGCTACAATTATAAATGAAGGCACATATGAAGGTAAAATCAGTGCTTTCAGAGGAAAGACTAACTTACTTCTGACAACACTGGTAACTGCTCATAAAAGTGAGGCTGTGATTGTGTAAAGCTGCTAGCTAAAGGCATTAAATTCAGGTCGAGTTCAGGAAACAGCTTTTCAGAGAGAGGAAAACTGAGGTTTCACTTGATTTAACCTCTTTTTTTAAATTTTTCTTTTTCTAGAAACCGTTTATTCGGTCAACATTATTTCTACCCCGTGTTTAAGCGTCTGAGGGAGAACAGCTCAAGCCCACTCAGGGGTTGTTCCTACCCGTTCGGCAGTCAGAGTGGCAGGGCCGCACACAGGCATTGCTGGCACTGAGGTTCGGCCGCAGTGGGGAGCTGCTGGGCGCGCACAGAGGACCCCAACGCCTTCAGACTCGCCTGTGACCTCGGATGCAGTATCAGTGAGTCGGGTGCTGAAAGGCCCCCTCGGTCACAGCCTGTCCAGACCGGCCGGCCCTTCCTTTCCGTCTCTTCGGGATCTCTGTGGAAGTGGAGGCCCGGCTGACCTCTCAGGATTGTTGACAAATGATCCTTCCCCGCATGCGCAGAACTTTCCAGGCCAGACTCTGTCTCGTCAGACCCCCAAGCGGGTTCCCCATTGCTCTCTGGAGGTGATGGTTATGTCCACATGGTGCAGAGGAGAGTCTGTGTCCTACAGGGCGAGATGGGCGAGTTCACATAACCTCAGAGGCTGGTGGTCAGCCCCGGGATTGGCAGCCACCTGAAGCTGTGGCTGTGGAAAGGCTGCCAGTATCTGGTTAGTGAAAGTTCTAGAAATGAGGCGGCCAGTAATAGGAGTGGCCTCGGTGGCAGCAGTAGACTTCAACGCAGCTCGCTGGTCAGTATCCCTGGAAGATAACGATACTAGCATCAGTCCGTTTTAACAGTGGAGCTGCTTGAGGAAGCATCTCCTGTTCTCCTCAGATTTCTGAGGTAGATGCCCTCACTTTTTATTTTGTAGATGATTGTTCCACTTGGAAATCAAGGTTGGTGCCACCTCAGTAGGTTTCTGAGGACATTCTCTTTGAGAGAATTTGAGGACATTCTCTTTTTTCATTTGCAGTATGTCAGGGGCTTAGGACATGGTGAAAATTACCCTTTGAGTTACCACAGGAACCCAGACAAGATATGTGGACCACTCTCTGAGTAGCATTGAAAAACCATCTCTTCTAACTTGTTAATCAGAGGGAAATTCAAATATCCTTTTTTTTCAACAGCTGACCCTTGAACAACAGACGTTTGAACCTGTGTGGGTGTGCTTATACATGGATTTTTTTCAACAGTTAATACTGTAGAACTACACTGTTGCAGCCACGCGTTGCAGGAAACAAACTACTCAGAAGGACAATGCAGATAGTGGAGTGTAGTTTATTACACTGGCAGGCCCAAGGCAGAGTCTCCTCTTAGCCAAGGACCCTGACCAGTTTTTCTGAAAACCTTATATACCTTAACGTGCGCAAACCCACCTCTCCAAATTCCCTGACAATCAAAGTTAACCCATGATTCATGTGCCTTAAGCCTAGGTAGTTAATGGTGGGCAATTATCAATAGGCCTGTGGTCATACCCCAATAAGCACAATAGAATGTATGATTCTATTCGATTACACAGATAATTAGGGTATTCTTTTAGGTGATGGAGAGCCCTGGGGCTCTTCCTTCTGGGGGCCTGGTTTCCCAGTTGTTATGTTGTTTCCATAGATACGGGGCTAATAGCTCAAAGTCCACAGTCTGGCCCAAGATGGAGTCCTGATTTCAAGATAGAGCCTGTTCTGTTTCCTCCTTCAACATAATCTGCTGATGGGAAACTGTGGTTACTGAAGAATAGTGAATACAGATATGGGGAACAATGTGTATGGTGGGCTGACTGAAATTTAGATGCAGATTTTCCACTGAGGGCTGGGTTGGTACCCCTAGCCCCTGAGTTGTTCAAGGGTCTGCTGTTCATAGGAGAAGGAAATGGCAACCCATTCCAGTATTCTTGTCTGGAGAATCCCATGGACAGAGAAGCCTGGTAGGCTACAGTCCATGGGGTTGCAAAGAGTCAGACACGATGGAAGTGACTCAGTACACACATACTGTTCATATTACAACTTAAACTACTAGTTGCGGTCAGTGTTTCTTAGACACAGTAGCTTTATAGTGGAAGGTTTCTTTGACAGTAAAATCATAGTGCTTATTTTAAAGGATTGGATTTAAATCTGAGGACTGTCTTTATTTCTCAGTTTTCTCAGCTATTAAATGGAAATATTACCTACCTCATAGACTTTTTATAAGAATTTGAAAAAGTAATGCTATTAGGTCCTGGGAACAATGTCTGACACATAGTAAGTACTCAATAAATATTAGATATTGTTACTTATCTACTGTCTGAATATCTCTTCCTTAAACCTGAGGATAACAGACAAGCTTTCTTACAGGGAGGAATAAAACTACATTTGTCCCTCTAAACAAACAAAAAGAAGTATTGCTTTTAAGTATATTTTTCTTAGCAGTTTGCATATAGCAATAGCTGTTTTGAAGCGCATACTCAAGGTCTGTGCTTGTTTCAAAGAAAGCTCACCATGTGCTGGGAGTTTGGCAGATGACTCAGTTCTGATCATTTTATGTCCACTTTCTCTCATTTTTCTTCTGAAACGCACAAGCAGCACAGCATTGTTTTCTGTCTTCTTCTCCATCTTCTCTTCCCCCTCTACTCCCCCTACCCCTCTTTCGCTTCAACACATGCCCACAAGCATACACGTTAGTTTTCTCTTATTCATGTATTTTTTAATCCCCAAGGGACTCACGGAGCAGTCTGTGTGCAGCTGCCGTGTTTTCCACTTGTTAAATTGGCAGTTACCTACTGTGTAGAGTTGCTAGGAGAAGGTGAATAAGCATGATTGGAGCATCATCGGTGTACATAATTTTTTTCAATAACAACCTGTGGAGCTCTGTGGTCTGTCTTCTGTACAGCTCTTACGTTATTTTTCTTATTGTTGTCACTAATATTTGTTGAATTTATCGTTAGAGCCTTGTATATTTTTAACTCTTTAAATTTCAGATCAATTGAGAGACAAAAACCTTGGCATTTCAACGAGCCACTTTTTTCTCAGGGTGGTGCTGCAGATACTGGTTCCTACCATCTGTTTTTCTGATTACATCCAGCCCTCCTCCCGTTGGTAGAGAGGAATTCAGCTTCTTCTGGTGCGCTAAAAGTCATTCATGTTTCTCTTTTGAATAATAGATCTCAGAAACTGTAGGAATTCTGATGTGCTTCAGTGCATGGAACAGTAACAGACGAGCTGCTGTGGGGAGAGCTGGAGCGCTCAGTCGGTCAGTAGTACAGTAGCAGGCTCACATGTGCCGATTTGTTTGTGTGAGGTCAGAGGATCTGTTTATACTGCTGTCTGCTTGGAGGGGGGTGGGTGATGTGGTGAACAGTGGATATGCCTGTCAAAGTCAATAGCAATTCTGGCAGAAGCTGCCGTCAGCTTGGTAAATCTGCAATGTTTTGATAGATAAGAGATGCTACTGTATAACTGTTTAAGATCTGTAGTGGACTGAGCAATGCTTGTTCTAGCTACTGAAACTGATTATAAATGTATTGCCTTAGGAGTATCATCATGGGATCTACTGCTACAGAAACTGAAGAACTGGAAAACACTACTTTTAAGTATCTCATAGGAGAACAGACTGAAAAAATGTGGCAACGCCTGAAAGGAATGTAAGTAAGCTCTTTGCTTGGTTCTGTGTTTTTATCCACCTCTCTGATAAAAATTTTTTTTTGGAGTATTAACATGTTGAATTATTGGCACTTTCTGATTGTGGATTACTGTTTCCTTTAGAAAGATTTTCTTTTAGAAAAATGTGTCAGTCTCAGCTAAGAACTTGCTTGAAGGGTGAATAGTTTTTTGTGCAGGTATATTTTATGTAAAGTAAGGTAACTCCTTGTGAATTCAGTGCATTGTTTTAGACTGCTTGGCTTCTTTTATACATTCTGTATGTGTTACTTAGATACGTGGTTTAGATATGCAGAAAAGTAATTAGAAAAGCAGCTTGCCGGGGTACTTGTGGAAAGAAAATTTCTCTCAGATAAAAAGAGAGATTGCTATTAGCACTTATTTCTTTGTGGTTAGATTTTGAAGAAAAAGGACAGTATTAATATGATAATAGATCATTATATTCCATTGTGCTTATTCATTATGCCTTAATTAATAATACATTTTTAAGGAGAAAAAGTTTATGTTGTAAAATTACTAGCAGCAAACCAAACTTGCTTGAGAGTTTTGGCTTAAATCAACCAACTCACTTCTGAGAGTACAGAATAGCTCATGGTACAAAATAGACTTTTGTAAGATGGGTCAAGAAGTGTGCTTATGTCCGTGTGAAATGTAAGTACCAGAGTCAAACTTTAATTGCAGTGCTATTTACCTTGCTATTTAAACAGCATCTAGGTTTTTAGCCCAATGTATGTAAATTATTCCTGCTTAGTGTTCCAGCACATTATGTTTGTATGCTTTATTTTAGTCATGTCATAATTGTAAAATAAGATTAAATATTTGGATAAAAATATGAAATATGAATATTTACAGGCCATTGCAATTACTTAGCATATTTGCAGACTTCAAATGAAAATGTATTTGCTTTTCTATAATAATAGCTGAAGGAATCCTATACTATGAGATACAGAGGTTTTTCAGGATTCTTATTTCTAATGTTATGTATACATATTGTTGTATAAAATGCAACATTTGAGTAAATTTAATGTTACTGTCTTGATATATATGATTTTTTTAAAGAAAAATTATATCAAACTATGTTAGGTAAAAATTCTATTTTCTTCTATTTGAATGTATTTAATGATGTTTATATAATTAGTGTTCATTGTATATTTTCTTACTATACATGGTGTTACAGTGCACTGGTATAAGAGCACACTAATAATGCAAACAACATTTAACAGAGGATCACTTTTAAAAAGGAAGCCATCTTTACATCATTTGAATGAATTAGAGAAATATGTTTCCAACACTCATTGAAGATTTAGAAATCACAGGGTTTTTTTTTTTTTTGGTAGAGGTGGTTCTCTAGTGAAACAAATAATCCTAAAAAGAAAATAACAGCTTACAAAATTAATCAGCATAGATGAAAATTAGACATCTATGCTATCATAGATGTCATCAGATGAGCTGCATCCTAACCTATGAGTGGTTGAACATCTGTACTGGAAAAATTATATTTCATATTTCCACCTAGTTTAGATTTTCTTCTCTTTATCAGGGCAGAAATGGGTTTGGTTTTTAGTTTGTCCTATTTTTCTGCAGTTATTTGAATGCATGAAAATGTATGGTAGTGAGTTTATGCATATGCCTTTAAAAAATTTAAAAAGTGAATGTGTGTCTACCTAACATTTTAGGGCAAAGTTATCCGACTTTCACTTTAACACTTGATCGCAAAGATCAACTTCTCTTTTTTGTTTTCGGAAGAAGGTGATAGAGTCATTTAGCAGTAGAGCTTCATGACTTGATATTCAACATGGATGTAGGATATTATTATATACGTCCCTATATAAATTTTGAATTGTGTCTACATGGAGCCACTGAATGACCATATAGAACACTGAATGACCAAATTACTAACCAATTTTTTTTAATTGCTAACCTGATGGAAATAACTGAACGCTTTTGCATCCCAAAGCAAGAAAGAATTTTACTTTGATACTGTTATAACTTGTACTTTGACTTAAAATATTTCCAGTATTCCAGGTTTCGAATTGTCCAAACAAAAAGCTCTACACCTAAAATCTGCATGGCTAATGACAACCAAATTGTTTAATTATGGTCTTTTGAGTAGTCTGCATTCAAAGGCATGATGTGAGGGACTCCCTATTCCATTGCTGAGATTGTCTTGCCTATTTAAAATGTTATATTGACTCAAACAGAATTTTAGCTTATTGAAATGTCTAGTATTATAATTCCAGTTTAAGTATTGAAAATTAAAATTATGTTACTCATGAATGCTAGCAAATAAATTTGCAATAATTTTCTTAGCTTGGCAAAAAAAGACTCAATCCTTTGGATGTTTGTTTGGAAAGTAATTATTTAAAAAAATTTTCCACCGCAAAATGCAAACTTTACAAATGCATTACTTTTACTTTTTATTTACTTTTTTTATTTTTTATTTACTTCAACAGGATATTCTATTCTTAACTGGGTTTACAATAGGTACATTTCTGAGGTTAAACAAAAATAGAGACAAAGGTTAAAGTAAAATAAGGTAATTCAGTATACCTTAAAAATGGAAAACAAGAATCACTACAGGTAGATATTTACAGAAAGTATTTTACAGGTGTTTTTATATAACATTACATTTTAGAACACTGTTTTTTTCAGTCCGTAGAAGTAAGTTTTATGTTTTGTAGCACAGGTGAAAATGTTGGTAAACTGAACTAAAATCAGTTCTTCTCTATCATTTTGTTGATTTCTTTCATTGAACTTTTAAATCTCCTTCACGCAATATTAATTAAAACTGCATATTCAGTGATGTGCTAGGAAATCTCTTATTCCTTTGTTGGAACAAAGGTGAAACAGTTTTCCTTTCCCATTTCTGATGTAGACTTGTATGCTTTATTCTATTAATTTTCTTTTTATAGTTGCGACTCTTTTCTTCAGCTTTCTTCAATCCATCTTCTACTACTAATTTGTCACTCAGTATGACAGTTTAGGTTCTACACAGTGACTCACCATCTGTGATGGTAGAAATGTTAGCAAATGACTATGGCATCATGTTCTTCATAAACTACCTTTAAAAAGAATCGTATACTTGTCCATTAATTAACAGCTGTTTAGGATTTGGAAAACACTTCCTAATTCTCTTGCCATCTTTACATCTGATGAAATTTCTGGTTCAGAAGTTTCCTGTGACTCTGGGACCTATATTACTTCTTACACACTGAGAAGAGTTTTCTAACAAACTTTGTAGTCTTTGCAAAGTTGTTAAGTTTCTTATTTTCTATGCAGAAAGTTGAAGATTTTATATTTTTTTCATTTACAGAGTTTTCTAACAAACTTTGTAGTCTTTGCAAAGTTGTTAAGTTTCTTATTTTCTATACAAAAAGTTGAAGATTTTATATTTTTTAAATTTATAGATAGTAGTTTTTTCAATTTAAAAATAATCTTTTTGTGTGTCATGATAAAATTTCTGATAAATCCCAGTCTCTATTCTTGTGTGGATGAGTATGTGACTCTTTTGATGGCTTAGCCAGGCAAATCAGTTAAGAAAATCAGTTTTTTAGTCATAGAACTAATTTGAAGAAAACCATCTCATGAAACGTATATTGGTGTTTAGATAAAATATTAATATAAATCTCCTTGCATAACATTATGTTATAGTTTCTCTAATGGGCATTGTTGAGGTGAAATACCTTAGAGATTAAGAAATTGAACTCTGGAAAAAGGTATTTTCTAATGCTATCCATCATTTAACTGAGCGACTGTGGAAAGACTCTTAACTTTTTGAACTTCACTTATTTGTAAAATTGACTTGTTTATTTAATCATTCATTCAGTCATTCAATAAATACCTACTGATTGTGTAGTGTGTCAGGCACAGGAACTTACATTCTTGATGAGGAAACAAATGGCAATAAAGTAAATTGCAGAAAAGTAAACTCAAATGGAGTAAGAAATGACCTGAAGAAAATGCACCAGGTCATGTGATCAAGAGTTACTTGAAGAAGATATTTTGGATAGTCAGGGATGACTTCTCTCAGGAGGTGACCCTTCAGCTAAGATGGACAAAAATTGATATCAATCCCATTAGATCTTGGGACAAGAGAGAGGCTAATGAATGATGCAGATAATCTTTGCCCAAGTTCAGAAGTAAGTGAGGGACAGATAGAGGAGTCCATAGATGGAGATAGAAATAACAGTGAAAGTGAAAGTAGGAAAGTGTTAGTTGCTTAGTTTTGTCTGACTCTGTTGGACACCCATGGACTGTAGCCCACCAGACTCTTCTGTCCATGAGATTCTCTAGGCAAGAATACTGGAATGGGTTGCCATTCCCTTCTCCTGGTGATCTTCCTGACCCAGGAATAGAACCCAGGTTTCTTGCATTGTAAGCAAATCATTTACTATATGAGCTACCAGGGAAACCCTAGAAATGATAGCTTTATTGAAAAACTAAATTTTTAATGGAGGTTAGGGTTTTTGGTTTGCAGCAAAAGAAGCCAAAATGCTTCTGAATTCAACTTACTACCCCAAACTGTAGACTTTCCCAAACAGAAACAAAATCACTTCTCCTAAATTTACCTTATGATCTTTAACATATGAGATATGCTTTCTTACAAGTAATGTCCCTTCCACACCTCCTGAAAAGGACAGCTTAATATACCTAAGTCTAATTCCTTCTGCAAAATTCTCCAACCAGATGTTTTTTCTCTTCCTATTTGAAAGAGTGTGAAAAGCAGCAAAGAGAGGTCTGAAAGGCTTTTCCAATAAAAGGTCTTTCCACCTAGAAGGAAGTTTTAGGATCTGGGGATCTAGATGTTGCCAGAATCAAGATAGTGAAAATTATAAATAATGTATAACTAAAAATGGGAATAATATCCTTATCAATTTTATAGTTGTTGGGAAGATTATGTGCATTAATGCTTATAAACTGCTTAGAACAGTGTCTAGAATTCAAGAAACCCTAAATGTGTCACCATTAGTACTGATAATATATGCAGAAACAGAATACTATTTAAGGTAATTTTCTTATCAGAATCAATAGATAGAGCAGGATTGTCAAGAAGAGAAAAGAAAGCTTTCTTTCAGCTCAGTGAAATTGGTCTCACCGAGAGCCCCAGGTTTCTCTTTACCAGAACAATTGCACTCAAGGATTTACATTTCTCTGGGGCAAGAGCCTGTTATGTCAGAATAAAATACTGAGGAACAGAAGCAAACTGGTCTTGAGAGTTTCACTGATAGACAATTGCCTTGATGGATTCGTTGTCTTTTGTTCAGCATTTTGTAGTGGTCTTAGAATAGATTTTAGGTCTCCATAATCAGGTATGACCTAGGGTTAATCTGGTTTCCTGAGTCACTCTGGCTTGAAAATCACTCATTAGGTCTTTTCTTATCCCTGTCTAGGTCTGATTCTTAGGAGAGTTTATTTCCAAGTAATTATTATCATGTCCCAAGGTCATTCCTTTCGTCAATTCATCTTAGAATATACCAAATTACCATTATGTTATTAGATTTTGTCCTTTATTCTAACATATTTCAGTCAGCTAATCAAATTTAAATATTTGAGCAAGTCTGATTCCCATCTGAAAGGACTGTGCTATATGCCATTTGGATTTGAAAGGAACTTCATTAGCATTATTAAACAGATGAGAGTGTTAAAGGCTTATGAGAATCCTGGTATTCCTCATACCTGATCTGAGAAATAACTATTTATTGTTATGAAAGGTTATAAAAATGTTAACAAGTTACAAGAGGCATATTTGTGAGACATTTTGACTCTTGGTTTCTCCTTTAAACTACACTTTCTTGAAGTTGTTCAAAGAGATTATATTTTATTTTATAATTTATAAAATTTTTAAAACCAAATTTTTATTAAATAGACCCCCAAATGCTCAAAGCAAATAGTTTTTTGTGGGTAAAATTTTCATATTTATAGCTACTCAAAGAAAGTTCATAATGAGTCATGAAAAAGTAGTAAAATCTCTTAAGTGTCATTGTCTATAGGGCAGCAAAACAGAAGTCGGCCTTAACTAATCTCTGCATAATCATGGAGGATTAGAAGATTCTTGGAATTTTGTATATGAATCAGGTCCTTGATAAATTAGAAGAAAATTACAATAGACTCCTTATTAGAAAAGCAAAAGTATGATGGCTTTAATTCATTTAAAATTGGACTTTCTAAGACTTGGTTAAAAATAAGCTGCATTTGGAGCAAGCCAAGAAAAAACTACTTAAAAATCACCTTATAATTGAATCATAGTAATAATCACACTTTATACTTTTGTGCATTATTCCTTCTAAAATATTTTTCTTCTGATCTATATAGTTCAGATTTACATGGTTCAAATTATCTTGTTTTTCTGATGAGAAAACTGAGCCTCAAAGACATTAAATAGCCTGACTAACGTTCCTCTAGTAGTAGTAGGAGAACAAGATACCTAGACCCATACCTATTTCATTTAACACTGACTTAGATAATTTCATTTAACATTTGAGACTCACTATAAAACCTGACATTTCAGGAGTTAAAAACTGCTCTCTTATTTTGATTTTTCCACAATCCTGCCATCTGTTTGCCTAATTCTGAATACTCAAAGATGAATACTAAGGGGAGTTATCACTTGGCATATGCTTTAGATGTTGGAAACTCCCCAGTTCTATTTCTCTCCTTTTCTAGGGTATGTACCATCATTATCCCTTTAATTATTTAAACAATGATCCTAGCTAGAATTTAAAAAGGAATTTGACCTTTCCTAAACTTTATTGCCCTTTTCGAGCTTGGACTCTTACAAAATTATTCTAATTTATTTGGCCTTTAGTAAGCCAAACAACAGAGAAAGATAACCGTGCACAGTAGAAACATCAGGATGTCTGTCTCTGAAGATTTTTATTTACCAATGATAATAAAGCCAGGAGTTCTAATGATTAACACTAAATATTTTATTTTTGCTATGCTTTCTCTTCTTTCCATATTATAAAGGATTTTAAGCATATGATATGGTTCTTTTTTAAAGTGACCATTTCTCCTTTTGTTTATTTTAGAAAAATCACCTAAGTGGAGTTTATTCTGCTTTATTGCCCATAGTTAAAGGCACATAGCATTTTCCTCATTGTTTCTTAGAGTGTATTTGGAAATGGTTACTAGATGGGTTAAGGAGCTCTTTTGAACTCTAAGAATTCTCAAAATCTTTGATACTTCCTGGTGGTTTCAATATGAAAAAGTATCTTGATCTGTGTGACCCTCTTGATATTTCATCCCCCAGCACATCTCTGCTTTAGTATCTCAAGTTTTCCAAAGAGCTCTCTATTTTCCAGAAAGTCTTTTATGCTGCTGTTTACTGTTACAATATGGCCTAGTTTGTTCATTACTTCCTGTGTCCACTCTAGGATTATCCCTTCCATACTGACCCTGAGCTTGTGTATTGGCTGACTTGCTTTGGCCAGTGGGATGTTAGCAAATGAAATACAAACAAAGGCTTGGGAAGGGCTTATGTTTTGGGGTTTACTCTGTCATGTTGCTCTTTGGAACTCTCATATTAGTGCTGGAAGAAGCCTGGTTAAGCCTATTGGAGAGTGAGCATGTGGCACAGATATAAGCCATTTCCAGCTGAGGCTCCTCTAGACCAACCAGACCATCAGCCATCAGATGTGTGAGTGAGATCTTCCCGGATTATCCAGCTTCCTCAAAATCATGACAAAATAGTAAATGTTTATTGTTTGGGGCTACTAAGTTGCAAGATGGTTTGTTATACACATACATAGACCCCCACACATGACATCAACTGAAATATAACTAAAATTAAATTCTTAGCCTTTAAATTTTTTATATACTTCTCTGGCTTCTAGTTTTTTCCTACTAACTCTCTTCTCTTCTCTTTCATTATCTCCTATCATTCATTTCTTGTACTCAATCAAAAACTGGGAAATATTTCAGAGACTATAAAAATAAAAATGGCAGTTCCTATTTTCAGAAACTCAGTCCAATAAAATTCTCTTCCATGTTATTTTTACCAGTAACAATATCCATGATACTTACACACACAGTATTTCTTACAATACATAATCACTCAGTAGCCTGTGCATTCAAGTTGTATTGCTCTTAGATTTCTTTGAACAAATATAATTTTCCACCAAATAGAAGAGAAACATAGAATATGGCAGAGACACTGAATAGTTTCATAAGAGAAGATGGTTCATATCCCGTTACCCTGGCAACAGGCACTGGAAACAACCAGGGCTCCCCACACATCCTGTTGCCCTGACAACAGGTCAGGCAGGGCATGGGAAGGCCCAGTTCCCACTCTTCTAGGCCTTTTCCTTGCAACCACAAAGAGAAAGGAGAAAGTGATTTCACATCTTGTTCTTCCCTACCGGAATATTTCTTCTATTATCTAAATCATCCCAGTATAAGATTATCTTTCCAGATGTAGGAGAGGGTAAGAAAATAGTGACCTGAATTTTTATATTCATAATCTCTGAAACATTTGCTAATTTTTGACTGAACTAAAAATGATAGGGGAAAAAAGGAGAGGGAGGGAACAAAGCAGTAGAGGTAGTAAATTGTGGAAACCAGATCAGTAGTGTACGAATAATACAGGAGCCAAGAGCTGATTTGGAGTCTGTGTTACTTAGCTATATTGGTTAGGCTTAGCTAATTTATAAGGAGTTCATCTGAGAAAGTCAAATCTGTTGCTTATTTGGTTCCTGTATTTTGTGAACAGGCAGTGCATAGCCAAACATCATAAAATGACATTCTGTTATACATTTTTTTGCCCAATTAATTTTCAGTTCTGCACAACTTTTCCCTTTTTTTTAATTATTATTCAACTTTTGTTATGTTTCATCACTTATCTTTTCTTATGATATAGAGTTGATAAGAAAGCAAGCTGATTGAATTCTTATTTTCCTTCCTTCTCTCTTTGTTATTTAAGTAATTGGTCTGATTATATAAAAGACATACACTATTTTGGGGGCTGAAAGTTATTTTGTCTTTATAATTTTTAGTTTTGTATAAACTAGTTGTCTGTTTAAAACTGACAAAAACATTTGTTGTTGTTCAGTTGCTAAGTCATGTTTGACTCTTTTGCGACTCCATGAACTATAGCCCACCAGGTTCCTCTGTCCATGAGATTTCCCAAACAAGAATACTGGAGTGGGTTGCCATTTCCTGCTCTAGGGGATCTTCTCAACAAGGGGTTGAACCTGTGTAGGCAGGTGGATTTTTTACAACTGAGCTACCAGGGAAGCCCATGACAAATAACATCAGTGATGCTATTACTAATCTCCACCCGTTTTCCCATGAGTTAAAATCTTAGTTGATTCCTTTAAATTTTAAAAGTAGAATAACAGAATACCTAGAATTTCTAGGTGGAGTAGCAAGCTTAAAATTCTATAAAACAGAAATCTTGAACTTATGTAAACCAGAGTCTTATTGTTAAGGAGAAGAGAAGCTAAATCTTTCACTCAAAAAACAGGAAAAGGGATTTGTGGAGAAAAGACTAAATTTAAGTGGAGTGAAAAAGGAACTATAGGCTGTAAAGAGGAGGTATCTTTGGGAGATTGTGGCTAAGTTAAAGCTGAATTTCTGAAAGACCAGGTGAGAAAACTGAAGCCTAATCAGAGTATCACTAAAATCCATGAAAAAACACTCAAGACTATGTGAGACTAGCTAAGACGACCCATCTAGGTACTCTAATTGTACTTCCTGCATTATTACTGGGGGTTTCCCTTGTGGCTCAGATGGATTTTCTGCCTTCCTGGTAACCCTTCCAACTTCCCAAGAGGCAACAAGAGGGGAGAGGTAGTATCCATTTGCATTTGTTTAGTATTGTATTCTCAGTACATTAGGATAGTACATTACCTAAAGTAAGAACTTGAAAACTGTTTCACAATAACAAAAACCAATAATTAGGCAATGTGTAACAACTTCAGCTAGTAAAGCTGTATTGTTTAGCAGCAACATTAATTCAGGCTGGAAGGTCAAGAAGGTTTGATGGATTGGTAGAGATTATTGCAGATGAGATTACATGGCAAACAAAACCCAAACCAAAAGATAAACCTTATAATACAGTTCTTAGAATCTCAGAGGATGGTCATATTGTGGCCGTTCAGTCTCTCAGTCATGTCCGACTCTGCGATGCCATGGACTGCAGCAGGCCAGGCTTCCCTGTCCGTCACGCTCTGCTGGAGTTTGCTCAAACTAAAGTCCCTTCAGTCGGTGAAGCCCTCCAACAATTTCATCCTCTTTTGTCCCCTTCTCTTGATTTCAATCTTTCCGAGCATCAGTGTCTTTTCTAATGAGTCGGCTCTTTGCATCAGGTGACCAAAGTATTGGAGCTTCAACTTCAGCTTCAATTTTTCCAATCAATATTCAGCATTGATTTCCTATAGGATTACTGGTTTGATCTCCTTGCAGTCCAAGGGACTTTCAAGAGTCTTCTTCAGCACCACAGTTCAAAAAGTCAGTTCTTCGATGCTCAGTCTTTTTTATGGTCCAACTCTCACATCCGTAGATGACTACTGGAAAAACTGTAGCTTTGACTATACGGACCTTTGTTGGCAATGTAATGTCTCTGCTTTTTAACATGCTGTCTAGGTTGATCATAGCTTTTCTTCCAAGGCGCAAGAGTCTTTTAATTTCATGGCTGCAGTCACCATATGCAGTGATTTTGGAGCCCAAGAAAGTAAAGTCTCACTGTTTCCATTGTTTCCCCATTTATTTGCCGTGAAGGGATGGGACTAGATGCCATGATTTTTTTTTTTTTTTTGATGTGGAGTTTTAAGCCAGCTTTTTCACTCTCTTCTTTCACTTTCATCAAGAAGCTTTTTAGTTAATCCTTGCTTTCTGCCATAAGGGTGGTGTCATCTGCATATCTGAGTGTATTGGTATTTCTCCCTACAATCTTGATTGTAGTTTGTGCTTTATCCAGCCTGGCTTTTCGCATAATGTACTCTGCATATAAGTTAAATAAGCAGGGTGACAATATATATACAGACTTGATGTACTTCTTTCCCAGTTTGGAGCCAGTCCATTATTCCGTATCCAGTTCTAATTGTTGCTTCTTGACCTGCATACAGGTTTCTCAGGAGTCAAGTAAGGTAGTCTGGTACTCTCATCTCTAAGAATTTTCCACAGTTTGTTGTGATTCATGCAGTCAAAAGGCTTTAATGTAGTCAATGAAGCAGAAGTAGATGTTCTTCTGATATTTCCTTGTTTTTTCCTATTATCCAACAAATGTTGACAATTGTGATCTCTGCTTCCCCTGCTTTTTCTAAATCCAGCTTGAACATCTGGAAATTCTCAGTTCACGTATTGTTGAAGCCTAGCGTGGAGAATTTTGAGTATTACTTTGCTAGCGTGTGAAATGGGTGTCATTGTGTGGTAGTTTGAACATTCTTTGGAATTGGAATGAAAACTGACCTTTTCCAGTCATGTGGCCATTGCTGAATTTTCCAAATTTGCTGCATATTGAGTGCAGCACTTAAGCACTTCATCTTTTAGGATTTAAAATAGCTGACTGGGATTCCATCACTTCCACTAGCTTTGCTCATAATGATGCTTCTTAAGGCCCACTTGACTTTGCATTCCAGGATGTCTGGCTCTAGGTAAGTGATTACAACATCATGGTTATCTGGGTCCTTAGGGCCTTTTCGTATAGTTCTTCTGTGTATTCTGGCCACCTCTTTTTCATATCTTCTGCTTCTGTTAGATCCATCCTGTTTTGCCCTTTATTGAGCCCATCTTTGCATGCAGTGTTCCCTTGGTATCTCTAATTTTCTTGAAGAGATCTCTAGTCTTTCCTATTCTTTTGTTTCCCTCTGTTTCTTTGTATTGATCACTTGGGAAGGCTTTCTTATCTCTCCTTGCTATTCTTTGAAACTCTGCATTCATATGGATATAGCTTTCCTTTTCTCCTTTGCTTTCCTTTCTCTTCTTTTCTCACCTATTTGTAAGGCCTCCTCAGATAACCATTTTGCCTCAGCACCTACTGTTCAATGTTATGATCCTCCATCCATAGTTCTTCAGGAACTCTATCAGATCTAGTCACTTGAATCTATTGTCACTTGCACTGTATAATCATAAAGGATTTGATTAAGTCTCACCTGAATGGCCTAGTGGTTTTCCCTACTTTCTTCAATTTAGGTCTGAATTTGGCAATAAGGAGTTCATGATCTGAGCCACTATCAGCTCTCAGTCTTGTTTTTGCTGACTCTATAGTGCTTCTCCATCTTCCGCTGCCACTCTGGATAATGGGCTCCAGTTTCGTCCATCTGAGTAGAACTGATTCAGATGAATTTTTTTTTAATGCTGAGTAATATTCCATTGTGTATATGTACCACAGCTTCCTTATCCATTCATCAGTTGATGGGCATCTAGGTTGCTTCCATGTCCTGGCTATTGTAAACAAAGCAGCGATGAACATTGGGGTACACGTGACTCTTTCAATTCTGGTTTCCTCGGTGTATATGCCCAGCAGTGGCATTGCTGGGTCATATGGCAGGTCTATTTGCAGCTTTTTAAGGAACCTCCACACTGTTTTCCATAGTGGCTGTACTAGTTTGCATTCCCACCAACAGTGTAAGAGGGTTCCCTTTTCTCCACATCCTCTCCAGCATTTATTACTTGTGGATTTTTGGATTGCAGCCATTCTGACTGGTGTAAAGTGGTACCTCATTGTGGTTTTGATTTGCATTTTTCTGATAATGAGTGATGTTGAGCATCTTTTCATGTGTTTGTTAGCCATATTTATGTCTTCTTTGGAGAAATGTCTGTTAAGTTCTTTGGCCCACTTTTTAATTGGGTTGTTTATTTTTCTAGAATGGAGCTGCAGGAGTTGCTTGTATATTTTTGAGATTAATTGTTTGTCCGTTGCTTCATTGCCTATTATTTTCTCCCATTCTGAAGGCTGTCTTTTCACCTTGCTTATAGTTTCCTTTGTTGTGCAGAAGCTTTTAATATTGAAAACCCTAAAGACTCTACGAGAAAATTACTAGAGCTAATCAGTGAATATAGCAAAGTTTCAGGATGCAAAATCAACACACAGAAATCCCTGGCATTCCTATACACTAACAATGAGAAATCAGAAAGAGAAATTAAGGAAACAATTCCATTCACCATCGAAACAAAAAGAATAAAATACTTAGGAGTATTTCTACCTAAAGAAAC